>VFFE01006862.1:317689-357741 GCA_008921705.1 Burhinus oedicnemus
TGTAATAAACCCCCACAACAGTGTCCCTCATGTTAGCCTGCCCCTTAATCCTTACCCACAAGCTCTCAACTCTCTCTTCATCCACCCCCAGGGACAGCTCAATACATTCCAGTTGCTCTCTCACATCAAGAGCAACTCCACCACCTCGCCTTGCTGGCCTGTCTTTCCTAAAGAGGACATAGCCATCCATGACAGCGTTCCAGTCATGTGAGCTGTCCCACCATGTCTCAGTAATTGCAATGAGATCATGGCCCTGCGACCGCACACAGATCTCCAGTTCTTCCTGTTTGTTCCCCATGCTGCATGCATTGGTGTCTAAGCATTTCAGAGAGGCAGATGAATGTGTAGTTTTTGCCCTTGAGGGGTGGTAGGCCTTCTGATTCTCAAAAATACTAGCACGCTGCCCCACAAGTGCTGGGCTACTGCATGCAGGTGCCTCTCCAGCAAGCCCAGTTTCATCCCCATCCCCCTTCGAATCTAGTTTAAAGCCCTCTCAATGAGCCCTGCTAACTCTTGTCCTAGAACCCTTTTCCCCCTGCGAGATATAGGCTTTTCCCATCTGTTACCAGCAGGCCTGGTATCCTGTAAATCAAGCCATGGTCAAAGAACCCAAAGTCCTGCCAGTAGCGCCAGGCTTGGAGCCAGGCATTGATCTGCTGGCTCTTCCTGTTTATCCCCTCATCATTCCCTGCAACTGGAGGGATAGAGGAGAACACGACTTGTGCTCCCGATCCCTTGACCAGTCGTCCCAAGGCCCTGAAATCTCTCTTCATTGCCCTTGGACTTCTCCTCCCTACTTCATCACTGCCTACCTGAAAGACCAGAAGGGGATAATAATCTGAGGACCGTACTAGGGAAGGAAGCTGCTTTTTTACATCATTAACCTCGGCCCCAGGGAGGCAGCAGACTTCCCTACATAGCAGGTCCAGTCTACATATCGGGCCTTCTGTTCCCTTCAGAAGCGAGTCGCCTATGACAACGACCCATCTTTTATTTTTTACTGAGGTAAAAGACTCATTCAGAAGAACATTACTCACCCAGCTTGGAAAATCAGACCAAGTTGGAACCCGTTGACAGAGGTCACGAAGAATACGTATGATAACCACACAGGACTGCAGACCGTTAGCTCTAGCCTTGAGAGCAATACAAAAATCAAATTAATTAATCCCAGCACCTACAGCAAATAGGACTTGTTGAAAGACTAAAACACCACTGTTCAATGGAAGCTCAGATACAAGATTGAAACAAATCATTCTACAACTTTATTTCATGAGCTGCCATTTACAGCAGTATTTTATACAGGGTTAGTAATTTAAGGTGGTAGAAGTCAAACTGCACAGGTTATACAAGAATAATATTTCTTGATCCCCTGTACACTTTGACCTATGTTCACTTGTAACAATAAATACAATATCTTTCTATATTAGAAATAAAAAGAATAAAGTAAAGGTCTAAGAAATAGATATAGAGACTGAAAGGTCAAGGGAATCTGTTTGGTTTGTTTATTGTGCCTTTGCCAGAATGCAAAGTCACTAAACCAAACAGTTGTTTCTCACCTTTCATTCCCTACACTTAATATACTTAAAAAAACAGGAAAAAAAAGTCTTAAATCTAAAGACAAAGCTTTAAACACATATTCCATTATTTAAAGCAAAGTTACTCTGCAGCCTTATGGAATATATAACAGATATACAACATATGATCACCCCAAGCAAGTCAAGCTTTCAACATCGCCTTCTCAATGACCGGGGGGGGGGGGAAATCACGTCAAAGGAGCAATAACTGCATGAAGCAGTTCCTCCGTACTCAACCTTCTACATTTAAATTTAGGGACCAGAAAAATATTAAGTATTATTAGCATGAACAACGCTGAGTGTTTTCACACAGTTAAACATTTATATTGCAACTGAACTAATCTCTCATAAGGCTACAAGAAGAAAGTAAAATGATGTTCCGAACCTGGAACCACTTAGCGTGGCGTAGAGCAGCCAGAGCGTCAAGGCATTTTTGCCTGTCCAAGACGTCCGGTGGGTCTTTCACCATACCCGAGGTTACATCTAAAATGGATTGAATTGGCAAAATGCAGTGAGGAATGGGTGTTTGACCAGGTGAGCAAGACACTTCCTTAAACTAGCTTCAATGTCACACATGCCATTTAAAGTTTAAACACTTGAACAACAAATGTAAATGTTCAATAAAAGCCATTAAATTAGGATTAGTGCATCAACCCAGTATGAAGATCAAGAGCATATTATACTTTAGCTCTCAGGTTATTTTCGAATGCATCACAGACTATGCAATGCATAGTATGTCTTTATTTAAGCTAACACTGGAAAAACACATATCCCCTAAAATTTAATACTGAAGGAAGGATGGTTGGACACAGCGTACCAGCACAGAGAACACAAGACAGAAGGAACACAAAAATCCACTTTAACGAAGTAGAAACATTCAAACTCAGTTTCTTGTAAATTTTAACGCTCACATGTTATTTGAGACCTACTCTTTAAAAGAAAAACTAAGTATATTTAAAAAAAAACAAAAACCAAACTTAAAAGCACTAGATGTGTAGCAATGATGTTATTTTTAATCATACCTTAAACTTAAAATGAAAATTATTTTGTTTTAAAAAAACCTGACTAAAGGAATGTGAAATGCTCTTCAGTATTAGAGTTCCATTACTTTCTAGTACCCTCTCTCTTACTCATATAAAGAAATTCCTCAGTCCATGATGTAAGTGCTCCAGCATCATTTAGGATGCAAGGAAGGATCTGAAAAGGGACTGCTTTACTTAAGATTCAGCAAGAAAAAGAAAAGCAAGGAACAGTTTAAAAAACAAAGCAGAATGTCTGAAAGATAAAGAAAATATAGTAGATCTTGTATATTTAAATGTTCAGAAAAGGATTAAGTAAATTACCAAGCTGATTGCTTTGTTACCAAAAAGGAAAAGATCACAAGGCCCTTTTGGAAGTGGTTTAATCAATGAAACTGGAACCACTGAACAATATGAAATGGTATCTTTGGGTTACTTAAAAATTGTAGGTATATAATGCAATGATTAGCTTTAAAAGTTCTTTATTTTACTAATTATGAAAATAGCTATTGTGACTAGTGACAAAGTATATTGGTAGCATAACTGGTGATACACCAGGTAAGATGAAACAAAAAGCCCTCACTCAATGGCACTCATTTCATAGGAGCTGGCTGTATGGATCAATATAGTTTACTCCAGCAAGACATAAATTTTGGTAAGTCAGAGAATAAAATTAAAAAAAAAATAAAATATTGAGACTCATGAAACATGCCTGCAAGGAGAACCTTTTATGGATGCTGCAGAAAGAGAGCTCTGAAACAACCTATTTTACACAAATGTAAAATAAATAGTAGGATACTTTACTATACAGAGAGCTAAAAAGCCATGAATTAATATGGTGGTACAACTTTGGAATATAATAATTAAATTTAATCTGAAGTACTACATTCAGATTTGAGCATTTCTTATCGAACAGTCCCATTGTTCTGCACGGGGCTAAAAGGGGGAGGATTTCAAAATAAGAACGAAGCTGAGAAGAACATAGGTATCTTCTCACACAGATACTTGAACTTATTGACTATACGTTAAAGTGGAAAGATGAAAATCTGCACTAACAAGGCATTTACAGAGCAAATGAAGACACTAAAGTGGTATTTCCTTTAAAACAAACCAAAAACAAACCAAAAAACCCCACCCCAAACCTATACAAGAGAAGTGCCAGGTAAGATAACTGATGAAACGAGTACAATCTGGATGTAAGAGACAAGGAGTACATTTAGAGAAAACCCACAGCAGGAAAAAAGTGGCAAAGTAAGGTTGAGAAATCAAAAATAAATACATACGGGCTGTTGGGCCTAGTAGCCTAATCAGTCAATTATTTATATTCTTCTGAAACTAATATGCAAATAGGTGACACTGTGCAAACTTTTAGCACAATAATTCATTACATAATTTGAAACTCCAATTACTTCTAGCTTTGAAAAACTTCAATTTTGAAAATAATTTTACTAAAAAGAATTACAGTTTAAATGCACAGAAAATAATCTTACTCAGTCCTGATCTAAAACGTGCTTCTAATAGATACCATATGAATACCCTTGAAACTTAAAGAGACTCTGAAAGTCAGAAGTTGCCAAGGCACCTATTGCACTGAGAACACATTGACTGAAAAAATATATCAAGGAAACTCTTGTAATATTTAATCTGTGGATTTTTGCATCTGTTTCACATTTCAGGATTAACCCCTTAGAGACTATTTAACTAAATTCAGATGCCTAACTTATCACCCTGTTAAGCGAAGACAAAAAACTGAATTAATTTACAAAACACAAGCTCAAATGCTTACCCTATACAACTTAATTTATTACTAGCCTAAACATAAGGGGTTAATCTTCAGTTAGACATGCTGTGTCCACACTACCTCTTCATTAAAAGTTAACAGGTATATCAATTTTGATAAGTTTTATTACGGGAAATACATTTACCCAGTCAACTATTTCAAGACTAGTGTGAACACTGCTTAATTCTGGGAGAGAGACAAAGACGAAAAGAAAAAAAACACACAAAGTAACAGCAGATGCTAGGACTATGCATCCAAACCCCCTCCTTTGTAAAGCATGGCAGGTGTGACACTGAGCTTTAGAAAACCTTGGTCAAAAATCCTTCCGATGTCTTGGCAGCAACCCCTGACAGGAATCAAGTCCCTCTGCTAGAAGGCTTTGGACCGGGGCTGTTAGCTAGGGATAAAAAAGACACACGCGCACACATATATGTGTTTGTAAGTATGTACACTTTGTTTGCGGAAGGAAAGATTCCACAGCAGGGGTTAGAGCACTTTGAATATATCAGATTCAGTAAACTGTCAAACGCACAACACTGTAAGAAACAGCAGCTATGCGGTTAACAATTTTATTTCACTGTAATTTTTTTTTTAGCCTTTTATCATTTAATGGGATTATTACACATCAAACATGATTCTACTCCACGTGCAAGTCTCAGTCTCATCTTTACTCAAACTGGTTCTTCCGGTAAAGCCTTCCTTATCACCTGAACTAGCTCCCCAAGCGAGCTAAAAAAAATGAAAACTTCAAACCATTGTAAGACACAGAGCATGAGAAGCTGCAGTAAGAAAAAACACAAACACATACTCTGCAGCAAATAAGCTGCAGTCTTCGTAATAAGGCCTTCTTTGCTGCAATAATTTGCAATTCAGTCTTCTATTTGCTCTAGTTTCACAAGTGAACTTTTCTGTGCATCCATTTCATACTGCTCAGTGTCTTGAAGAGAAATCTAACTTGATTTTGCTTGCCTAGAGGCAGTACTGCATTCAGCAGTGAATAAACTCACAATGATCATTTTAACTCAAGTGTGGGTCAGACAAAAATACAGATTTGTTTCCTTTAGGTGGTATAAATTAAGGGATTAATGGTAGTAATTTGAAATTTATTTTATTTTTAGTCCACATCACAGAATTTTAGGCCAGAAACCACTTAACTGAAATTGAGTATTGTGGCAGGAATCAATATTGCACTTTTGCAGAGCACATTAAGAAATAAACATGGTGTTAAGGTTAACTTCAATTAATGGTTAGTCTAATAATCAAATCTTTTAAGTTAAAGTATTTTTATGAGCTTAAATAATACGTGAAGTCTGATTCAGCTCAGACAGACCAAGAGTCAGGTTACACTTAGATGGTCAAAAAAAAAGTAGAACTGGTTGGGTGTGACAGTACATGTACAAAGCCTTTATGGCTAGGAATATTACACAGAGCTTAAAAATCATGTACAAAGCACTCTTAAAGACTCTTCAGAAGTCATCCAACAGAGAATACGTCTTGAATTTTTTCTTTCTGATTATGTAGGATGACTCTGTTAACACTACTTGCTTACAATGCACTAGTCACAGCTACAGAACACTTACTACTACAATATAAAAACCTCAAGTGTTTTAGAGGACATGTAATGATGAGATGAAATAAAAACCTCCGTGGCTTATATAAATACGTATATACACAAGCACATGTATACATACACACATACAATTTTTTTCAACCTGCACATGAGAAGTGTTATGATAGCCTCAGATTTCCTATTTGTAGCTTCACTGTCAAACACCAGAACCCTGTTTGCCATGATCTCTTTCACTATGAAAATACAGGATTAAAAGGAAACAAAAGTTAATTTTATCTGACCCGTAAACAAAAAGAACCAATGTACTGCAGACATTAATCATGCTTGTTGGCTTAAAAGCTTCCGGAGCTTTGAAAGTGTTACAGAACAGACCCTAAAGCAACACTGCTGGCACCAGAGAAACTGTGGACTTCAGAAATGTATATTGGTTTACAAGCTCCACGTTCTGCTTCAGCTCAACGACAAAGCCACTTCTCTTACTGTACTAGTCTGGGTTTGCCAGTTGGATAGAAGACTGATTGTAATACCAGGAGCCTAAATATACTCAAAAAGCACTCCAGACCAAAAAGCAACCTCAGAGAGCTGGAAAAAATCGCATTGCCTTTTAAAGTTAGAAGCACTGTTACCATCAAAAGTATTTTAAAAGTACATTTTTAGTGGTGCTGCTATTTGGAATGTGTCAGTGATGGTAATACTGATCCAGTTTAAACCCAAAAACCTGTGATTTGATTTTCTAAAACCATACAATCTTTCTCTTAGGGCAAGACTGCTCTAGAAAGCCAGTTTATAGCCACTTGCTATAAAATACTTAGTTTTTCACATAATTTTAAAAGACAGAAAAAATAGTCAAATTTGTACCTTTTCCAGAAAGCTGAGGTTGGACACAAAGTTAGAAATTTAAAAAATTAAATAAACGCATCATATAAGCATTTATTTTAACCAACTGTTCTCTACTGAGACTGGTTGTTAAAACACAAGGTTTCGATCAAATACATGTGCCAGCATGTTGCCTTCCAGGACCTTAATGCCGTCTTAAGCAGAATAGATAAACATAAAAAAAAACAGGTGAGAAAGAAGTAACATCTTTAACAACTTCCCAACCTCCATCCCTCATGTTCTCCTCCCGAATGACTGGAGATGTCAGTGTGATAGTAACTTGCATTTTGGGTTCCACACATGAATTTAAAATAATTGCTGCTTCTGGGACTGCACACTTGATATCGTATTTCTCAGGACTTATTACCTAAATATCGAGAAACAGAAATTTCCATTAGCATGTAGCCAATAAAAGTATGAGGAAGAAAATGGATTTCAACAGTCTTTTTAACAGAAAGACAGAAATGCAGTATAATTATATGAAGCAGATACCTCTGTATTCAAAGAAACCACACTATACACAATTAAGATATATACATATATGGACCTGCACACTCTTTCCAAATCATTAATGAAAATACACAGCAGTCACCAAGCATGCAAAAGATAAAAAACTACCCGGAAAGGAAATTCATATACAATTATGTTACATAAGAAGAATCTTGACAGTGTTTGAGATAAAGAAAAGCCTCAGCGCCACTTAAAATGTCAGCTGGATATGTCTCCCATTGGAACATAGTAGCCTTTAAAAAGCACAAAGATGCAGTGGTTGTTCTTCAAGCTTGCAGCTACAGGATCGGTACTGCTAGGTATGTTCTACGCTGGGCTGTCACAACATAGTAAGAACAAAGTGCAAGATAAACACCAGAGAAAAAACGTAAGAGTAACTAACAAGGTCGTTATTCTGAACTGCTTCTTGCAACTAGATTTAATAATTCTATATATCCCCAAAAGGAAGCTGTAGGCACATCTGTCACCTTCTTCCACAAACTCGAGGGACAAGTGACTTCTCCACAAAGCCAGACAAAGATGTGCAGCTTTAGAATTTTCTTCTGTTCTGTTACTTCAAACAAAAGCAAACTCAAGATTATTTTCTAATTAATCTGATCCTGATAAAGCTTCTACCATGCCACTCATTCCGCCAAACATTTTACCAGACAGTACTGAAATACTAATGCTGTGACAAACATTCTATAACCATGGTGGACAGGCTTTGTTCAGCAGAGACTTTATTCTATGCTTTCATTTCTTGTGGAAATACAGCAAATGGTTTATATGAATTCTGCTGAATATTTTAAGACTGCATGTACTTTTTTTTTTTTTTAAAGGGCCAAACCTAAAAAAACACGACTACAAGATACAGTTAACTAATTGTGGAACTACAAAACACTGACACATACAAATTGGAAACAAGATGTAAATACAGACTGGCATTAGTGGAGAACTTTGACCTTCAGGCAGTGCAAGCTTCCTGTAATGCTGCACAAATTACCTCTATCGCTGCTGGTAACTGAATAATAGCCTTTCTTCTGTTCATTTCTATTTCCCAATTAAATGAAATATATTAAATGATGACTGATACAACACCACTAGCATAAACACCTAGACACTTGTATGGACACAACATACAGAAAGCAAAACATGCAGCATAATCTCTGAATTCAGATGGAAACACTCAGAAAATGGAAAGAAGCTGAACCTGAGCTATGAAATGTGGCTCAGTAAGCTCTGCAGACATTTGATTCGAGGACAGATTTTTACAGTATTTTTACAAAAATTCAGATAAAAAAATCTAAACTCTACTTACTGCAAGTTGTTTGGGAAGACTTTCAGCAATACGACTGAGTAACGTCTTTGAAGGCTTCTCAGCACATAATAAAACAAGATTGACGTTTCGGTCTCCACGGAGTAGCAAACCTTTAGCCAAAACGCCTACCCGTAAAACTCCTTTCAAAGCTCTGTGGATTGTAGTTAAAAGTTGCATTTAAAATAATATAAAAACCTTAGAACTAATCCTGAAGGAAGAAAAGTGAAATAAAATAGGAGTATTCCACATACTTTCAGGCCATAGTGACATATACCATATCAAAACCCAAAAAGAAGAGAATCCCTGGAAGCAGTGGTAAGAGTGTAACGGAAAACTTCAGAAACAAATGATGAAAGTCTTAAAAGGTAATTTAAAAAAATACCTGTCTTTACTGCCATCTTTTTTGTCATCTCCTTCTTTGTTCTTGCTTTTTTCATGATCAGTCATGTTGTCAGAAACAAGTTTCAAAGCACGCTCAGTAATAGAAACAATTTTTTGGACTGCCTGAAGTTCCTCCTCTGTTGGATATATAGCAGCATGTTTGGTCATCACATAGCGGTCATCAGAGGAGTCAGGGCGGCGTAGAGGCTAAACAGACAAGAAAGCGTATTTCTAAAATCTGGGTAACGCTTCCAAGTTCACAAATGATAAGTGACCACAAACCAAACATGTAGCTAAACAACAGAACTCAAACCTCAGATCACTGAAATGTAACAAAACATGAAGTGTCCTTAACAACTTACACTGGTCACAAACAATCATGTCTGAAGAAACAGGAAATATATCAAAATTAAACATATTATGAAATCCCAGGATCAAAAGTATCTCCCCAACATAAATGCCTATTGTATTTCTGTCAAATGGGAAATACTTGCATATTGCTGCAAAATAAAGTATCCATGATTGCTTTCATAGAATCACAGGAGAATTTAATTAGAAAGGGACCTCAGGAGGTTCTCTAGTCCAACCTCCTGTGCACACCATGGTCAGCTATAAGACCACATCATGTTGCTCAGGGCTTTATCCAGTTAGTTCTTGAAAACCACCAAAGATGGAAGCTGCACATCATCTGTGTGAAAAAAATTATTTCGTCTATTGAATCTGAACCTCTTTTGCCTCTGCTTAAGCTGGTTGTATCTCTCCTTCTCATGACTGTAAAGAGCCTGGCTCCATTGTCTTTATAACGCATAGGTATGAGAAGGCTATTACGTCCCACTGAAGCTCTTTCTTCTTCAGGCTGAACAAGCCCACATCCCTCAGTCTCTCCTCACAAGGCATGCATTCCAGTCCCCTGACCACCCTGGTAGCCCCATACTGAACCTGCTATGGTTTATAGTTTCCTTCTTGTGCTGCAAAGCCCAAAACCACATGTAGTATTGCAGTTTGGGTCTAATGAAAGCTGATCTACTGATTATGCTCCTGTTAATATAACCCAGGATGCTGTTGGCCTTCATTGCTGCCAGGGCACACTGTTGACTCATGTTCAGCTTGCTATCTGCCAAGACCCTCATATCCCTTTCAGCAGGGCTGCTAACCAGCCTGTCACTCCCCAGCCTGTATCAGTTCAAGGGGTTAGTCCTTCTGAAGTGCAGCATTAGGCATTTCTCCTTGCAGAACTCCACAAAGTTCCTGTTGGTCCATTCCTCCAGTCTGCCTAAGTCCCTCTGGATGGCAGCCCTGCCCTCAAAAGGTATCAGCTTATTCTCCCCACCCCAATCTGATTCAGCTTCATGTCAGCTGCAAAACTTATGAGTGTGCACTCACTCCATCACCTTTCAGATCATTGATAAGGTGCTAATGAGACACATCCCAGGATAAACCCATGTGGTACTGCACTTGATACTGACCTCCAAGTACAATACAGCCCACCACTAACGGTTATCCTCTGGGACTGACGATCCAACCACTTTTTATCCATACATTTGTCCACAATTAGGTAAGTCATAGAATCATAGAATGGTTTAGGTTGGAAGGGACCTTAAAGATCATCTAGTTCCAACCCCCTTGCCAGGGGCAAGGACACCTCCCACTAGACCAGGTTGCTCAAAGCCTCATCCAACCTGGCCTTAAACACTTCCAGGGATGGGGCCTCCACAACTTCCCTGGGCAACCTCTTCCAGTGCCTCACCACCCTCACAATAAAGAATTTCTTCCTGAAATCTAATCTAAAACTACCCTCTTCTAGTTTGAAGCCATTACCTCTCATCCTATCACTACATGCCCTTGTAAAAAGTCCCTCTCCAGCTTTCTTGTAGGCCCCCTTCAGATACCGGAAGGCTACTATAAGGTCTCCCTGGAGCCTTCTCTTCTCCAGGCTGAATAACCCCAACTCTCTCAGCCTGTCCTCATAGCAGAGGTGCTCCAGCCCTCTGATCATCTTTTGGGCCCTCCTCTGGACCTGCTCCAACAGGTCTATGTCCTTCTTACGCTAGGGGCTCCAGAGCTGGACACAGTATTCCAGGTGGGGTCTCACAAGAGCGGAGTAGAGGGGCAACAGTGATCTACAATGCAATTAAATAAAATTAAAAGTAGCACACAAATCCAGAGTGACTTGTACTTCAGAAGAAATAGTATTTGTCTTTAAAGCATCCTCTTGTCATTTCAGTGGACTTATTTTGGACAAGTCCACCTAGACAGTTTCATTAGCATATAGTTTCTTCTTCACTTTTCCAAATCCTTTATTACGAAATATGGAGAAACCTGATGCAGCACGGAATAATTTATGGTTCTTAACTGTGCCTCCTGGTAAGTATGATTAAATTTTTTTCTGAAGTTAGGAAACTCACAGCTGGTCCTTGGGGCTGAGGAGGCATTCCTGGTCTAACTCCCAGCAGGCCTAGAGGTCCTGGAGGACCATGAGGATATCCTCCATCTGGTATTCTGCGACGGTCATCCCAGTGATGCTGCTCTTCCTCCATTCTCCTCCAGTACATGTCCTCTTCATATCGCCTGAAGTGCATCAATCAAAGTGTTCTCTTTATATAGCAGTTAATACTTGCAACCCTTCTAAATAAATTCTTGTATGTCCTCACTAACTCATTTCTAGTAGTCATAAGCAAATACCAATGAAATCCAGAGGGTAACTAAAAGGAATGTTTATTTTGAAAGCGGGTCTGAATTTATAGCAAAATAATTCTAATAAGTCTGCATTCCTCAGAGGGATTGAACACTAACAAACAAAAACCCCAGAGGGATAATGACAACTTAATTTGAAACAAGACAGTACAGAGTTCTCAAAACAAGTATTCAAAATAAGTAACTAAAGGAGCTGAATTAGTTTTAGATAATCTGACTGCAGCTTTGTCCCATTCACTGGCAAAGCAGAATGCATTACCTCATTTCCATCCTCCAGCGTTCTTCCTCTTCTCGCCTTCTCCAGTATTCTTCTTTCTGCATCTGTTTCCTCATCTTCTCTTCTTGAATTTTTCTTGCTCGAATACTGGGCTTTACTTCTACTTGTAAGTCTGGGTTTACTTTTTTCTAGTTCAGAAAAATAATGAATGAATGTTGTTTTTCCTCTTCTCATCTCAAGGTTACACAGTTCTTCTGACATTTAACACACACTACTAGTCTACAATATAAAATCAAGGGGAGTAAAACGCAGTTTTGGAACTGCATTAAATGAGTACTTGCAGAAGAAAAATCTGTGTCTAGTATTTTAAAGGAAAGAAATAGCAACATATGAAGCATGAATTCCCTCTTCAATTGTAACAGAATCAAGCCAGTTAAGATTAAAATGTTACATTAAATACTAAGTAATTTGCTGTTCATTCTGTAGCAGGATGACTACTCTATAGCCTGAAAAAACACTTCATCTTAACTACAGTGTGCTTCCTGATGCCCTGTTCCTAAAGGGTCCCTCATACAGGGGCATAATCATGGGTTACTGAATAAAATTTTCTGGCAATTTTTTCTTTTCTTTCATCCCTTCCATGATTATGCAAGGTCCACTGTATCTCCTGTGATCAGAGTAGATCTTCCAATATAATCTTATAAAGATCAAAATGCATACAATATGTCAATACAGGTGTATCTCCATTCATGACTAAAAAATCTTCAACATTTGTTTCTCAAATGTCTCCACAAAGGGTTTATGTGGTTTATCCTCCCAAAAATATTGAGCACTACTATTTTACACTATTTGAAATTCATGGTAAACAACATAAAGGACCTACTGTTGCTTGCATACATTGTACCATATTTTAATGTTGCAAAAGTTGCCTGAAAGGAATGTTCAAAATGTTTAAAAAAAACCAAACCAAAATATAGTTTCACAGTCTGCATTACTTCTTTAAAGACTATAATCCCTAAGAAATACATTTCTCTACCTTTTTTTATATGCAGTTTACTCAGACTACCTACTTTTGTCTAGTCTGTAAATGTAAAAACATGTAATCAGTCAGCTGACACCTAGCAGATTTTCAGATAGAAGCATAAGCATTTCTACTAACCTTATACTGAAGTCTGTGCCGCCTCCCTTTCAAGTGCATCTCCTTGGCATTAGGATCATTAAAACTGCATTCACAAAGTTTACAGTGAAAGCGGATCACCTTTCCTTCATCATTTCTTACCTGGAAAAAAGTTATAACACGTTTCTTTCCTTTTACAGACAACTTGCCAGATTTAGCATTTTTTCTGTTTAACATCTTCACCCTCAGCAAGTTTGCTGATGACACAAACCTAGGAGGAGTGGCTGATACACCAGGGGGTTGCGCTGACATCCAGAGGGACCTCAATGGGCTGGAGAAATGGGCTGACAGGAACCTCATGAAGTTCGACAAGGGGAAGTGCAGAGTCCTGCCCCTGGGGAGGAACAGCCCCTTGCACCAATATATGCTGGGGGCCATCCAGCTGGAGAGCAGCTTGACAGAAGAGGGCCTGGGGGGTCCTGGTGGATACTCAAGTTGACCATGAGCCAGCAATGTGCCCTTGCAGCAAAGGCGGCGAACGGCACCCTGGGCTGCATTAGTATGGCCAGCAGGTTGAAGGAGGAGATCCTTCCCCTCGAATGCAGCATTGGAAAGGCCACACCTGGAGTCCCGTGTCCAGTTTTGGACTCCCCAGTACAAGAGAGACTGGACATACTGGAGAGAGTCCAACAAAGGGCCACAAAGATGCTGAAGGGACTGAAGCACCTCTTCTGTGAGGAAAGGCTGAGAGAGCTGGGACTGTCTAGCCTAGAGAAGAGAGAAGGCTGAGGGAGGATCTTCTTAATGTATACGAATACCTGAAGGAAGGTTGGAAAGAGGACAGAGACAGGCTTTTTTTCAGTGGTGCCCAGTGACGGGACCAGAGGCAATGGGCACAAAACGAAACACAGGAGGTTCCCTCTGAACATCAGGGAACACTTTTTTACTGTGGGGGTGACTGAACACTGGCACAGGTTGCCCAGGGAAGTTGTGGAGTCTCCATCCTTGGAGATATTCAGAAGCTGTCTGGACAGGGTCCTGGGTGACTGGCTGTAGGTGGCCCTGCTTGAGTGGGACTGGACCCAGATGACCTCCAGAGGTCCCTTCCAACCTCAACTGTTCTGTGATTCTATTTCCTGTTGAACAAATTTTCACTAAAATAGTTAAAAAACAATACAAATTTTCATATTAGTACCTCCTCCACATAGTCGTGGCCCACTGGCTGGACATCACTTTGCAAGGCAGCAAGAGTTGTGGGAGTCACTGGTTCAGTTGCTGTGTCTGGTTTTACTTCCTGTGTTTGTACTGTAGCAGCAGGAGTTGTTTTAACACTTTCAGCTGATTTCATTTCTTCCAGTTTACTTCCTGTTGTCTGAAGCTTATTGCCACCTACAAATCAAAAAAGTTAAATTGTTAACTTTCATAAAATGAGAATGTGATAACGTATGATGTGCAAACTGAAGACTTCATTTGCAAACATCAATGTTCTGGCCAAAGCATTATCAGTCTTTAAAAATTACTTAAAACTTAAACATATTTTAAATACAATTGAAGACTTTTAAAAATAAGTTTAACAACATTCATGTTATTTAAACACTTAGGTTTTTATTTTAGCAAGAAAAACTTTTGCTTTTTATAACTGCAATTTTTGTTATTCATTTCCATGCTTTTTCAAAAGAGATAGGACTGACTGAGAACAGTTCAGCAAATTTATTTTAATAATCTCTTTTTTGTCATCAGATATATTTTTTTTTGTAAATGAATCCAAAAGAGTACTTCCAAACTTTATAATGTTTGTACTAACAAAGGTAGTATACTCTCAGTGTTGCAACTGCATAGATCTTTCCTTCAAGAGCAGGATAGCTTAGTGTGGAAGAGCTGCTTCCCATCTCTAAATGTCTGTCATGATCATTTCAAAAGTTTCCACTGTTAGATTTCCACTGTTACAAGGATGTTTCTGTTGCCCAGTTATCAACTGCCAATCTACTGCAGGTTGCCTTAACAGCCCAGATTGTAAACTGAAATGAGGATCAATTGTGCTATAAACTGCGGTACTCCAGCAGCTACTATATAAGAAAGCAAAGGTGGGAGACTTCTTACGAAGGCCGGAGAAACCAACAAGAGAGGCCAGCTGGACCCAGCTGGGCAGAAAACACCATAAATTTTGAAGCAAAACTTCTATAGACATTCTTATTTTCACCTATCAATAATTCTTTTAAACACAACAGAGTTACTTATGCATAAAATTAGCTAAATACATTTGTATTCGCAGCACTAAATCTTAAAAAAAATTATAGAATAGGTTAGGTTTCAAAATAAAGACTGACTTCTGTACTTGCCAACAAAGTTTATTTTCGGTGTAGATATTTTCTTTACAGCTATATTAGCAGCGGTTGAAGATGTTTTGTTGTTGGACGCAGTGTTAAGTGGTGTATTTGCCGTGGGAGTAAGAATTTTCACTGCAGAGGATGCAACAGAGGAGTTCACAGTACTGCTGCTAGTTGCTATATTTGAAGCTGAGGCAGTTGGTTTGGTAGCAGATGTGGATGTTGAGGAAGTCGCTTGGGAAACCACATTTGGTTCAGTTGAAGGAATGGGTTTGCCAAGTTTTGTGTGCAACTTTACTACCTACAAGAATAAAGAGAAACTCATAGTATGATCTCCCTGGGATAACTAGAAAAAATTATGTAACACAAACATCATTGTAACTAAAAAAAAAATCAATATAACTGAAAAGTTAGCTATTACTTCTTTACAAAAAGCGATCTTGGCAAAAAAAAAAAAAAAAAAAAAAAAAGAAAAAAGATGGACATGTAAAAGCTCTTGTCATCTGTAACAAGGAAATAGTTAATACTTGTCTCACATTGCTTATTTCCATTAGAAATTCAGATATTTACTGCAAAAGCTGTGTAGATGAGAACAAAAAGCCAATAAATTCACAAGCCAGAACAACTCAAGAAAACATTTTGCTCCAGCTGTTTCAATGTGACTGCTTTGTGCCTGGTTGCTTTTTACTCTCTCTCCAGAAAGTGTAGTACATTAAACTATTTTGGTTCCAAATACTGTTTGTAAATAAGAGTTATTTAATTCAGATTCAACAATACTGTCTTTTTTGATCACTGCAAATTAAGAGTATTCATATTGAAAGAATTTCCAGGTTACCTAGCAGAGCTAACAGATTCCTTAGATAAAAGTTTTCTTTTTTTTTTTTTTAAGAAAAAAGCACACATCTGCAGAGACAGTTAAGGAGGATGCGAGAGGCGTATTTCAGAGCTCTTCAGCATCTCATAGACAGTAAAGAGGTACATGCTTATTCTTAGAAATAACAAGCGGAGCCCTTTCCACAACATGCTTGAGATGGAATAATGCTTCTTTTTGGTGACAGCTGACCATCACCTGAAAAAGCAATGCATGTAGTCCATAAGAACAAAACATGCAAAATCCAAACTGAAGACTGGGTTTGAAAGTAGCAGTAAAAAAAATAAAAATCTGTGAGACATGCCTTTAATGCAAACACATAATCATGATATGCACACAACTGTGTGCATACACTTCTTAGGTTTTCCTTCTTATTTTTTTAAGTATGTTGCCCATCAGAATACAGACATATTAGTTTGACATAACACTATAAATTTAAGGTGAAGCAACCCTTCAAAATTACTTTTTTCCAGTAGAAGGCACAAGACTCTTCAGTGTACCACAGAAATAAGTGGAGTCCTTTGAGATTTAATTTTTACACTGATGACAACCAAATTAGCAGTGGTTAGCAATGATGTGTGAGGAAGAGAAAGCTACATCCAAATATAGATGGATAATACATACTATACTCCATATACGTATGGAGTTATTGGGCACAACCCAAAAATTTAATGGCTCAACTTATTAATGGAAGAAAGAACACTCAGCAAGTTTATCTAAACTATCATTTTTGCTCTTGTACTAACAAAAAATGATATTGGGAAAATTGTTTTAAATCTGCTATGAGATTTATTTATTTGTTTTAATAGGGATGATGTTACTGATGCCACTTTTGCACAGTGTTCTGAGATGCAGAGAGGTATAAAAGCTGACTATTAATACTGTATCTGTTAATTACTTTATCCAGAGTTATGAGGAAAATCTGTAGTATCTAAACAAACATTCTACACTGCCCTTGCATTTATGCTATTGTATGGCCGTATTTAAAACACAAGTCACAAGGGTTCACAGTGCAGCCCAGTCTTTATTCCAGAATGCCCACCTAACTGCACCCAAACAGTAGGGAAAACGTGTTTACCAAAAGTCTTCCAAACATACTCATTATGAAGTCTACTACAAGACATTGTTCCTTGCTCCCATATGCCAATTTTCTTTGCATGAAATACCAAGGAGTAATGATGCATAATAGTCCTGTCCCTTGGCACTGACTCAGCTAACAGTGTTTCAAAGAGCACTGAAAGCTTCACAGCACCAGACAGACACACTGAATGTCAAGAAAAGTCTTGAAAAGAGTTAGGGGACACAAGCATGCTACCACATGTCCCCATCTTACTCTACGCCTTCTTCCTACAATTTAGATAATTTCCCCAATACATCCTCTTCTCATTGGAGCCGTGGCAATATTTTTCCCCCTTTGTCCCAACAAGGCCCTTCTAATAGTGAACTTAAAAATAAGTTTGAAACGAAAAGCAGAAATAAAGATCTTTAAACAAAAGAATTCAAATTACATTGTTTCTGCATATTTCCTCCTCTCTAAAATGAGAAAAAATGACAGGAAGAAATATATGACTGACTTGTATAATTAAGAACAAGAGAAAACTCTTACTTTCTGATGCTTGGCTCCACGAATATGGGCAGCATAAGCATCTGCCCCTGTACAAGACACATCACAAAGCTCACAGCGCAACTGATTCTGAGTTCCACGAGCAGAAGTGCTGCTGTTATTGGTGTTCTGGGAAGCTTTTAATGCTGCTTCTTTCTTTTTGTGTTTCTGGCCTTCTAAGTGTTCTTTGTAAGTCTGTTTAAATAAACAATACACATACAATAAGCTGTCTTTGCACTGCTTGTTCATCATTCATGTGAATACATGTAATACAGAACATAGCATAAAACACATGCTTTGTATATGAAATACTTCCTACATTGAACATTTCTTTCATATGACATATCTAAGGCATTAGCAGGCCACTTCTAAGACCAAGAAATTTTCTTCTCCACCACCACTATTCCACTTCCAGGTAATGCAATACAGGCTCTTCTCCTCTAACTTCTCACTTCCTCAATTGAGTACTGGTCAACAGACATTACCACTGAAAACTTGGCATGATGAGAAAACTGCAGCTTCCTGCATTGCACTCAATTATTCTTGATTTTGAATTTTCCTCAAACTACAAGACCACAGTGATCAAGTGTATCCAGAGAACTAAAAAAATAAATTCAAAAGAAGGTAGTCCATAAATAAAGCTGTGCTGAAAATGAAATTGAGAAGTTGATATTTATTCCTATACCAACACTTGCAATCTAGAGAGCAGAGAGGGTGGGAAATAATGACAAGTTTACCTAAAGAGTAAGAACTGTTTAGCCAGACACACACATAAACACTCTCCAGAAACTGGTATCTACTTTCTATGCACTTGTACCCACTGTGAAACTAAACTGGGATGCTAGAATACAATGAATAATAAACTTTCAGGCTTACTATTCACAAAATTTATGTAATTCCATAGTTTTGGGAAAAAAAAAGTATTTTCTAAGAAGTTTGCTATGCTAAAAAGGCAAATCATGTTCAAGGTTTAGAGTATTTCTGAAGTCCAAAGCACAGCTGAAGCTTCTCTGTACAAGCTCAGGGGATGTATCTTTTGGTCTTCTCATAGGAACTCTTTCTATAATAGCACACATTTTCATTTAATTATTCCTTTAGTAGAAGTACAGAATCAGGTCTTTAAAAATTAACAAATATTCTTAAAGGGGTCAGTTTTTTAGCTGAAGAAATTATTAAGTATATAGCAGAATATTACATAATACAGGTACCTGTGGTCCAGCACAGCTGATCTTACAAACATCACAGTAGTGGATCTGGGGTGGTTTGGGAGGTTGTTTTGGTTTCAGTTGCTTATTTTGGAATGGTGCCTTTTTAGTAAAGGTGGTCCCTGTCCAAGCAGCTGTTGCAGCAGCAGCAGCAGCTGCTGCTGCTGCCTGTTTCTGTTGCTGCTGCTGCTGCTGGTAATAGGACGATGCAGCTGAATACACTGCGGCTTCATAGCCAGAATAAGAGGTACCTCAAAGATCAAAATAAAATAAATGTTACATCACTGTACATCATGTATCAATTACATAATACACTAGTTCAAAACATGTTGCATAATAGAGTTGGGGAGGAGGGCAGGATATAAACGATTTATTGAGATCTTGTTAGGCAGTCTGATTTTTTCTTGATATTTCACAGTATACAAATACATAGCTACCGATTGTATCAGGAATATATTTGATTTTAGACACATCTTTGCAGACACGCAGTTACGTTAGATATATCAAAACATCTCTAAAGAATATGTGAAATTTCCTGGTACATCTGGTAAAACTGAGTATGATGTAACAAGAAATTTAATAAAAGATTTATCAAAGGCCACTTGAAATAAGGAGCCTTCCAAAACCAGATTTGCTGTTCAAGTTTCAAAATGGCAAGGAGGACAGACATTATGTAGAGGAAGGGGAAAAAAATGAAGATAAAAGAGAGAATGGCTAGCGCTACTGCATTCTATTTCACTGATTTAAGTTGTTTTAGTGCAGAGAAGCTGCTTGCCCACTAAAACCTGGCTATGCAGTCCTTGATTTCTAGTACCAAAGTTGAATAAATCAAGAAAACTGGGCTTTCATACCTTTGAGCCAGTTTTCCCATAAACTTTCTACATCTACCGGTTCAACTATTTTAATCCTCTGATCAGGCTCTGTCTCAAGAAAGTCTTAAAATCCCTTTTTAAACAGAAAACAAAACAAAAGAAAAAGTTGAAGCTAGCTATGCCAGTTGATTACCATCTGGCCATAAAGTTAACATCTTTTCATCTTTAACTACTTTTTGGATTTGAATGTTTGAAGGGAAGTCTTTTTTTCAGCACCCATTCTCCTCCCATTTTGGGTCAAGAGAACCCAAACTTACAAGATTTATATTGGACTGCTCCTCCCTGTCTCTGTAAACTGCTGTTTGATGGCAGTATGCTCCCTTCCAATTTCCCTGGGTAATATTCGTGTGGATGTGGGTAATATTTGTGTGGATGTGTTTCCTTACTTTTTTCTGTCCCCCATCTTTTCTCTCCAAACCTTCAGTAAGTCGCAAAACACTGTGCACATAGCAATGCCAACACTTTGTATATTCTCACACGTAACAACACATGCACATACAAACATCAAACCTGTTTTAAAGATACAGCAAAATATTTTACCATTATAATGACTCAAGTGGTCGATACTTCTCAGTAGACTATGATATAATTGAACAGGAACTGCTAAAATTCTGAGTATGTAAAGCCTCCCCTGTAACAACTGCAAAGATCCCAGCAACGTAATAGGCAAAATTCTTACCAGAGTAAGTAACCGCTGTTGTACTGTACGTTGCACTTTGAGTGTAGGATGGAACAACAGTAGCTGCAGCTGCTACTGGTTGCACAGTAGAAGATACTGGATATATAGAAAATGTAGTTGTTGCTGGACTTGGGGTTGCAGGTTTTATAGCTGTCACTTGTCGCGTTTGCTGGGCTTGAGTATACTGAGTTGCCCCTTGGCTATATCCTGCTTTTGGAGCTAATTAGGATAGAAAATAAAAGTGTACAAACATTGATATGTTTCAGCTGAATGAAATGCAAACCATATTAAGTGATACTTAACAATATGCTGGAGAATAAATAGGTAACAAGCGGGTTTTGTTTTGGTTTTTTTTGTTTGATTGGTTTGGGGATTTTGTGTTGAGGTTTTGGTTTGTTTTTTTTTTATTACAGTCATGGTTATGCATTGTGTACCATGTATCACACAACTGTTTAATCATGTCACAGGTCTCACTAGTAAGCCTCAGATTTATTTATTTATTTATTTATAATTGTGCTGCCATGTTTATAAACAAACTTCTCATTCAATCGTTTTACTAGAGTACATTAAACCAAAGTACACCTACACTTTACTATTATTTCTAATTAAAGTAAAAAAAAGTAAATAGGATTTATGCTTTGTAGCAATCATGATACCAATTATTAAAGAACTACACACATTAAGTAACTAAAGAATTGAAAAAGAGAGTCTTTCTAACCAAGTTATTATCTGAACCCACCATTCAACAAGGTTTCTGGATAAACCAACAAGAAGTTTGCCTAGAAGTATGTTTTGAATGTATTTAATAACAATCCAAACCTCAGACACAGCTACTTACGGCAATGTCACAAGGTTCGAGTTCTAGGTGCAGCAAATTTTTCTATACATTGACAGAGATTACATAACAAAACAAACAAAAAAAAGAAATCTGGATAATGTGAAATAGTCAAAAAACTATTTTTAAGGTATTAAAGTAGTACACAGACTGTGTATAATGACAGCAGTTTGAATCATGCCACCCACCTGTCTGGTAGTACGATTCAGCTACTGAAGGCTGAGGCTGGGCAGCAGCAGCCACAGCCGCTGCAGTCGCTGTTGGCTGTTGATAGTATTGTTTGCTGTCATAAGCTACAGCTGGGGCAGTAGATCGAACATAAGAATAGGAATCCTAAGCATTCAAAAAAGAAAAACCAGCAAATTTCTCCTTTAAGTATGTATCTGGAGTAATAAAAGTCATTAGCAGAGTCAAAGAAACAATGTATTTTCTCCTAGTCTACTAAAGTAGATTTAAAAACAAACATCCACAGATACAGTGTATACAAATAAATGCATTAAAGAAATTAAATTTATGTTTACAGTTGCTTCAGGCCTGAAAACAACCCTGATGGTCCTTTTCAGACTTAATAAAGGAATTAACCTCAGGCTATTAAATCACTATCCCTACCAAATTATTTCTGTTACTGAAAAGCAACTGCTCTCACTAGTTTTTCATAATGACTGTATCAGATTACATTTCTGTAAAATATGAAGCCAAAACCCACCACAGATCTCCACAAAAACTGAATTTCTACACGCCACAACAAATTCAAAAGTTTAGAACTATGACCCTACATTGGCTTTAAAAATCCCATCATTAACAATACTTTTCTTGGTTATATTTTTTAGAGTATGAAGGTGATAGTTTTAAAGCCTTCTTTACTTTCTGGTGTATCAACCAGTCCATTAGGGAACCACATCTAGTCTATAACGGCAAGGCAAGTAGCCCATGTGACACATCTAGAACTCAGAGGATGGCTAGTAAGCTTAGAAGGGGAGGGCCTGGAAGCCACTAAATGTATGTACATATATTCTCTCATCCTCACCATACCTATGGTAAAGTGTAAAGAGCTCGTCAACTGAGGGGTAGCAAGGCATGAACTACTATATCTGAAATGTACTAACATGTAAAAATTCTTTTTATTTCCAAGAAACATAACAATAAAGTCTCTTTTCCATCCAACCTGTGTAAACTGAAATTATTTTTATTTAATTTAGGGGATTCTCTTTTCTCTCCAGATGCATCTAATAACTGACCTTGTAATCAGGAGTACGCATACTACTGGAAAGCCTCCTACGTTACGATTCATTAGCATATGTGACAAATTATCAAAGCTGTACAAAAGAATTGAGAATATGCAGCAGTAGTATAGTCCTTTTAAACAAACTAAAATAGGACTAAATAAGGACTAAATAGGACTAAAAAAGTTAAAGAATTATTAAGAGACATCCTATTTCAACATCCAAGATGAAAACAAAGAGTCCCCTTTTGTGGAAGCCTGTAGTCACACAAGGTTAGGCACTGATCTGACAAAGGGTATCCAAAAACTACCCAAAGGGCAGTTCCTCTGCTAGGGCAATCTTCTCATATGTTTAGTACTAGAACTCTTGTGACACCCAGGAATCTGACAAGGGAACTACTTCTGCCTCCACTGAAAATCCTTATTGGAACAGTTCCATGACCAAGTTTACTGCATGCCACTCACACATTTAAGCTAGCTGAGACAAGACAGTACTAGTCTTTTCAGCAGTGGTTTCACAAAAACACTTAGAGGTAAACATCTGTTTGTGTGAATTCACATTGTGTGAATGTCTAAATCTTAACTCCTGCAGCGGTGCAGGAGTGCTGATAATCCTCTATACGGGCTATATGAGACTGCAGTCACTTCACATTCTATCAGTTTTCGCTATTAAATAATTGACCTGTACTCAAACTGTGATTCACAGAAGAAAAAAATATAAATATCATCACGTTCTCTTAGCCAAACAGGCCTCCTCCTTTTAAAGCATCATTTAAAAATCATAGAACAGAAGTCTTTTTTTTTTTTGGAACCCACCTGGTAATTCTGCGTAGTGACAGGCGGTGGTGGTGGTGGAGCTTCTTGTTGCCTCTGCGTATAACCATAATCTGTAGCTGTGTGTGCTGTAGGATAGCCTCCATATGCAGCAGCTGTTGCAGCAGCTGCAACGGCTACTGGAGCAGGCCTGGCTACGGCAACTGTAGCTGCTGCTGGAGCATAGGCTGCAGTAACGGTGTGCGCAGCGACGGGTGCCTGGTGGACCGTGTAGCTAGCAACTGTAGTTGGATGGGAATAGGCTACACCCGAAGCTGGCTGCTGGCTGTATTAGAAAAAGACAGTAAGTAAATAATTAGATTAATCCAACATACTAAGATAATGTCTACACATTTCAAAATCCCAGATTTGATTAATACTTGTCTGTTCTACAAACGGACCTGGAGCAGCTATTTCCATGGTAAAAGCATACACTTTAATGGCTTCTATTACTTCGCTTCCACCCCCATTTAAAAGGCTGTATCATTTTGAAATGTCTAGGGATGCACACATATCATGCAGGTGATTACTTTCTTAGCAAGAGGAGTATTTGTGTTGGGTTTTTTCTCAAGCAGTGGAACACAAGTCTTTCATTCAAAATAATACAGAAGTCTTAAACAGTTATCTTTTCACGTCAGATAAGTTTTTAAATGCTTTAGTAGTTCTTCAATAAAACTGACATACCTGTCAAGAAAAATACTACTTTTCTGTGAAAGTTCATTACTGACCTGCACTTGCATGAAGTTTTACAATAAACCATACTAAAGTCATGAGATTTTAAAGAATTCCATGAAAATTAGCTCAAAACTCTTACGTTTAAGGCAGAGACACTTTAATTACACACCTCCAACAGGGCACTTCTCCTACCAAAGTTTAGAATTATAAAAGCTGGCCACTTGCTCATATGGAAGTCCACTGCCTCACAAGATGAAGCATCAAGAGAACAGACAGTCAGAGTGAGCAAGACGACTGCTACCAGAGCTCTGGCCACCTTCCAGGCACATGCTGAGACTAATCTGTCTCTCTAATATTTGCAGGTAGGACATTAACATGTGCCTGTTTACTAAGAGTGAGTAAATATTAACAGCGGAAACAAAAAATGATGGCTTCAAAGGTTTAATTGTTTGAACAGAAACTAACATTATTGTCCTATATCGATGTGTAACTGTGGATTATGTTGTCCTATATTGGTGTGTAACTGTGCTTAGAATATTTATTTTGATTTTTAAACAAAGTAAACCAGGCAAAATATCACTATCTGGAACAATTATATGAAGTGGGGATTGAGTGATTATTCTGTATTTTTTAGTACACTTCCTGCATTGGTGTTCAATAATATTCAAGAATCTCCATAGGGTTTCACATGTCCATAGCACTATTAAAAGATAATTCAAAAGCAACTCCACGCCTATCAAGGAGGTAGTATCTCCTATTTTTCAGAAGAAAATAGAAAAATGAAATCTCACTCAAAGGAAACATACTCAGTGGCACAATGTAACTGCAGTCTGTTTATGCTCAAAACCAAAAAGAACAAGTTACAGTATAAAGTTTGCCATATTCTTTCTGACGTAACTACCAGAAACAAAGCACCTTTTAAGCATACATGCTATTATTTTTGCAAAAGACATTTCCCTAACTCCCTTGTGTTTAGTAACTTTTATTTATTTGTTTTTAGAAAAACTGATTTTGTCATTTTAGCTACAGCAGAACCCATGAACTTCAATATATTAAAAAAACATCCTTGCGGCAGAAAGAGAAAATTTTATTACTATTGGACTTCCATGCCTGGACTCCACCTTCTTTCCATCACAGGCCCCTGATTGCTTAAAAGACCACTTGCATTCCATCCAAATTTAATTCAGTTGTGAGTTGTACTCACAATTATGTTTCATTTTATTTTTAATTTCTCAGCATAACAGTAGAAGACCCAAAACACTTTGGTGTAGCTCCCACCACTGCTTGAAACAATTCCTCCTGCTTGACCTACATAGGAAGATTCTGTTTTGTCAGTTTAAGGTGAGAAATCAGACTACACCAGAAAATTCCGGAAGACTATTTTAGGATGGTAAAAGAGAATGACAGTCTATAAAATTAGGCTGCATTATCTACATAACTAACAGTACAGAAGTGTAAATTATTCATAATTTCTTAGGTAATTATCATTATCACATACATCTACTAAAAACACATCACATTGAGAAAACAGACAGCAGACTGCAGTCAAAATTATCAACTGTCCAATACCACCACCAAGGGAAGTCTTGCTCCACTCTATCCCCGCTCTTATTCTTCCCTCCTCCCATATACCAAACCTGGCTATGCCACCCTATTGCATCCCTGGTGCTAGTTCTGCTACTTGTTAAGCTATTCAGTGCACTGATTTAACTCATTAATCTAGCAGAAAATAATGAGAATTGTTTTTTTTCTGGCCTTGTTTCCTAACATAGTAGAAATGTTAGAAACACTGGAGCTTACAAAAACTCTGCTGAGTGCCTAAACCCACATAAGATACATATACAGGGAAACAGGGAAAAAAATGGGAGGAGGAGAAAGAACAGGAACCTGTCCAGGAAACATTAATTTGGCTCTTCCAAGTTTCATGAAACTGTGCTTCAGTTACTCTTACAAAATACGATACAGTGCTCACAAACACTATGAAGTAACAGTACCAGTCAGTTTATCAAAGAAAATGCTTTTGTTCTCAAAATATAGATGACTAAAGCTACCTGACAGTTTTCAGTATTTAATATTGTGAGGAGATTATGATAATTTTCAGCAGAACTATTAATAAGATTCTGGTACAGACAGTTTCATTTCTTCTGTGCTACTTTTGTATGAAAATTACTTATCATGGTATAGAATTAACAGCCCAAATCATTTGATTTCTAAGGCTGATACAGTTCTATGACCATGTTTACTTTAGCAAACCTGTTCCCCTTGCTTCTGCAACATCATGCAGAGCTAGTGATCGAGTTTGCAAGACTGCAAGAAAAATACTGTAGAATTGACTGCTTCTTCCTTTTTAAAAGTTATGTTACGTTATGTTACAGAAGTTCACAGTGACATCTTTTCTAAATTGATAACATTCCTTTTTTTCCCTATGTTCTTACTGAAAACCTTTTAACATTAAGATGACCAGACATTTTCATGTAATTAATTTACATAAAAAGATTTTGTGCCAACTTCTTATTTTAACTTAGAAGAGTTTTTATCCTTGTTTGGTGATCAGTGCCTCATCACATTTGCTGAGATGAACTTACCTCCTCCTAGATTATTTTGGCAGGCTTCCTATTGCACTGATCCTTCTTCCAGTTCAGCTGTGCACCTATCCTAGTAATATCTATTCTTCTTTGTTGACTACAGATGGCAAGAACCGTATGCACCACTTCAGATGAATTTTCAGCTATGCTACCCTCTCTGCTCCAGACACTGCTTTTTTCCAAACAGTCTAGCTTCCTCAAAGCAGCTTCTTGTAAAGTTACCTATGTATTGACAGTATTTTCCCTGCATCAAATATCATGACATGCCATACTAATATAAATACTAAGTAAGACTCAGAACCAATCCCTAGGGAACTCCACTGCAATTATTCCTATTTGATGATCACTCTCCTAATTCTACTAACCACGTCCACCAGCTCCTTCTCTACAATTCTTTTACTAATCTCTACCTTAAGTAATAATTTTCCATACTGCACCACATCAAGTATTTCAACTTAGTCCCAATAAATCAAGACTCCAAAAGATTTAGGCACGTGATCAAGTTATCAGAGCAACAATGAAACAGCTGAGCTATGGTAACAAACCACATGTGTGTTCTTCACCACAACAAAGAAAGTAATTCAGTTTCGCTTAATCCCCCAACACAGTGGGAAAAAGCTGAACCAAATTACTCTTAAATTCTATGGGCTAAGGACATGCAAACAGGTACTGCAGCACAGCAGACAGAGAAGCTAACACATTGACATGGTAACATCCAGTCTTCTTTGTAGATCTTCTCTTCCCCAAAATAAATTCTAACACCCCTATTAGCATCTTTGCACTCAAGGAATTCCAGCTCTCTCCATATGAAAAGATACTCAGTCCAACTGGCTTTATTAACTAGGTGGAGCTTAAAAATCACAGAATAACTTAGGTTGAACCAAAGATCTGGAGGCCATCTGTTCTAACCCAGTACTCAGATCACCTCATTTTGAAGTTACATTAAGTTTCTCAGGGCTTCGTCCAGTCAGGTTCTGATCATCTCCAGAATGGAGATTGCAAGACTGCTCTAGACAATCTGTTCCAGTGTTTGAGCACCCTCACTGTCAAGAATTTTTTCCTTGGTTTATAAAAGCTTCAGTTTCAAAAGCAAATGAGTTCTAGACCAACATTTACATAGGGCAAACCCAGTTTGTGATCATTCAATTCAATGTAACTTCATATTACAGTGTTTTAATTTACTATCAAAATAAACATTATTCTTTGATTTGAGAAGTTATGGGTGAAGGACTTGGCAGCTTCAAATCATACTGTGCTGTATTGCTATTATATTACCTCTTCTGCCAGAAATTTTCATTCAAAAAAAATGTATTTTATTCATACCACACCTATTTCTTCGGCCAATCATAGTAACAGTGCTTCCCTACCAAGCTGACTTTGATTTCTATTTTCTAGGAACAACGCACATTCTTTGATGCTCATCTTCCAGCTCAGACCTATATTTCACTGCATTTTCACTATCCCAGTCAGAGCCAGTTTACAGTCTACATGTTGCACTCAATTGTTCTGCTCCAACTTCTGTAGATGCACGTTTTAGTCAACTACAGAAGGTCATTTCCAGCACCTTCCCTAACGTGTTTTGCCTCTCCCTACCTGCTTTAAACTGCTATATACATATCACTATTTCCCAAAGCTCTTTGCTTCCTCCTCCCAAATAAGCTTGCTTCTATTGAAAAGTTTTACACCCCAGTGTATAACTAGATTGCCCTCATTTTCCACATCCCACGTAAGTAACCTCAGATCCAAAGAACTAATTCTTTGTTCCTATTGTATAACAGTGCATGAGAAAAACAGTTTTTGTAAAACACCTTTGACTCAAAGCTTTGAATAACACCTATTCTAATTTCTACTGACACTATTGATGGGAAATACTAATCTTACCGATGCATTAGTATCAGAACAAGTGCCATGTATTATGAAATACCACTGTGATATTAAATCTCCTCAATAAAACTGACTGCAGTAAGCTGTGACCATGTATCTTTCTCCACACTAATCTCCAATTCCATGTCAATCTGATTCTGTGGGGGGTGAGGGGCCATACCGGCTCACAACGTTGCAGAATTCATCCCAGAGCCACAGCAAAAATTAGCATTGTCCACGTTGCTGTCTGGTGTACAAAACTCCTTTCACTAAGCAGAAGTTATGTTTTCCCAAGACAGGTGCATGTTTTGCCCTGGTACTTTGCAATCTGAACATAAGACTAGCCCCGCAGCTGCTTTCACGGTAACAACATTTGATATCACTGTGTACACTCAGAACTGTGATTCTGAAACAGTATTAACACGTAAAAATCTTTTTCTCATTGGCAAAACCTCCATGACAAAACACTGCAGCATCGAAGAATTATGGAAGATGTCCCTGCCCAATTCTACACCACAAAATCTATTAAGCTGTAGTGCAGCTTGAAAAAAAAATGTGTAATTCTAGGTAGATACTTGTCCAGGAAAATTCCAGCCTTAACGCTTAAAGTTGTATTAAAACACCAGCACACATTTCTTGTTCTAAAACATATTTCTTGCAGGTTTTTTTCTCATTTAAAGAAGTGGTTTTCAGACTAGGTTAGCACAACATTTTAGAAACTCTTAAAATAATTTTTAAAATACAAATATTTTGAACTACAAAAAACACCCCTAATTAAAGCTTTTTTCTTGACTTCTAACTTTTAAGAACTCCACACCCTGAGAACAAGCTCTCAGAACAGTGTGTTAGCCATCACTACTCCGTATTAGTTATTAAAATAACTAGATTAATTTCATATTTCTGTTGGTAATTTTTATTCCCCTTGTCACAACCCAGAATATTCAAGAAGCAATTAAAAACCTTTTCTGAACTGCACAAAGATCTTCAACAAGGAAGCTAGCACTGTTTTTATATAGGAAAAGAGTATGGACTTCCAAAGTGAAAAAAGCTGGCAGCACACTTAAAATTATTAAGTCAGAAACTGGCTAGGAGGCAGAAATTGCTGATCAATAATTAATGAAGTGTTGGTGTCCACTTAGAAAAACATTGTTCTCCAGTTCCAAAACCACAAGGGTTTGTCTAACATAAATAGCTATAAACTATAGGTTTGTAAATGAGCAAAATTCTGTCACAGAAAAAGCTTAGATGAGAATTTGTGTTACAACTATTAGATCTAATATAGCAGAACCCTTCCTTTTTAGTTACTTCCATATAGCAACACTCATAGAAGGTCTGGATTTCCTCTGATCTATCAGCCCAAGAATGACAGAGAATTAAGAGCAATTAAGAAACAAATATTGAATTCTCTTCTGTACAACACTTAGTATCCGTCCTTTTTCATTTCCAGCTATTGGCCTTTTCTAGCAAAAAAGACTTGAGGCTTTTTTTGTAAAAGATTGTAAGATATTCTATTTTCCACATTAAGATATTTGTGGAGTAAGTCATGTGTTAAGAAACTTAATCAGGTATCTGTGGCAATTACTGCCCAAGGAATACACTTTCATGACAACACAGTCCATTTCCATATAAGATAGATAGCACGTAAAAGGTTCCTTGGAAGCCTTGCTTTTCATCACACTGACTGATTTAATCTAAAAACAAAAATGAATTGTAATTCATGTGCATGTAAGCCTAAGAAAAACAAAAATCCTGATCTCCAGTGCATCTCCGTACTAACAACTAACACACACACACATTAATGCTGCTGCTATTCCAGCTCCATTTACAGTGCTGAACACTGAGAACTCTCTTCCTAGAGGCAAAGAACATCTGTTTTTTTTAGTATTACTTTTCTGAAAGTGCTATTTTGATGTAGAGTTAAGATCAGGACTAAAACCAATTTTGGCTCTATCCAAACTACTAGCTTCCTCAGAAATTACAATTTCTAAAACATATTACTTGCAGGGTTTTTTCATTTAAAGAAGTGATTTTCAGGCTAGATATTAGCACAACATTTAAGCTACTCCTAAAATGATTTTTAAAATACAAATATCTTGAACTAAAAAACCTTCACTAATTGAGACTTCTTTCTTGAATTCTAACTTTTAAGAACATTTGAGCATTTTAGCATTAAGGAAACTGTATTTGTTGAGACCTAACTGCCAGATTTTTCACAGTTTCATAGATTATTCTATTAGTAGCAGAATAGCAAAAAATACAGTTTTGCAGTTTTTCTTTCAGGGATATGAAGATTGAAAGAAGTATGACCTAACTCTACAAAAACTGAAAGAGGCACTAGAATCTGCTGCTTCTTCAGATCCTAACCTAGGAAGAGGCACTAATGAATAACTTGTCAGATGAGATTTCAGGTGTGTTAATGGAACCTGGGCAAAGTAAAAACAAAATAAAAATAATTAAAAAAAATAAAGTGAGCTTTTTTCTTCCTAAACACACACTTGACAACAAACAGCACAAAATGGTGAAATGAAATATCACACTACAGAAAGTTGTACTTTAGAAGTTACTTTACTTCTATTTTTCTAGAGCCTGTCACTCACTACATGCATAAAATTCCAATGAAGACTGAATATACCTTTTTGGAACTTTAATGAAAATTATTGTTTCCTAATATTACAATTTTGTGAAACAAACATTGTAACGCAATTCACTAAGAATCCAAAGAGACACCTGAAGGCATGCAAATGTGCAATCCCCTCTTGAATTGTTAAATTTCATCAGCTTCTACTACATATGCCACAGTTTAACTACACAAGGAATGAAAAAGATAGTTCTTTGTAGCAATTTCGAGTTTCCCTTCCTCTTCCTTGTTTCTAAAAACTCCCTTGAGTCATTGCATTACAAACAGAAAATACTGATTGCTACAGGATAGCTAAACCATATACTATCAATAACTCACCTCTAAGACCAATATCCTCATGTTTTCAATACACCCTTACTGCTTTATTAATCTTCACATACAGTCTCAAGACCTGACTTAAATGCAATCAAATTCTGCAATGTTTTCTTCACTGTACATAGCAACATAACTGCAAGTGTCTCTAACAATAATGCAGTACATTCTTTGTATCTACTTTCCTTTACTCAGTTGCACACAATGGACAGTTCATTGCCTATACTGCTTTCTTCATTACCAAAACACTGATTTTATTCAAGTTTAGTCAACAGCCATGACATAGAAAAAGAAACAATATGCAAGACAAAAAGAACCGAGCTTGAGATGTTAAGTCTGCCTCAAAAAGTACCAACTACCAACATTTTTCCTGTCAAAATCACAGAATCACAGAACAGTTGAGGTTGGAAGGGACCTCTGGAGGTCATCTGGGTCCAGTCCCACTCAAGCAGGGCCACCTACAGCCAGTCACCCAGGACCCTGTCCAGACAGCTTCTGAATATCTCCAAGGATGGAGACTCCACAACTTCCCTGGGCAACCTGTGCCAGTGTTCAGTCACCCCCACAGTAAAAAAGTGTTCCCTGATGTTCAGAGGGAACCTCCTGTGTTTCGTTTTGTGCCCATTGCCTCTGGTCCCGTCACTGGGCACCACTGAAAAAAAGCCTGTCTCTGTCCTCTTTCCAACCTTCCTTCAGGTATTCGTATACATTAAGAAGATCCTCCCTCAGCCTTCTCTCTTCTCTAGGCTAGACAGTCCCAGCTCTCTCAGCCTTTCCTCACAGAAGAGGTGCTTCAGTCCCTTCAGCATCTTTGTGGCCCTTTGTTGGACTCTCTCCAGTATGTCCAGTCTCTCTTGTACTGGGGAGTCCAAAACTGGACACGGGACTCCAGGTGTGGCCTTTCCAATGCTGCATTCGAGGGGAAGGATCTCCTCCTTCAACCTGCTGGCCATACTAATGCAGCCCAGGGTGCCGTTCGCCGCCTTTGCTGCAAGGGCACATTGCTGGCTCATGGTCAACTTGAGTATCCACCAGGACCCCCCAGGCCCTCTTCTGTCAAGCTGCTCTCCAGCTGGATGGCCCCCAGCATATATTGGTGCAAGGGGCTGTTCCTCCCCAGGGGCAGGACTCTGCACTTCCCCTTGTCGAACTTCATGAGGTTCCTGTCAGCCCATTTCTCCAGCCCATTGAGGTCCCTCTGGATGTCAGCGCAACCCCCTGGTGTATCAGCCACTCCTCCTAGGTTTGTGTCATCAGCAAACTTGCTGAGGGTGAAGATGTTAAACAGAAAAAATGCTAAATCTGGCAAGTTGTCTATAAAAGGAAAGAAACTTCACTTGTATGGAAAATTGCATTCAATTCTTAAAATATTCTGTATTTCCTGCCTTAAGCTACTAGTTTGCTTTTCTAGTACCAATAATGCAACTACACTTTAACCTACCATTGTGGCATTTTAGTAGCAGACAAAATTTTACACGTAATTTAACGCCCCAGAGTTCAGTCTACAACCGTCAATCCATTTTGAGGTTACAGCTATGAAGGATGTAACTATACCATTAACAGAAAAGCTTCCCCAAGAGCTCAATTCCTAAAGACATGAGCCTGCTGTAAATTTCACCCAGTTGGCAGACTTCCCTCCTAAAAATGACACTGGCTCCTCTGATTAGTAACGCACCTTTTCTCCCCAATTACCACCACCTCCTCTGCGTCCTCATCATTAGTCAACTGCAATACTGGCATACAGCCCGTGTTAACAAATCTAGAGCCCCTAACTGCCTTTCTAATGTTGGCATACCTCCTTTGAGAGCGGGACCTCACTGGTTTGAAAATAAGTCTATCAAAATCTTCTTATAAACAGCAGTAGCTTACTGGAGGCTTCTTGTGTACATTAAGTAAGCTAGAACAGCATGTTTAGGATAGCACTTAAGACTTAACATTGGTTGAACAAGAGAATCAGCACCACACAGCTCTACCATATTCAGTGAAGTCTCTTGCTAAAAATGCATACAGTTTAAGATGTGATGCAACTCAAGATAGCATGGGCATAAAATTTGCAGAAAGAAAGCACTTGGAGTTTTTATACTATGATATAAGTACATTCATCCTATGATACAACTATGATTACTTTCATTTCCCAGGCATTTTAGAATGGGGTGCATATAACACAATACTGTAAGGCGAATAAACGTTTTTTCTTAACGTAAATTTCACACTAGTAGTACATCTTCACTTCAGAAAAAGCCATTAAGTCCTACTCAGTATTGTCCTTTACTTCCTGTCGTCCACCAGTTCAAGTCTGAACTACATATAGTGATACTTTAAGCTTGGGCTAGTAGGCCTGTGTGAAGCGTGCGTGAATTACAGCCCTAACATCTCTGAGAGACTGAATACTTTTGAAACCAGTATCTAGTTGAAGAAAAGGTATTCTGGTTTCAGCTGGGACAGAAGTAATTTTCTTTCTAGTTGTTGCTGTGTTTCAGATTTGGTACGAAGGGAATCCCAATAACGCACACTGGTTTAGTTGTTGCTAGGTGGTGGTTCTATTTTTCAAGGACTTTTTTCAGCTTCCCACAGAAGCTGAGAAGGAGCCTAGACAGAACAATGGAATGGCCAATGGAATACTCCATACCACAGACATCATGTTCGGTACATAAATGAGGGTTTGCCAGGGGACAGGTACTCACAATCACTGCTCAAGATGGTGCCAATTCACTGGGTAGTGAGAGTGACTTCTGTCGTTACTATTGTTATTATTATTATTATTGTTATTTTCCTTTTCTGTTACCGTTCTATTAAACTGTCTGTATCTCAACCCATGAATTTTTTTCGTTTCCCTTTCCCCTCCTTCTCTCCCTCTTCTCCTCAGCCTTCTGGGTGTAACGGGGGATAAGTGAGCAGCTACGTGGTCGTAGCTGCTGGCTGGGGAAGTAACTGGGGCAGGCACTGAAGACAAAAGCGAAGTTAATTAGAAGTATTGGCAAATGTGGAAAAAACACTCCACTCCCAAACAGTTCTCAATAGCCAATGTATCCTTCCACAGCATTTCACCTTCCTTTGCTCTTCTGCGCCAGCCTCAACTATCCTGTAACATCATGCACTGTACTTTAATGCCAAACCAGTTGTAATTGCAAGAGTTCGCTTCCCCATGGCTGCCTAGAAGATCGCACCTTAACCTAAACTCACAGGTACTGTGTTCTCCTCTGGATCTAAACTGTTAAAATTGCCTTTTCTGTGAAGGCTCACCACACCTAGTAATATTCATGCTACTTGAGGGCAATTCAGAGTTAACAAGGCACTCCTAACTACCCAAGAATCTCCTTCTATGACCTGTCTCATTCGAGCAGGGACACAGTATGAGCATCACTAAGATGAAACTCAGACACTTAGAAGATTCTTTGCCTTCTTAACAGACACCAAAATCTTAACACAAGACTACCACATTTGCACACTTCTCTGTCCAAATATGTCTCAATGTCCCTGTCTCTCCATCAGCACTCCCATATTCCAATTACCCAACTTTAGAATAAAAGCATAACTATGCCTCTCTCCAGCACTGAATCAGGAACGCTAATATTTTTTACACATGAAAGACAAGCCAATATTAGGTTGGTTGTTCCAAACTGAACAGACACACAGTGGTTCAGGAGACCTACACAGCACACACACACAAAGAAAAGAGGACTAGTATCACCAAATTCCTCCCTTATTTCAGGCTTCTAAATAGATGAATAAATACCGTTACTTAAGTAACAATGAAGTTTGCATTGCATGGAGGTTTATAACCTTAGGCCCTAATACCACCACTAGCAGAAAGCACAAATTGTAAAGGTATTGCAATATTCAGAGAAATTTCCTGTATTGGTATTTGCATAATCTAATGCTACCCTCATTAAGTCAAGGCATTATTACTGGGTAGTGCACACAAAGAATTTTGAATGAGCGGCCAGCAGGAAATTTTATGCAGTGACAACACTGAAAGGAACAAGAACATTTCTAATCCATTATTTACAGGTTTAAAGGGCACTTAGCTCTTTTACTACCTTTGATTAAATATGAAACAAGTTAAGATTTCAAATGTGCTCTACGAAAACTAGTATTTATGAACTAATAAAGACAGACATCTATTCCCCTTCTTATCTAGTCAATTCAGGGAACCATACTGCTTACACTGTTACAACAGTAAATATGTTACCTACTCCTGCACACACTACTCACAAATGTCCCAAATCCAAGATCAAAAATCTCAGCACCTACCAATCTGGCCTTTATAACTGCTTCAAATACCAGTATTTGATGTTAAGACTATATTCCTTGGACAAATTTTTATTTATCCTTTGTGTGAAGGATGAGAAAGTATTTAAATGATCCAACATGGAGACACATAAACTACAGTTACAGGAAGACACAATGATTGCTATGCCAATAATAGCTTCACCATCTTTTCAGTTGTTGATTTAAAGAAGCTATTTCCTTGAACCCAACAGTTCTAACACATTGCCCCTTCACTACTATTAATGCAAATTAGAATATTGTCATAGATATATACAGACCACCAGATCAAGGAGAGGAAGTTGATGAGGCCTTCTATAGACAGCTGGAAAACAGCCTCATGATCACAGGCCCTGGTCCTCATGGAGGACTTCAACCACCCTGATATTTGCTGGAAAGGCAACACAGCCGGGCACACACAGTCCAGGTTTCTGCAGAGCACCGATGATAACTTTTTGACACAGGTGGTGGAGGAGCCAACAAGGAGAGGTGTGCTGCTGAACCTTGTGCTAGCAGAGAAAGAAGACTAGTTGGGGATGTGAAGGCTGGGGGTAGCCTTGGCTGCAGTGACCATGAGACAGTGGCGTTCTGGATCCTGCATAGAAGCAGCAGGGCCAAAAGTAAAATTACAACCCTGGACTTCAGGAGAGCTGACTTTGGCCTCTTTGACAACCTACTTTGAGGAATGCCATGGGCAAAGGCTCTAGAAGGTAGAGGGGTCCAAGAAACTTGGTTAATATTCAAGCACCACTTCCTCCAAGCTCAAGATAGGTGCCTTCCTATGAGTAAGAAATCAAGCAAAGGAGGCAGGAGATCTGCATGGATGAGCAAGGAGCTTCTGGAAATACTCAAATGGAAGTTTACAGAACGTGGAAAAAGGGACAGGGCACTTGGGAGGAATATAGAAACGTTAGAGTATGCAGGGATGCAATTAGGAAGGCTAAGGCCCACTTGGAATTAATCCTGACAAGAGATGTCAAAGACAGTAAGAAGGGCTTCTTCAAGTACATCAGTAGTAAAAGGAAGACTAGGGAAAATGCGGGCCCGCTGCTGAATGAGGTGGGTGCCCTGGTGACGAAGGATGCAGAGAAGGTGGAGTTACTGTATGCCTTCTTTGCTTCAGTCTTTACTGCTAAGGCCAGCCCTCAGGAATCTCATGCCCTGGAGGTAAGAGAAAGAGTCTGGAGAAAGGAAGACTCTCCCTTGGTTGAGAGCCATCAGGTTAGAGATCATCTATGCAAACTCAATACCCACAAACCCATGGGCCCTGATGGGATGCGCCCATGAGCGCTGAGGGAGCTGGCAGATGTTATTGCAGAGCCACTCTCCACCATCTTTGAAAGGTCATGGAGAACAGGTGAGGTGCCTAAGGACTGGAGAAAAGCCAGTGTCACTCCAGTCTTCAAAAAGGGCAAGAAGGAGGACCCAGGAAAATACAAGCTAGTCAGTCTCACCTCCATCTCTGGAAAGATGATGAAACAGCTCATTCTGGATGTCATCTCTAAGCATGTAGAGGAAAAGAAGGTTATTGGGAGTGGTCAACATGGATTCACCATGCGGAAATCATGCTTGACCAATATGATAGCCTTCTATGATGGCATGACTGGTTGGGTAGATGAAGGGAGAGCAGTGGATGCTGTCTACCTCTTTAGCAAGGCTTTTGACCCAGTCTCCCATAATATCCTCATAGGTGAACTTAGGAAGTGTGGGTTAGATGAGCGGACAGTGAGGTGGGTTGAGAACTGGCTGAACAGCAGAGCTCAGAGGGTTGTGATCAGCAGCACAGAATCTTGTTGGAGGCCTTTAACTAGCGATGTTCCCCAGGGGTCAGTACTGGGTCCGGTCTTGTTCAACATATTCATCAATCACCTGGATGAGGGGACAAGAGTACACCCTCAGCAAGCTTGCTGATGACACAAAACTGGTAGGAGTGGCTGACACACCAGAAGGTTGTGCCACCATTCAGCAAGACCTGGACAGGTTAGAGAGCTTGCTAGAAAGGAAGCTAGTGAAGTTCAACAAGGGCAAGTGTAGGGTCCTGCACCTAGGGAAGAATAACCCCATGAAGCAGTACAGGCTAGGGGCTGACCTGCTGGAAAGCAGCTCTGCAGAGAGGGACCTGGGAGTCCTGGTAGACAAGTTGACCATAAGCCAGCAATGTGCCCTTGTGGCCAAGAAGACTAACAGTACCCTGGGGTGCATTAAAAAGAGTGTGGCCAGCAGGTCAAGTGAGGTTATCCTCCCCCTCTACTCTGCCCTGGTGAGGCCACATCTGGAGTACTGTGTCCAGTTATGGGCTCCCCAGTTCAAGAAAGACAAGGAACTACTGGAGAGAGTCCAGCAGAGAGCTATGAAGATGATCAAGGGACTGGAACATCTCTCTTACAGGGAAGGGCTGAGAGACCTGGGTCTGTTTAGCCTGGAGAAGAGGAGACTGAGACGGGATCTCATCAATGCTTATAAATACTTAAAGGGTGGGTGTCAAGAGGATGGGGCCAAACTCTTTTCAGTGGTGCCCAGCGACAGGATAAGAGGCAAAGGGCACAAACTGGAACACAGGAAATTCCATCTGAACATAAGGAAAAACTTCTTTACTTTGAGGGTGACAGAGCACTGGAACAGGCTGCCTAGAGGGCTGTGGACTCTCCTTCTCTGGAGATATTCAAAACCCGCCTGGATGCGTTCCTGTCCAACCTGTTCTAGGTGAACCTGCTTTGGCAGAGGGGTTGGACCTGATGATCTCCGAACGTCCCTTCCAACCCCTACCATTCTGTGATTTTGAGAAACTGGAATTCCAACAGGGTTTATACTGGTCTCCAACAAGCCTAGAATTAAGTACAGAAAACCTTTATTACAGGCACCTTTCAAATACCACTTAGTACAGCAGATTTTCTGCTTTGAGTCCTCTAAGTGGGACAACCACAACTGCAGGAACAGTGACTTGTGGACAGTGAAACCCTAAGGGACCCGTTATATCAGCTGAATGTTCATAAATCCATGGATCTTGCTGGGATTCATCCCAGAGTACTGAAAGAGCTAGGGGATGTTACAGCAGGATGCCTCTTGATGATCTACCAAAGGTCTTGGGAGCCTGGGGAAGTCCCTGCTGACCGGAAGCTAGCCAATGTTATTCTACTTTATGAGGGTGTGAAGGAAGACCCAGGAAACCACAGACCTGTTAGTCTTACCTCAGTTCCTTGAAAAATTATGGACATCATACTGGCTGCTACTGAAAGGCATTTAAAGAATAATCCAATCACCTGGCACAGTCAATGTGGCTTCACAAAGGGAAAGCCTCATTTAACTAATTTGATATGCTTCCATGATAACGTCACCTATCTAAGTTGATGAAGGGAAGGTGGTGGATGTCGTTCTGGATTTTATTAAGACTATTGATACTGTCCCTCACAGCATCCTTCTGGACAACTTGTTCAGCTGTGAGATGAGCGGGTTTACAGTGTGCTGGGTGAAGAACTGGCTCAAGGGCAGGGCTCAAAGGGCTGTAGCGAATAGGGCTACATCTGGTTGGTGACCAGTCACCAGTGGTGCTCCTCAGGGTTCAATTCTAGGGCCAGTTCTGTTCAATACATTTATCAATGACCTGGATACAGGAGTTGAACGCACCAATAGCTAGTTTGCTGATGACACCAAACTGGGAGGTGCTGTTGACTCTCTTGAGGGACAAGATGCCTTGCAGAGGGAAGGATCTTGATAGATTGCAGCACTGGGCAATGATTAACGGGATGAAATTTAACAAGTCTAAATGCCAGATTCCACACCTGGGACAGAGTAATGCCAGGACAAGTATAGATTGGAAGGGGAGTGGCTGGAGAGCAGCCCTGCAGAAAGGGATCTGGTAGCTGAGAGGGCAAACCGCATCCCGGGGTGTATCAAGCACAGCACAACCAGCCCTTTAGAAGAGGGGATTATCCTGCTGTATTCAGCATTGGTGCAGCCTCACCTTGAGCACTGTGTGCAGGTTCTGGGCCCCACAATTTCAGAAGGATGTGAAGGGACTTGGACACATCCAGAGGAGGGCAGAACAGCTGGTGAAAGGGCTGGAAGGAATGTCCTGGGAGGAGCAGCTGAGGACTTTGGGCTTGTCTAGTTTGGAGAAGAGGAGGCTGAGGGGCGACCTCATTGCTCGCTACAGCTTCCTGAGGAGGGGATGTGGAGAGGGAGGTGCTGAGCTCTTCTCCCTGGTACCCAGTGACAGGACATGTGGGAATGGTTCAAAGCTGCACCAAG
>VFFE01006862.1:357761-511086 GCA_008921705.1 Burhinus oedicnemus
CGGCGACAACGGCGGAGTGCGGCCGGGCCGGCGCCGTGCGCATGCGCGGGATGTGCGGGCGGGGCCGCTGGGAGTTGTAGTCCGGCTCCCCCCCGGCCGCGCCCCCGCCCGCAGAAGAGCGCGCGGGGAGCCGCCACCGCCGCCCTCGCGGCGCGGCGCCTCGCCTGCGCATGCGCGGGATGTGCAAAGGCTCTTGGGAGCTGTAGTCCCCCTCCGTGAGGCCCAGGCGCGGTGGCGAGCGGCCCTCAGGCGAGCGCTGCCATGTCCCCGCCCTCCCTCCATCGCCCCCTGTTCCGCACGCCAGCCCGTGGACTCGTTTCGCAAAGATAGGGTCGGTTTCTCATTCTTGCCTGCAAAGGCACAACGCACCGTAGGAGGTAGCTCCAGCAGCAGAAGTCCGGGTGAAGCGGGTGGCCACCGCCCCGGCCACACACCGGCATTTGTCGCCATTCGTGTTTACCGGCCTTCCCAAGCTGGAGCCTGACCTACGCAGCAGGTACCTAGTTACGACTCTTGCAAGGCCATGGAGCTAAAAGGGGGCAGCTGGAGTTGGCACGCGTGTGTAGAGTTCAGAGTGAGACCCGGGACTCGCCTGAACTTGAAACCAGTTCCAGATTCACCTGGGCCCCCGGCTGCACCACCACAGCCACGCACCTGAAGAGCAACGCTGCTGCCATCCAACTGAAGCCCATCGTCTGACCCGTGCCCAAGGCGCCACAGCTGATGTGTGTCCACAGATTAATTCCGCAATGGTTCCCGTGTGCTTATTGTGCACGTGAGGTAAAGCCTCACCCGCCCAGGGCCCGCTCATCTGAAGTTTCCAGGCACCAGCAGTCCATCGCATTGCTCCTAAAACCCGCTGGGCAGCACATTTGCAGCCAGTGCAGTAACCTCCCAATCAAAGCGGCTGAATTTGCACCCGTTGCCCATGCCTGTCTTCCACCTTGAGGCGATCCTTCCCTCCGAGCAGAAGGCACTGCTCAAAGCGCTGAGCAAAGCAGAACTTAAGTGCTTAAATACTTGCATCTCATTTGTGTACTTTGCCTGTGCTATGATGTGCATTTTTCATAAAACTAATCAAGACTTATAAAATACTTCTGGATTAATTAAAAAGTGATCATTTTAGAAGTATTTGTTTTCCATAAGCCACACCTACTGAAAACACCCCTGCTTGATGTGTGAGCTGACACAGGCAGGACGCTGGAACAACCACAAAACCACAGATGAAAGGCAAAGAACAAATTTAATCTCGATACCTCGCGGACCAGGGAATCTCCAAAGCAGCACCCGGGCAAAGGCACGCAAGCGGGAATGCAGGCACCGTGGAGCAGAGACTCCTTGTTGGTGAGAGAGGGAGAGAGTATCCGAACGTGCTGTTCTTGCCTGTATTTCAGGGATTCAAGCAGGCTTAGTTTTCTGCTGTGCTGTGATCTTCTCCGACAGCATGGCAGGAATCTCAGGCATGTTTGATAAGGTGCCTGTAAGTCCATCACAGGCCTGTGTTATCTAAGTGCAGATGTTCTGTTTGTTGAGCACATAAGACTAAACAACAATTAGTGTGAGATGTGTTTTGCAACACCGCATGTGCAAGTCACTTGAGCATGTTTACAATCCTCCTCACTGATCTTCCATTACTTTCCCACACTTGGGATCTCCCGCAGTCCTCACAAAAGCAGGGGCTTCCCTGACACTACAGTACCTGCAATTGTCTTAGGCAGTAAGACTTCAACAAAGATATTCTTGTTCATAAAACAAATGAGAAGAAGAAAGTAATTTCTCATCTAAAGCTTACATTATTGCAGCTGCATATGAAGTATAGCTCCTTAAGATGCCAAACATCCTTGCTAATTCACTGAACATAATTTGTTGGTCATTATTACTAGTTTTGCATAGGAACTAAATAGTACTGTACCTCCTGTTCATTCTTACCCTAATCAGGCACAATAGGAAAAGGAACCTGCATGGGTAAAGGAATGAATTTCCAACCTCTGTGGTGCACTTCCACTCAAAGTGCTTTAGTGTGAAGAAAGCAGCTGTTGGCTGAAGACATGTAATTGCTGTTGCTTATAAAAACAAAAGCCCTAATCCTGAAGTTATATAGAAGTGTACTTCAGGAGAGGGCTCTACACAAATCTTCTATAGAAGAACTTAACAGGGCATGTTAAGTTCTGCCATGAGAACCTCAATGGCCTCTGGATACATAAATGAGAGACATCTATACTCACCTCCTCACTTTTATCAAAAATTGTTCATAGTTGGACCACTGGATCATAGTACTTGGACAAAAAGGAAATGGAAGTTTTCTTTGTTCCCTTGTCTTTCAAGTTTTCTCGGTCGTAAACCTTCCAATATACTGATAAATATACGGTATTCAATACACATTTCATTAAAAATACAAGCAGCTATATAAACACACAGATATTCACACACCTTTTAACACTGTACCACTAAAGCTATATTTTGCAAGTGGGTGGGCCTGCAGTTGCGTATTCCTTCTTCATTGATGAGGTAAACTTGGAACATTTACCCTCTTCAAGCTTTGGCTCTACAAGCTGAAGGGAAAAAAAAGCTTTCTTATTCACAATACAGGTTTCTGTCGTAGGTTTCGTAACTTGTTTCATCTGCATAATTTCTAGATGTTCTAATTCAAATATTCCACCCTGTATCTTGTGATTTCAGCCCTGCATGTGTCTGAGCATAAACTCCTGTTTGGCAGCCTGATTCAGCTGCAATTTCAGCAGAAGTTTCAGATTACTTTTCTGCGTGAATTTTGTATATTGAATCTTCAGTGCATATATCACTTTGAAAAGATTACAACATACTTTATGAGAAGTCACACTTACTAAGTGTGACCAAAAAAACCCACAAAAACACCAAGAAGGTTTCCCATTTTCTTGAAAAAAACCTGAGTGGTATTACACAAGTCTTTCCCTCAGCAGTTTCCTAATAAGAACCTGATGCTTCCCGGTAACTTCGTGCACTGTTACATAACAGCTATTTATGTTACTACTAGCTCACAGGATCAGATTCATAGTCTATACTTAAAAAACCTCAGTGGATTATAAAACAAGATTGCATCTCTCTTAAGACGTGTATCAGATTTGCTTCAAAGTAAGACAGTACTAAATTCAGATTAGATCCTTTAGGGCATTTTGAACTTTACTGATTTCTGGATCCTTAACTGGAAGGAAAATAAACGGAGTGATAAAATGCGGCAGAGGGAGACAGGCAGAAAAGCTTTAGTGAAGCATTCAAAACATTTTGTTTTAAATAGGAAAAAAGAAACTTCTCCATCTCTGTTCCTATTAAGATTACAGAAGAATAGCCAAGAATTTCCACAATGAAAACATACACTGGAACACAAAACTTTAATTGGGATTAAATAGTACAGCTACTCTATTTGTGCAAAGTTCAGTGTGTTGAGACATATTAGTTGTTTATCTTAAATAAGTAAGTTTTAATTAGAATAAATTACTTAGGGTTATAATACGGTGTGATTTACGCTGTTTGCTTAGCTTTACTTAGCATGAGTAACTAGATCTGCTGAAGCCTTTAGGCTGCAATTGAGTTAATTTTCTTAGGAATTTTCCTAGCAGCTGGTACAGTGCTGTGTTTAGTCTTTTAGTATAAGAAAAATATTGATAACACACTGATGTTTTGGCAGTGTTTTTCCCAAGTCTGGGATTTTCAGTTCCCCATGTCCTGCCAGCGAGCGCAGGTGCACAAGAAACTCAAGCCAGAAGATAAGGAGGTGACAACCATCAGCAGAGACTGCAAATCAACAAGGTAAGAGCAGTCAATGGCCGGCCTGGACACAGAAAAAGAATCCAATAAGGTATTGGAAGACCCCCCCAGACCAAAAATCACTGGGGCCATCCGCTGCGAAGGGACCCTGGTCCACACAGTGATAGACTTAGGTGGTGTGTGTGCGACTCCTTGGATGGTGCGGGAATGCTCCGGCAGCGGCTTCTCCTTTAACACAACGCATCTAAAAATATCACAGACAAAAATGGCAAACTAGCATTCAGAAAAAAACAAATCTTTGACCTTCGTTTCATCTATGTGAAAGGAGATCTCCAAAATATGTTGAGAAGAAAGCACCATATAACATGGAGTGTCATCAATCCTACTATTTTACTGTAATGTCCAAGATGCGTGTCACTGCTGCCGCCACAGGACTGCAAAACTGTAGCTGAAATACAATGGGGAAAACTCTAAATCTTTTGCACCGTCTCTGTAAACCACTAAAAGGGAGCAAACATAGACCTTTTGTTTGTTTGTTTTGGTAGCAGGTGGAGGTAAGATTTCTCAGAGGCAACCTTCCAGCTTACTTAAAACCAGACCCTCAGCTGGCCTTTGCGTGACCACCAGAGGGCAGGGCAGATGTATTGAAGCTTTCCTACACGGCAGAGTACAGACCATGCTAAAAAAAGCTGCACTTTTATTTCCTGAAGAGGTAATTTAATACTTAGTGTTCTCTTTGTAAAAGCTCTAGATAGGAAAAGGTTTAAAATCAGTATGAGTCCAACGCTATCTTCTCACCTGGAAATTATTTCAGATAGCTACAGAGACAAGACATGCATCAGCTTATCAACCTTCTTATTTTAAAGTGAAATTACATTTTCAAAGCAGTGAAGACAGACCCGATATTTTCACTGAGGTTTTAAGTGATTAAAATAAAAAAGCATTACCTTTTCACAACAGGGTTTAGAACAGTGAACATAACAGAAGTGTTAATTAAATAAAGTAATTTATTAAACCACAAATGGAAGTTACCAGTGTTTAGAATACCAAATTGCAACATAAAAAACCCCACCACCAAAACCCAAGCATATAATACAAAATTACACAATTTTTAATGCAAACTCAAATTACACACCATACACACTAGAAATGAACCAGTTATAGTAAACAAGCAAAAATACTGCCTGACAGTATCCCTCACTCTTTTTTTCTTGACACTTTAATAAAATTAGTGTTCATATTATAGGCTGACCTTCCCTTCCTCAGCTGATTTCTTTATCCACCTTTTAAACTACTAAGTACTGAATATTAAAACTTTAAAGAGCTGTCCCTCATTCTGCTTGGCCCAAAATGTGTTTCCTACCAGCTCTACTATTTGTAACTAGAGGAGTCAACAATTGCAGTTAGTTAATTGCTATGTAATCAGAAGCATGAGCTTGTATTTTTCAACATTCCCATTCAAATCTGCCTGATAAAATTTCTCTTTGAAGAAAAAGCTAATGTTTCAACATTCTCCTCAGTTGAAGATGTGTAATATGAAATGAGACAACCAGCAGTAACTAGAAGAATTTAAGGCCTTTTAAGGCAGCTACAAAGGAAAGTGTCTGATGAGGAACAGACCCATTACAAAAATCTATTTTAAGAGCTCAGAAAGTGAATCCTTGGGATTCACTTGGGGGGATAGATGACTCACTCAAAAGGTAACAGAAAAAATTTACCTTGGAAAAATTAAGGCTCCTTTTCTAACTTTTCCACTTTTCTAAAACCAGCATTTTTCTTTCATCTTTTTAAATAGAATAAAACAATTTACCAAAAAGCTCCAACGGCCACTATACTCAACGACCAGAATAATTCTCAAAGAAACCTATCATTACTGAAAAACAGAACGTGAAATCCCCAGTTTTAGCAAACATTCCCATTCCCTCACTGACCTGTTATTTGGGAATTCAGCTGTAAAAATAAACTTGGTGCTTGCTTTGGAGGAAATGCTGCAGGTGGGAGAAATTAACTCATTAAGATGGAGGAGAAAAATCTTTCTTTTAGTCATTTTGATTTATTTCAAGGCTGAAGGACTTGATTAAAAGTGCATAAAGAATTACCAATTTGAATGTGATGCTCCTGAAACCTTAGCATTCTTTGTGTACCAGGTGTTGACCTATAAGAAAGCAAAGCAGATAGGCATTACAAAAGACCTGAACTGCCATTACTCGTCTAGCATGAAAAGTTAGTAAAACCCTTGAAAAGAAGGGCTATGTTTTTTCAAATTAATATTCCACATGTGGAGACTGTCTTGTGTGGAATAGCTATTTTCTCTTTCTGGGTTGTGATTTTTTGGGGGTTTTTTTTGTTTGTTTGTTTGTTTTTTGTTGGAGTTAAGCATTAAGTATTAAAAGATCATCTGCTCATCTTCCACAATTAAATGCCTTGACAAGCCTGATATTTGCACAGGGGTGTTAACTACTGTATTTGCATGCATGTGATTTACTGTGCCTTGATGCTGTATAAAAACCCATAGTTTTATTTTCCAAAGGCCTGGCACATAATAAGTATATTTTTCTATTTTTCTTTCCCTTTTGCAAGATAAATAACACTATTAAACAGCCGATTTCCAAGAACTACTTAGAAGAGTGCACTTCTGATTTCTGGTATAAACTTCCTGTTTTCCTGCTACTAAAAGCGAGACAGTGAAAAACTGGTTTACCTCAATTCATGGTGAGGGCTGTACAGACCTCACGGATCCCTTCCAAAAGCCTCTTCGCCCACCTCCCTTGAGTATTTTTTCAGAAACACTGCTTAGGACTTGAAGCTGCTCATGCTGACTTCTGGGGGATTATCCCCTCTTGAAACATGATGGCCCATGTTAATGAATAGGGATCTTTGGAATTTAAAAAAGCCCAAGACTTTTGATTTTAAACACTTCATTAATAGATGTTTGTTCTTGAAACTATGCAGGCCAATCAGCCACCAGCCCGCTCCACCTGTACCAACAATAGCTTTATCTAGAAGATAGGATTGGGACTAGAGTCCACTTCCTATTTCTGATAGTTTGCTTGCACTTTTTACGAAAAGCTTGCATTGTCATGGTAGCAACAGCACAGGTCTAGAGGTAATAACAATGAGAAAAGGACTAAACTAAACTGGTAACGTGTACCTGAAGCACTGGCACCTTGCCATGCTTACAGCACAACTATATGACCCATTGGTGCGAACACTGATAAGCAAACAGTAACAGGCTGCCTTAGTTTTGTGTGAAGTTGTATTGATATGATAATATTTCAGTGTTAATACAGCTCATCATAAACTGAAAGTATGGGCTCAAATAAATAGCACAGGAAGACAAAAGATGAAACCACTCCGTGCTCCAGCAACATGCTGGACCTACTGCACTTTGCGAGGTCTGCTAGAAGTCTTCTCCTGTCACAAAGCTGGGGGCAGAGGACCCTTTCCCCACCTCCCCTCCAAAGCAGGTGTCATTTTGGTTTATCTCACAAGCTGCTGCTGCACACTTGTTTAGACAAACTAAGCCTCTTCAAGTGCCGACACAGGAGACGGCATCAGCAGGGCACTTCAGATGCAGTGTGTTTTGGAGTAAACATGCTACAGAAACAGGCAAGATTGTCAAATTATAAAATTATATTTTCAAGGCTTGGGTTTGTTGTGGTTTTTTTTCTTTTTTTTTTTTTGGCTTGGAGGGCTTTTAAAAAGCAGGTGTTTAAAACAGGAGCCGGGATTGTTTTAACCTTCAGTCCCCAGCGCTTCACACCTCACCCAAAGCGGCCGCCAAGGTGGGAGCCCCGATGCTCACCCGCCCCTGGGCCGCAAAGCCCTGCAGGAAGAAGACGAAGCCCAACCACCCGCTGACAGAAAAGGGAACCGGCGCTTTCCTCAACAGCCACCAGCGGCTGCGGTTTCCCTATGCAAAGCCGCCGCCGCTCCCCCTCACGGCGCTCCTCGGGCACGGCCGCTGGTTCCTCTCAAGCATTCAGGGCCCTCCTCCCGCAGCCCCTCAGCGGAGGGCAGGCGGTTGGTGAAGGCCCGGCCGCGGCGGCGCCTCGCCTCAGCGCGGCCCGGCTCCAGCTTGGGCTGCGGGGCGGCCAGGGCCCTGATGCCAGCCCCACGGTTTAGCCCTCGGTAGGCCGCGTTTCTGCCCCCTCGGTGCTTGGCCAGCGTCAGGCGGGGAGCGGCCCTGCGGGAAGCGTTTGCTGCCGGCCGCCCAGAGGGCCGTTCCCGGGGGCGGGAACGAGTAACAAAGGGACGCGTCCCCTTTAAACACCTCCCGCCCTCCCCCTCCCACGTGGTGCAGGCCAGGGGCAGGGATTCCGCGGCGCGTCACTTCCGTTTTTCTCGTGGTGCGGAGGAGCCGCGCGCGGAGCAGGACGTGAGTGTTGGGGTCCCCTCCTCGCGCCCCGTCGGGGCCGCCGCCATTTTCTCCGTCCCTCGCCCCCATCGCTGACTGCCGGGGGCTCGGCACCTCCCGGCCGGCGCTGGGGAAGCGCGCTGGGCGGCCGTGTGACGAGCTTTCCTCTGTTCCTCGAGTGCCCGCTGTGCCCTGCAAGAGGGATGCCCCGCTGTGGAGCGGGCCTGGGGCAGGAGGAGGAGTCGCTGTCGAGGAGACGCTGCCATGTTGGGGGGGCAAAGAGGATTTGAGTGAGGGAGAAAATGGCGGCGGGGAACCGCCCGGCTCCGTTCCCCCCACGCCGGGATCTGACCCTGCCCGCTAACGACCCCCGAGCCTTTTATTTTTTGTGCTGCCTTTTCTTTGCTCGGCCGCCGGTGACCTGCAGCCCTCTTGCTGCCACCCTGCCCCGGCAGGACCTAGGCGTCCTTGTCCTTGCCCCCCTATTCGGGCCCTCGCTCCTTTCCCCTGGGGGGGCAACACGAGCCGTGGAAAAGAGGAATAGGGGAGGAAAATGGCGGCTGGGATCCGCCTACCTGGTGTTCCTAGCTCGTCCTCGCTTGTGTTTCATCTCTCTCTTTCCTTCGTCCTCGCTTGGCCCGTTTCATTCCGCCCTCGCTCTCGCCGGTGCTTCGGTGTCTCCTCACGCTCTGCCTGCCAGCCTCTCCCGAGGGGCACCTACCACCCCCTGTTTCTTTTTCCTCTAGTTTCCGCCCCCACTTTCCTCCATATTGTCACTGCCTCATCCTGATGCGGACCCCGGGGTTATCCCCTGCTGGTGCCTGCGCCCCTCGCGCATAAAGACTTTCCTTGTTCAGCTCCCCGATTTCATGTCATCGCTGTGCCGGTTTTTACATTGTCCCATTCCAGCTCTCCTCTGCCTCCATCCTGCAGCGTGGCTTATATGTGCTTCCCCATGCCTTGTTTCATTTTCAGTGCTAGAGTTTCCGTCGTTGTGCTCCAAGCTATTATGACAGAACTTACCCTGCTTTAGAACCACACTGATCCATTAGCATTATTCAAACTCCATTTTTCATTTGCATATGTTTTTTTTACTGCTAGTTTAAAAACACTGCTATTCCTTTATCTTACCTGAGATATGCTTCTTTCATCTCTTCTTAGCCTTTCCTAACTAGTTTATTTTATACAGTTTCTCTCTGGGATGCTTATTTTTATTCTGAAAGAACAAATAAGCTATTTATTTGTTACAAAGAGTTTCTAGTAGTGGGCAAGATGTGCGACTGCTATATTTAACCACATGTTTGCATACTAGAGAGATGTAGAAGCACACCTGGCAGCATGCATTCAAGGAAAGTTGAAGGTCCACTTGTCTGGCAGATGAATAGCTTCTAGTGACTGATGTATTGAAGCTGCAGTGTAAATATTAATTGCAGTACTGTATTCACTGTAACTGAGGTGTTTCTCAGACTTTTGTGTTATTGGTGGGAACTTTAGCTTCATGTGTGGTGTTTGCAAATCCAACTGTGCGAAATGCCCATGTAAGAGTGTAGGTAATGCTAGGGCCTTAGTAGTTTGTATTTGTGAATGTAACATAAAGAATGCAGCTGGAGGACAGTACTGTATTGTATTTCTTATGTTATGGTTTCTGCCATGTCTAGGGGTATATGAAACTGGTGAAAAATTGTCCCTTTGTAAACAGTTCAGAAACTAAAGCACTGCGTTTAATGCAGTTGCAGCAAAAAGTGGAAGAGATGTAAGAGGGAAGAGGGCTTGAGATCACATCTACAATATGTATTAAAGCTTCTATGAAAAGGCAGGAAAGTCTTTAGGAGGGTTTTGAATAAGATGAGCCTTTACAAACAGGTTTGAAGTCGACTTTCCATCTGTAATTGGACGTATTCCTTGTATAGTGTTCTCATGTTATTTTTTTCTTCCTAGAATGCCTAAGTCAAAGGAACTTGTGTCTTCAAGCTCATCTGCCAGTGATTCAGATAGTGAAGTTGACAAAAAGGTGAACATTATATGCCATTTATTACTACTGTATAAAGTCTTATGTTGCAAGCTGGGGTTAAGGAATTAGGTGAGCATTATGTCACAACATGCTTGTCATTCCATATGATTTATCAGACACTTAACCCAAAACACCCCCGCCCCCCAACAACTACAGCAAAAAAAACAACCCCACCTCACAAGATTAGGGTTTGGGTGGATAGGATGCTTTTTGCCTTGCAGTAAACTTTTTTTCTTAAGTTGCATTCTGCTTTCTTCAGGGTTTTCCATACAATATATATCTCACCACAAGCTTCCTGGAATTCTTTGCTGCTTTGTGGCAAGTGATAGAAAGCTTCTGTATAAGCTGCCCCTGGTGGCAAGAATTTGGACTCATTTTGAGGACAAACACCACCCGCCACCCCCATTTTGGTATTTGGATTACTCGTCCAAAAAAAAAAAATCTCCACTTGCCCTGTCCTGCATGTGCCACTTGCTTATTTGTTTGCATTTTCTTTTTCTTTGTTTCTTACAGATTCTTACATTTACTGTAATACCATGTGCTAGTTTCTGACTTAAAAGCTAAGCCAACCTGAATGTCTTTGAGTTGATTAAACATGTGTTGACTGCTTTGAATGTATAAATTGAGTGTTCCCATTGAGTTTTAATAGTTACTTAATTTTTAAGTTTGTGTAGGTGTACCCAGTCATTATGAACTAGAAGTGAAAACACCAGTGAATTTATCTTTTAAAGACAGGTGGTAATGCAGACGTCAGGTCTTTTAGCTTAGTAGGTGAAGAGACTCAGTCTGCTTCAGTGAGTTCAAATATGACTTGGTTGTATTTTGCAAATTATGTGTTTTGTCAAATCCTAATAGAAAAGAAAATGGTCAGGTGATTTTTTGATAGGGAAAATTATTTCTGGAAAGATGTAGTCTAACAGTCTGCTTTAGTGGGCAGTAAGGTGCTTTATTTCTTTTTTCTGTTAAAACCTCTGGTTCTATAACAGTTAGAACTGTTCTTTAAAAGAACTTTTAACTGTCTTTAAAAGACTGTCTTTAAAATCATCCACAATAATGATTCTAGCAGGTGAGACTACTTTTTGGTATCTTTGTATTATGCAGGGCGGGGTGGGGGGCCACGATTACTATATAACCATTAGTAGAAACAGTAACTTTGTAGCATCTTCAGGTAATCTGTTTTACAGGTGCTAGTGTCTGAATGTTTTAAAAACATGTTTAGTTTATCATACTATGGAAAGAGATTTGATGCTGATGTAAAAAACCCACACCTCTGACAGAAGTGATTTCCAGATCCTTTTTTCATTATTTCATCTATTATTTTTTTTTTAGTAGAGTTGTAAGCTGTCCTACGTTTTTTTCTTGAACTTAGTGGACAGGAAGGTGAAACTTCCATCAGACTTAAAATTTTTTATTAAAACTACTAAACCAACAGTAATACTGTGCAGAAAGAGTAGGCTCTTTGAAATGTATTTTGTTGTAATTCCGTTCTCTTTAAAGCCAAAGTATTATGGTAAACTTCACTGGGAACAGGATTAGGCTCATTTGAAGATTTATTTATTTTTTTTTAAATTCCAGTCTAAATGTACAGTATTGGAAGGTGATAATGTGCATTGCATAGTAGTAGTTTGTGACCTCTAACATAAACTTTTTTTTAATTTATAGAATGAGTTGTGGTTCATGCTTTTGTTTTTTTATTCTTGCTCCAAGGCAAAGCGGAAAAAGCAAGCAGCTCCAGAAAAGCCTGTAAAGAAACAAAAGACTGGTGAAAGTTCAAAAGGTGCAGCTTCTTCTAAGCAAAGCAGTAACAGAGACGAGAATATGTTTCAGGTAAAATTAGAGCCTGGTTAAGGTAACATGTTACATCATATTCAGTGTAAACTTTACAAGGTGATCTGAATATCTTGTCAGCATAGTGCTTGGTCTCGTGAAGCTTGGGCCAAAGAGGATTACGACGCTAGCATGCAGATAAGATGCTCAGAAAAAGCATTGTCATGTTTCCACAGAGTAAAAGAATTTGAGTTGTAGCAATTGATCTAACCCTCATATTTTTGCTGATGGTAACTCTCAGGGTAGTCACTTTGTAAATACAGCACTTAGCAGGAGTATACTGTAAATATTAAATCAGGACTGTCTCTACATGGCAATGTTTTTTAATCAGGGCTCTTGAAAGAAAGGTTCTTGGAAACCAAAGTATGGACTCTTCATTCCTATTTAACTAGGTCAAGGGCAACTTGGCTGCTGTATTATAAGACAGTGTCTCGGAACAAGTTTTGCTTGTTCCTTTGTTTTACAATGGAGGTTTTTTTCCCTGAACATCCAAAAAGATTTTAATTTTTGTCTTTGTCCTTGTTTTTGAGATGAGCTGAGTATACATTTTTTGGTAGCAAGATGCATTTGTGAATTCAGGGTATTGCAGTTCCTGAGATTAGCTGAGGCAGTAGCAATGTATGCTGAAAGCTGTGCAAGAACATATGTAGCTCAGAATTACCTGTTTTAGGGGTGTGGATCAAGACTTATTAAATATCTCTGACTAGCTGGCTGGAAAGGAACTTAAATTCTTAGAGACTTTGATTCTTAGCTTGTGAAAGGGCAGGGGAGAGGTGCATAATAAGGTGGCCCCAACACCGAGTAAGGCAGAAGAAATGGTTTTGGGCTTTAGCTGTGCAAAGTAACATGGCAAAAAAAAAAAAAATTCTGGGGAGAAGACCTGCTTAACTCATGCTGTAATACAGGGTGGTTGTTTTTAATGTGTCAATTCTCACTTTCTTCTTCATGTATAGTTGGGAGGGAGAGCTTCAATTGAAGGCAGTGGCTAGACTTCCCCATCGAAGGAAGAATATAATATTTTTAGTTCTGCTGGGGCATGCTTTGAACCATGTAAGAAAAATGACGTAGTGCCTTCTACACCTAATGAGGTGAAATGCTGTTAGAACTCAAACTTTGATAAACTTTATGCTGTGTTTGTAGTAAGTTCAGAAATTGCAGCCTTGGGGAAAGTGGTTAAAATTTTTATTGCTCCCCTGATGCAAAAAACCCCAAACTGTTTTCAAATAAAAGCAAAAATATTTGCATGCTCTGATTTCTTTCAGCCTTTTTGACCCAAGATAATAAAAAGTTACTAAAAATAGACAGTAGAGGACTCCTATTAGTCTGATAAGAACAAGATTCTTCCAGTGTTGAGTATAATACAGAAAAAAATATATGAATATCACCTTGACCTAAAACATCAGTGTTATTTAGTCTCTGCCTGACTTTTAGTTAATCAATGGTAAAATTTTTTTTAACTGGCTTACTGTGTTATGTGAAGTATTGTGAGTTTTCTCAGGCTACATCAGCTTATGCATGTTAACTAAGATGCAACTGTTTCAGTGTACAAATAGCACTGTAGGTGTCAGGATTCTACCCAGGAGAGCACACTAGAAGATCTAGTTGTGTGTTAATTTTTTAGATACAGTTTTGTTTGTTCTAGGACTACTAGTAATACTAGAAACTCTCTGTTCTGCTTTCCCATGACAGTAGAGTGATCTCTGATGTGCCAGTGACTTTGCAGTATAACTTACAAGTGTGGCTTCAGTTGCTGGAAATCAGGCTGTAAAGCTTTCATAGGGTAGTCAGAAATTCTGTGGTCTCTGTATTGCGTGTGGGAGTGCCAGCAAATGATGTGAAACTTAGAGGCTTGTTTTTCTACACCTTCAGGCTGTGTTCTTAAAGTATACAGCTTCCCTTAATGTAGAGCTCATTGTGACTGCTGTATTCAGAAGATTCAGCATTTTCATAAAGATCTACATTTTATTATTTTTGTTTGAGACTAATGTTGGTGTAATGGTGTTGAAACTAGTTACGAAGAATAGTGTAAATGTAAGAAGAAGGGAATTAATTCAGTATAAGAGACCAGGTGTATTTTATTTCTTTACATGTCTTGGCCTTTTTAGGTTTTATAAGTAACCTAGTATACTTTGGAATGAAATCATTTGGGAGCAATTGAGTACTGTGTTCAGTTTTGAGTGCCAGAGTATAGGAGGGACATTGAGGTACTGGAGCGTGTCCAGAGAAGGGCAACAAAGCTGGTGAGGGGTCTGGAGAACATGTCTTATGAGGAGTGGCTGAAGGAATTAGGATTGTTTAGTTTGGAGAAGAGAAGGCTGAAGGGAGACCTTACTGCTCTCTACAGCTACCTGAAAGGAGGTTGTAGCGAGATGGGAGCTGATCTCTTCTCCCAAGTAATTAGCGATAGGACAAGAGGAAACGGGTTCAAGTTGTGGCAGGGGAGGTTTAGGCTAGACATTAGGAAAAAATTTTTCATGGAAGGAGTTATCGAACATTGTAAGAGGCTGCCCAGGGAGGTGGTTGAGTCACCATCCCTAGATGTGTTTAAAAGCCATGTAGATGTGGTGCTTAGAGACATGGTTTAGTGGCAGACCTGGTAGAGTAGGGTCAATGGTTGGACTAGATGATCTTAAAGGTCTTTTCCAACCTAAATGATTCTATGATTCTATAATTGGGGTGCAGGAATTTATCTTACTCTCATTTGCAATTTATTACTAGAGGCCCTAAGGACAAGCATTATTCACGTTAATGTGGAAGAATTCAGTGTTGATACATTGGATTCCTGTCTGTGGCTTGAAGCCAATGTGAGCTCTGCATCATGTGCGTTGGTTAGTTTGACAAATCCTGTCATCTAACTATACCTGATTTGGATAAGGTTTGTTATTGCTGTCAGGTTGCAGTACTAATGCACCCAGAGTGGAACCACATCACACGATCAGGCATTTCACTGAAATTGTTACTTCAAAAGTCATCTGTCTGTGTGTTGTCCCTCTTCCCATCTCCTTTTTTTTTCTTCTTTTTTTTTTCTTTTTTAAGTTAGGGATGTATTTGCTTTTTGACTCATGGGAAGTAAGTGTAATGTCTTTATTTTAGGCTTCCGAAAAAAGATAAATACATGTTTATGGTGGTCTGGAAAGGTGATTGGTTTAGCACATTAATTCTGAAACTCAGGTGGTCACTGATGCATTGCACAATCAGTTTGCTGTGTTGCAGATCTCACTGTTTACAGGACTCTATTGTGCTCCTTCTAATTTTTTACATATAGTTATCAGCTAAGAAAAGGATTTTTTAATTTTTTTTGCCGTTTCTACTTCCACAGTATGTATACAGTTTAATCAAGACAAACTGGAAATAGGAGGAAAAATGGTGAAGAAGGTGCTTGCTGAAACTCATACAGGAAGTCAGTTGCATAACTGTGAAAGAAACCGAGACACAGTTCAGTGCATTTTATTCTAAGAAACGGAAACCTGGAAATAATGCTTTTAATATCTTCTGATGTATGTAATTCAATAGAACAGTGTAGTCTAAGCAGCTGTAATATTTAATAAAAGGCATATGAACTTGTCTATGAAGGTTGAACTGCAGTAACTACACTGCTATAAATCAATACAACCCTTGGAACACTACATTGGTTATAGAGGTACAAAGATGTCTTAGATCAGTGAAAGTATTGTAGGACTATCAGCTGCTGTGTGAAGAAAGAATTGTTCAGAAATGAATCTGTGCCAGAATTGCAGGCAACATTAATTTACTTAAATAGTTAGATCTGGATTTTGGGTGACGTTTTTAACCTTACATGTTAATTGAAACTGTACTTTAGAAGCTTATTTAAAGCTTTTAGCAGTGGCAGCTTTTGCATAGAGTTCAACTAAACATTCAAATTTAATGTGAACATTCAGCTGAACTCTAGACAGTAATGTAAAACCTAACTTAATTTCAGCATTTTCATATAGAACTGTTTCCATTTAAGGTAGACTTACTGATTGAGTAAATGTGAATTTTGCATTATTGCCTCTTGCCTTACTGTAGTTGGATTAAGACATATAGTCTTACGCTTAAAATTCAAATCCCAATATGTATTTGCAACTGTAATCTGCTATATTGTGTCAGATTTTATTTCTTAAAACAAATCTGGAATTGCTTGGCAATACACCAATATTCTGTGATAGCCCTGGAAAAAACGCCGTTGCGGAATATTACTACTTGAAGCTGTTCTTAGAGGTGACCTTAAAAGTCACTGAAGTGTTAAAGGGTAAAACCAAGAAATGTTGTTAATGTAGGCTATTTAGGATATTCTTTGCCAGCAGTGCTGACGGACTTAGGCATGGTACCAAGTTTGGTCTCTAAGAACTAAGCTACCATGAGATCATACCTTATTTTTGAATCTTAAATTTTTAGTACTGTGAAAGTGTTTAATAAATCAATGAAAAAGACTATCTTAGAAGCTGTAATACCTTGTTCATTTTAAAGGACACTTTAAAGTAGGAAAAGAACTGCTTCAGGCTTACGGTATCTAAAGATGTCGTAATTGTTTAAAATCAATTTTAGATTTAGCATGATCTGCGTAAGAAGAAAAATTTCTTTAAGCAGACATAAATCATTCTTGTTTATATGTATTTTGCAAAATAAGAGCTTATGACTTAAGTATCTGTGGATGACTTTAGGTGATTGGAGAGTTGTTCAACCTTTCTGGTTAGACTTAATGCTAGTAAGATGTGTTTGGGCCCTCATTAAATTGTATCAAAATGCAAGATGCATAAACTAAGTAAGTTGAAAACTAAAGATAATGTTTTATCAGGAGGGAATATTGTATTTCAAAATTGTTTACTTTAGAATGTGTTCTTCATAAAGTGTATTGAGAAGGTACATACAGAATTGTAAGAATTTCTTACATGAATTGTATTTAGTTGTGTTTTTATTATCTAATTTCTGATTCTCAAATTCACATTATACCTTGAATTTTTGTGAACAAGTAGTTTTTTATCAAATTTGGAAAGATCTTTACTAAGCCTAAATCTGTAGTGTAGTGGATAGTTGTCAGCGTGACTGCTCCCCTTCCCCTGTGTTGTGTTGTCCTATCCTGTCCCCCCCCTCCCCCAAAAAAAAAGTCCCCTTGTAATTCAGTTAGGACACTGTGGTGCAGGAATTATGGAATTCCAGAGTCATTCCATACAATGCTAGGTGCTGGTAAACTTAAAGGATTTAAATGGTTTTTTTTGGAACACCTGGTACAACTGCTGCAAGCAAAGTTGGTTATAATAGAGGCAAATTTTTTATTTCAGAAAACAGTAAATTAGTCGCTTTCGTAAGTGTGTTAAGACTATAGCTATTTTTATTCCAGAAGAGCTACTTTTGCACTGAGCATTGAATGCTCAACTCAAAGTTTTAAGTCATTCATCCATTTATATTGTCATTACTTATTAGCCTACTGACTACTCTGGATTAAGCTCTTGATCTAGTTTTTTCTCTGGTGTCTAAAATAAGCTGCAGTGTGCAGTGTCACATGTCTGAGTCTGATACAGGGAAAAGTGAATGGTGTAATATGTTAAATACCTAAAAGACCCTTATATGTGTTTTGACAGATTGGCAAAATGAGGTATGTCAGTGTTCGTGACTTTAAAGGGAAAGTCTTAATTGATATTAGAGAATATTGGATGGATCAAGAAGGTGAAATGAAGCCTGGCAGAAAAGGTATTGTTCTCCTTCATGTTATTTTGTATTAAAACAATGTCTGCATTTTGCTGGAGAACTTGTGTATCAGATTTTTATATTTTCTTGCTACCTGATATTTTTAGAGTAATATTTTTACTTTTATATAATTTACATATTAACAAATGATTAGTTTTATCTGTAGGTTATAAAAAAAAGGCAAAGTGGGTTTGTTGGCCCAAGTCTGTTGTCCTAAATGGATCCTCCACAATTTATGGAAAACAAAGCATCAAATATAAGCAAATGTGGTATGGGAGTTCTACCTTCCTCCCCCCCACCCCGATTAACTTAGTGCAGTTTCTTTCTTCTATTACAATTGGATTTCTTATTTCAAAATTTTACTGAAAGGATTTAACTTACTCATTTGTGATAAGGTGTTAATTTCTTTACAACAATTATGTCCCACAATTTCTATCAAATTTTAGATTATTTTTCAAACATTTAGTGTGACTAATTTTGGAAAAAATATATCAAAATTTTAGTTGAGGTGAAAATACCTCAAGTGTTCAAGTACTGTGCTTCTAATCTGCAGTACAGCATTAGCTGTATTACCTTTAATTGCCACTCCCATACCTGCTTTTTATGACATGCCTTCACCGAACCGTTATTAGAACTTTGCAACCTGCAAGATGAGGATGTGGGGATAGTTACAGTAGTAGTGCTTTGCTTAATGTCATGTTGCTTCGGTTAGAAAAGCCTGCTTTTAATCAGTTTTCATATTGCACCAAGGAAAGAGGTAAGTATGAAACATTCTGCCCTGGAGATTGAAGACCTTTAATGTACAATCAGCATAAGGTTTGTTACATTCTTCTGGTGTGTCCGGGAACAACTCAGTGAATAGACATTTGGAAAGCTTGAGAAGCATTTCAACATTTGTTAAATAGCAACTGAGAATAGGTTTGTGTGAACGGGTGTACTGTTACTATACAGGAAAATTTGTTGTTTTGGATTTGTTGTTGCTACTTAACAGAAAAGATTACTCTAACTTCTAAGGACTTTAACCTGCAGTGTTTTGAGGTGGCAGTCAAAAGCATATGCAGTTTGAGTGGCAATCTACGATGAGTTTTGATGGGTGGGCCAAGTGACAAAAATTACATGATGTAGATAGAAATGTTTATCAATGTGGCAAAAGGGTCTGAATTTTATTGTGATAAAATTAATAATCTGATACAGTGTGTGAGTCGAATGTTCCATTGATGCACTTAACGAGCTGCTTATCTAGCTATCCTAAAAACAGTATAAGCAGTTGAAATTGTGAAATAAAAACCAGAAAAAATATCCAACCGTTTAAATTATTGTGTCACATTGTTTCAAACAGCAGGTCTGAACTGTGTAGTCCATCTGGCATGTAGTTCAGGGACATCTTGATGACGTTTGGTTCCCTGATAATGGTTAGCATACCTGACCTAACTGTTTTCAAAAGAAACCTACCCTCTAAAGACTGGTGGGAAATTGCTTAGAGTAGCTCTATGCAGACTGCTCGCTGCTCAAAATTATGGTGGTGCTCTGATAAGACATTGATGGTAGAAGAAAAAAAAGATGATGAGCACCAAAAATGGAATTCAAAGTTTCACCTGTTTTCAGGTCCTGCTCCACCTACAGGGAGAAAGCAATGAAGGAAGCCTGATCACTGAGGGGGGAGAGTGGGGGTAAATAGTAGAAGAGCCTGGCTGGAGAGAGTATGAGAGGTAGGCCTGTGAGTCTGTACTTGCATAGAGTTGGCATACAGGTTGTAGGGGAAGAATGAGGAGACTAAAGCACAAAGGAAACATGCCTGGACTTAAGCTTGAAGCAGTACAAATTTAGAGCTGAGGCGATGGGTTGTGGGGCACTGAATGATTATTTGTTGAATGACACTAGAAACTATAGTGAAATTGAAGTGAAAAAATAAGTTTGCTGTTGGTTTGGGAGTGCCTAGGGAGTGGAATAGAGTCTCTCCAAAATGTTACTTGCAGTTTGTGTTCTTCATAGCACTTGAAGAAACAGGAGGAAAAAAACCCCAGAATTACGGTACTTTAAAAGTGCATAGTAGTTCAGTCCACAAAGATACAGCTTTTGGGAGCCAACAGGAATACGAGTCATTTCCAGCATCTCACTCAGGGCTTCTTTGCTGCCTTCTGTCAAGGCCAGAGCTGTATTTCGCTTCCTATGTTTAGTCTTATACGTGTGAATGAATTTGTTACATCATAGTAATTTTCTTTGTAATTTAAATTTGTCCAGAGATAAGCTGAAGTCTAAAATTAACCTGAAGTGCTACAAATGAGTAGTTTCACTTTTGTGAGATGGTTGTTGAAGTAGCTCAAGTATTAATAGTTATGACATAGACTTTGTGTATGAAACTAGCTTTGATAGTAGTTATGCAAGATCTTGCACCACAATTTTCTTTTTGTATTAAGTGTTTATTTTTAATGCATTTCAGGTATTTCTTTAAATCCAGAACAGTGGAACCAGCTGAAGGAACAGATTTCTGATATTGATGATGCAGTAAGAAAACTGTAAAGACAGAGCCATAAAGAAACTTTTATTATTTTAGTTGTTTTAAGCGGTCTTTTTACATTGGCTTTTGTTTTCTAAAATATTGTTTTCCAAGCTATTGTATATTTGGATTGCAAAACGATTTGTAAGATGAATACTTTTTTTATGTGCATTAAAAGTGTATTCTGAGTGAGGCTATTTGTGTATACTTTACTAAAAGGAAATGTGTTGCTTTCACCTCATGGTGTAAAATAAACGAATCAAATAATATGTAAAGCATACTTGTTTATGGCCTTTTGATTGAAAGTGTTTGCTGGTAAGGCCACCTAATAGCTTTAGTCTTTGGTTTAGTTTCAGTTTAGTTAACAAATATGAATTTGTTTTCTGAGGAGATTTCTTAAAATGTCTCCATTTAATTTTTTCTTTTATTTCATAATCTTTGGTATTGCCCTGACATCTTTCTGCTTTAAGACTTGATACAAACAGTGAATACTTGGTAAAACACATTTTTGTAGATAATTTTAAATACTGTATTTGCTAATTTACCCTATTTATTCAGATGTAAACAGTCCTGAGTATATAGACTTTTTTGCATTACTTGCATGAAGTGTTATGCTAAACAATAACACTTGGACACAAGCCACATGCTATTTCTTCCCATTTTTCTATAGCTTGCTTGACTTAGAACATACAGTTAGCCTTTTTCTTGGACCCTAGATTTTAGAATGTGATGCATAAACTTCTACAGTAATAGACATATACCTCAGAGTAAGATAGTATTTAAAAGCTCCAAATGTGGTTATTATTAGGTACCCTTTTCAAGCTTTGCATTAAACTCATTCTTGAACACATGCTAACTAGTTATTCTATAGAAAAGAACAGTTAACCTGTCTTTGTAGGGCTTTTGTTTGTTTGAGAGCGTTGCGTAAACAACAACCAGGCTGTAACACAGGTTAAACGGTCAAAAAGTGTTAAAATTGCTTCAGCCAAAATGTCTGGCTATCATGCTTCTGCCCTGTCCACACTGCCTGCCCAAACTACTTGGCTTGCTTTGTGTGGCTTACATGTACACAGCTGTTTTATCTTTTGTACAGAAGATACTTAGGGCTTACAGTGGAGCGCTGGTACATAGCGGATCATGACTCTAGCGAACTTCGCTTGTCAACCATTGTACTGTTCTGGTAAGAGAAGCTTCTGTCCATGGGAAGCTCTATTAGACTAGATGCTGCCCCTCTTGGTAGGTGTCACAAATAATGGAATGAAGAAGGGAGTGGAGAACTTGGAGAGATAAGGGGGACGCCAGTACGGAAGTGAATGGTGAAAGATCAAAGTTAGCGGACACATAATAACTACAGTGAAGAAGTGTATGTTAGTGGAATTGGAGAAGAGTTCATTTTCTGACTTAATTCAGTTAATCGAAGGAAGATGAAACAGCTTCATGAAAATTGACATTTCAAGACTATGTAGTGGATGTACAACTTAATTGGTTCCTCTGTAATTTTCCCATTTGATGTTAAAATTAATGTATTTTTAAAATTTTGTATAGATAAAAAGGATTTACTATTTGGTTAATTTTGGAGTATCTTAATATAATTGTTTATATTGCAGACATGCATGGAAGTGCCATACACAGGCTGTTCCTGTGCTGCAGAGTTTATAATTCAATACAAATATGTATTGAAGGGTGAGAAAGGGTGACTCCATCAAATTAAATATATATTATTTAATTTAAATATTATAAACAGATACCTCCACCTGCTTTTTAACTTACCCATTGTTGACAAGTTACAAATAAAGTTAAGATCTGGTTTTGTGTAGCTCAGGAAATCTGAGTTTTCAAGAACAGCTTGAGGGTGAATAAAAAGGTGAAGAGATGTTTTGTGGTAGCAGGTGCGTTTTTTGAGCACAGCATTCTTTTTTGAGTGACTTAAAGGCATGTAGGAATATTTGGACCAAATAGAATAAATATGAAATATCTGCTAAAATTTCACATGTGTGAAAAAATAAATTGCTTCAGATCACTATTGACAGGTTCTAGGTGTTTTTCTGTTTGTGATATGTGTATGTTTTCCTTTAAATCTGAAATTTTGCAAACAGATTTCACCCATTTCATCTCAAGACTTTAATGTGGCTACTTTAAAGTGCATGATTATATTAGAAGGAACATTGTCCTTACTTAGATTACTGTGGTAGTAGGTCATTGGATGACACTTGTGTATCAGAGTACAAGACAATTATGTTCAGGAAGGTGGAGAATTAAATTCATTCGTTTGGGAGTAGGTGAAAAAGTTTTAATATAGTGATTAGTTCTCTTGTGGAAACTGATGGTAGAGGTGTTCAAAGAAATTAATATTTATTAACCAAGAACTGTTAGTTCCTATTTATAGGTAACCCCCTTGCTGAATTTCTGGTGATAATTACTGGAGCTGTTTATCCCGTTTTACTTGATAAAACTTGGGGCAGTTTGATTTTACTTAGCTTGTGTGTTTAAAAATAGTTTCCCATCTGCCAGTTATATTTCTTCCTGTAATAATGATAAAATATCATATATTTTACCTGAGCCAATATTGAGATCTGCATGAATGTCCTACAAAAAAGGTAACCAACTAACTAAATAAACCAGTCAGTTTCACAAATGAACTCAAAATAGGATGAGCTGAATTGTGAGGGAATTCATTGCACCTCAGATGACTGATGTGCTTGTCACTTGGTAAAAATTTGGCACATTCAACTTTATTTGAAATAAATAGTTGCTAATGATTTGTCATGTAATTGTCTATGGCTGTAGTCTTTCTAATTTGAGAAGAAAATTCAGTTTTTTTTGAAAAAAGATTATTTTCTTGCAGGCAAAGTGGTAGGTAGGGTACATGTAGAAGTGTCCATGGAAGAAAATTGGGCATCTATGAAAACGCTGTGTAATACGAGATTAAAAACACTGCTCCCTTTCCCATTGAAGTGGCAAAAGAAAGATGCATTTGATTCTTGATATTTATGCTGGGCCTATTAGCAATATGTTTTATAAATTAAATTTACAATGGAGCTTAGGAGGAAAAATACATCACAGTTAGAGCTGCCAAAGTACCATATGTGTGTGATAAATCAAACTGTCATGGACGATGTTGCTCTTATGTAGAGATGTTCATATTGAAATTAAACAAATGCAGTACTAAGTTTGATATTTCTGTTAAAGGAAGTGCCCCATTTATGTACATCTTATGTGATCTGTTAGCAAAAAACCTGATGATTGTAATTCTGGTAACTCAAATGTCATATTGTTAACCATGTGGAATGTTTCATGTTTTGCTCTGGTGGTATCTACTGCAGAGAGGTCACTGGAAATATGAGCCCCTCCAACTGTAATTACCTTAATGTTCAAATAAAAAAAAAAAGTTAAATGGCATACGTGTAATAACAGTTTGAACACTTGGAAATAAATGAAGACTTCTGTTGACATAGTGTTATTTTTAATAGAAATTTAGCTGCACTAAAACTTAGTTTTTCTTAAATTGTTATGGAGACTGCTGTTTGTTTCTTGCAACTGTTGTAATTTGGAAGTTTGAAAACTATCATCTTATACTTGGTCCACGTTTGCGGGTGGGGGATTGATAGTATAGCCCAGAGGGCAGAAGTTTTTCACTACGATAGAAGAACAAGTGTCATGTAAATATGGAAGCAGCAGATATAAAGACGCTTTGAAACATCAAGCAGAAGGAAAGTGCTTGAAAAGTCGCTACTGTTAAGAAAATGGCTGATTATCTTTTTCAGTGGAGTTTCTTTTTGATCTGACAATAAATATGACCAAAGATTAGGTAGAAAAAAAGCTTCTCACCTGTTTATTATCATTGGTCAGTTACATCAGTGTAGGCTTCTTTAGGAAGGATATTTGTTTTTCATACGCTTGCTGTGACTTATTTGTAGGGAGTGGGTTAACTGATTGTAGCCTTGAACCTAACAGGTTTTTCTTCAAGTAATTTTGATCAGTTGAACAATTCATAGCCATAGAAACCAAAATGACTGCACCTGAAAGGGAAGAAACGGAGTTTGGGGTTGATAGAGGCTCATCATGTCCTACCTATTTCTCATTTACTGCTGTCTACGTAATGATAGGATTCATCTTTGACTGTAGCTCTGGTGACTCTTATGTGGAAGAACAATCTGATGGGCAATGTTTTTCCTGTTGTGAATAAAGCCTCTATGTCCCCTGCTCTCAACTTAAGAATCTTGTTACGTAAAAGTGAAGACACCTGCTGAAGAACTGAAATAAATAGTCCTTGGCTTAGTGATGGTTTATCGGGGAAGCTTAAATCATGCTGTGTTGTGAGCAGTGGGACATGCCATTAGTCATAGCGATAACTTAAAGGCTGAGAACTTGGTGGCAGCTGTTCCCTTGGTATTGTGCTTCATTTAACAAAAATGTTACAATTTTTTGTAAGATCTGCTTAATTTGGTTTTCCTTGTACTTCCTTTAGCTTTCAATGAGTTCATATACACATCGATAGGATGGCGAATGAGGTACGAACTGAGGCTGCGTTGAGGACTCAAGTCCTGAAAAACAGTTACCCTTTGGAAGGATGTGGGCTCTCAGTCCTAAAGATGAATAGAGCTTGCTGTAAAACTGCAAAACTAGGTGGAATGAACAGACTGTTCTTGGAAATCTCTAGTTGTGTTTGATAAGGCTAAATAAGAAAAATGTTTTATCCCTCCTTGGCCAGCCTGCCTGGTAGACTACTGTTAGTTACCAGTTCACTTGGGCAGAAGTTAATGAGGTAAAAACTGCTGAAGTAAAGGAATGGTAAGATTTTACACAACCCTGTACTTGTGTTACCTAAAGAAGAAGTGTTTCATACCTTAAGAGTCTAAATGTTTTATAGTTTCACTAATAGGCTAATGTGCCAGAATAATTTTCAGGCTGTTGAAAATAAAGCCCATTTCATCTTAGGAATAGAAAGACCTAAGTTGTTCTATTAACTAAAGTGCCATCACACAACATTTCTGATGGAGGGGCAAATGGCATTGTATATTATGAACAAACTCGAGATAGACGTGACCCTAACAATTAACTACTTGAAACTGAAAGTTAGGTGGTATATAGCAATAAAACTTTGCAGTCTGTTTGTGGTGTTGATTTTATGTGATCTTTGGAGCTTTTTGCTAGCTATCAACATGAAATGGCTCTACATAGCTCTGGTGTTCCCTCTGCTTTCTGTTTGCCACCCCTTGCTGAGATCTGCAGCTCCTCTATTTTTTGTGTTCTGACTGGAAACATCCTTCCGTCTCTTGGAACACAAGCATCCCTGGCTACACTCATGTCATCACAAGACAAGGAATATCTTAACATTTGGATCCTAATGGCAGTTGGCAGATACAACTGCTGTTGCTAATGCAGGCCAATTGATGGTCACGTCTTTTTTTTTTTGTTTTTTTTTTTTTTAGCATTGTGTTGAAGTATACTTAAAATAGTTGGATTACTCTTGCCAACATGTATACTTCCCAAAAGAAGTAATTTTCTTCATACTAGCTTGGATTATTGCCTGCAATGAAAGTACTGGGCAAATGCTTTTTTCCCCGAAGTGATTATTGACAACTCAGAAAATACCACAGTGAGACAGTTCCAGGGGTAAAAATTAATGGAGTTATCACTTGGATATCTGCTTGCTATAATCAAGGGTATTTGTAATTGCAATGGTTCGGTTAATGGAAAGAAAACTCCGTTGCTTGCGTAGCCTGAAAAGTTCCTAAGTGTCATGTAGGACATGAGTAGCGCTTATGATGATGTAGAGACTGCGCTCCTGTCTGATCAAAGAAGCCTTTGAACAATATTAATTTGCAGTATGCTTGTCCCTACAAATACTCTACTTTTTTATCTCCCCCCTCCCCCTTTTTTTTTAAGAGATATGTTGGTGTATGTTACATAGTCCTGTTCCAGTAGTAGGAGAGCTAGTCACCCTGATTTACTCGGTCACTCCTCGGAGACTGTGTAGGGAAAGTGCATATCTTTTTCTTGTTTTCACACAGTATCTGTTATGTTACTATTCCATAGTAATGTGCCTTTTACCTATCAAACCAATTTGCATTAACCTCTGGAAAATGTTTTTGGCTTATCTATTAAAATGTTTGGGAACAAACATTTTGTGTTTGGGAGACAATTTTTGTAAATAAGTTATCTAGGTCTTTTCCCCACTCCTATAAATTTGTTTATGCCTTGGTATTTTAATTTTTTGTCAGTGTTTTACAGGAAGCTGAAATGATTTTTTCCTGTGATCATTAAAGAATTTTGCAACTCCGTATTTTTAACATGCTCCAGTTGTAGCTGTTGAAAATGGACTGGCAAAGTCATGGTTGGATGCGTGTCTTACTAGGTCTTGTTAGGTTCTGAGATTGTTATCTGTCTGAGACTTTGCTCTGTAGTCTGAGCACCTGTCTGAAAGAGAGAGAAGTGTCCGTCAGAACTATAAAATTGCAAGCTTGTGATATGCCATGTGAGAAGTTGAGGAGAGAGAAACTGAGTTATTTTCTGAACTTTTTCGGGACATGTTCCAGAAACAGTATTTTTCTCATTTTGAAGACAAAAACTGAACTCAAAACTGTTAAAAAGTGCTAAGCTTAAATTTAGAGCTGCTTCCGTTCAAACCCGAGTTCGTCAGATGTGCCCTTTTTTTTAATGCAGTATTTTTGAAAAAGTTAAAAGGAATGATTTTTTTTTTTAAAAAAGATTCTGCTTAGATTGTGGTTAGCACCACAAAATTCTTAAAGCTAATTGAATCTGTATCAATATATAGTTTTTAAGTGTTCTTATTTGTGCTTTTGATACTCTGAAGCATTCATCTTAAGCATTCATCCAAGGTGAGAACCTTGGAACCTTCCACAGGTGGAGGTTGCATCCGTGGCTGAAGGAAGAGGCCTGTTAACTTCTTGTGTGGACGTTCTTGGACAAAGAGGCTGCTGTGTGCTTTGGGCAAAGAGTTTGATCTGCTTTAGGTCAGTATTGCCTCAAAGCCTTGATATTAGCAGTCTGCTATATTAATGAAGGGCACAACTAACTTTTGTAGAGGTTTTTTGTGTATTTCTTCTATTGAAGTCAAATTTGGATGGATATTTAGGTTTTTTTAATTAAACATTCTATTTTGTGCGGGTTTGTCTTCAAGAGGATTGAGATTTGTACATAGTCAAGAAATTTCTAATTCTGCAATTTATTTATAGTTAAGATAATTTTCCAGCTCTATTTTGCATCTGGTGACATTTCTGCTTGAGGCATTGCTGGTGTACTTCCACAGGCATCGTCGACTGGGATGGGAGTCCTGGTGCAAAGTAAGGCAGCGTTGTTCTGTTTCCAAGCAGATCTTTCATTATGGATGTTTTGAATGCAACATGTATGGAAGGTGTAAAGAAGTAAAATAAAAGAACTCAAATCACTGCTTTTCACATTAGCAGTATATGAGATCTGAATTGAAAACCTTTGTATAAAACAGTTTGACAACGTGCCGATAAGTCTCCAACAGTGTATGCGATATTTCAGAAAAGTGAGTTTGTTTTTTCCTGGGTAAACCTCAATAATTACTTTTTAATAAGTGTTATATTTTCTGTAACAAATATTCTTACAAATTCCTATGCAAGTGGCTACTAAACGCAAGTTCTATGCTGGCAGCAATGCTTAAGTAGTAATTCAGTATAGGTTAGTGCAGCGTATGTGTGTACTGTAGGTTTGTCAATGGTACCGTGACGGGTGCCCCCACTCCGGCTGGGTGAGCAGAGTTTTGGTTCAGGCATCACCCACAAGCAGGCCTGACCGACGTCAGCCGTGCTGCGCAGGCCGACAGAACCCTGCGAGGCTGCTTCTCCTCAGCGACCGAGGAGCCTACGCAACGTCTTAGCAGGAGACAACACCACCGGCCCGAACTGGGACTAGAGAAAAATGAAACTAAAGCAGGCACAGCTGCACACCGGCACAAGCACCAAAGGGGATTTGACGACGAGTCCTGCAGCCTCCCCGAGCCCATCGAGCTCTCCCGTACGGCAGCGGGCTGCACGTCGGTGGTCTCCCCTGGGACAGGGACACCTCTCAAGGTTAATCCGTGAGGCTGAGGGACACTTTACCTGGCGTCTGATACCTGCTGCGGGATAAGCGGCATTTTACATTTGACCTAAAAGTGTATTGTACGCTAGTGACATTTATGTGTGTCCAGCTATATGGATGGAGTGCAGTAAGTGTAGGGAGTAGTAGAGTGTTTGACCAATGTCTAAATTATTGTTTAAATCGTCACTGAAATAATTGTCAAATCACTGTTTAGTTGCCATTCAGTTATCACTTAATCACCATTTGATTACATTTCCATTTTCATTCAATCATCAATTAATTACTATTTGATTATCGTTTAATCATTAATAAAACCCTTTTGGTTAACACCATAACAATGACTTCTCTTAATAATTCACCTGTGACAGTTACGAAGTCTCAATCCGTGCACTTGGATTTCTTGGATGTTGTGGAGTGGGAAGGTCATTGCAAGTATTGGTTGTAGAAGAACTGGAAATCTGCATGTGTGTGGCCTGTGTTAACACTGCGTTATTGGATTGGAATCCTTCGCTCCGGAAGTGTTTCTAAACCTCCTAGATACTTTCTTGGTCTTTTAGAGGTCAGCCTCCTGGGTGCTTTATGGAGGACTCTGTTGTGAAAAGAGTAAAGTCAGCTCAGAGGGAATATTGGGTTATGAAGGCAAATACTTGTGAATAAAGCTTGTCTGAGCGCTCCGTACTGCTGGCTGCCAGTAGTGCCGAGGCACTTGCAGTACTTAGAAATGGAACATCTGTTGGAGTGCTTTCCTCCACTTCTTGACACATCAACCTTCAGTCAGTGCTTTGACTTTGGTGGGACAGGGATTTGCGTAATTGTTTGCGAAGTAATGACAGTTGAAATTAAAACATTGTCTTAAATAACACCCTCTTATTGTGTTAATGATGGCACGCAGAATATTGGAGAAGAGTTGTCTTCAGCCCTCAGGAAAAACGTTCCTGTGCCAATTCCATTTGATGACTTAATTGGCCAATGTTTTGCAGATATGTTTTTGTCTTGTTATAACTACTTTGAGCAATATGTTAAAATAAGACAATGCTCATTTTTTAAGTAATTTAGAATAACATGCGTGTTTACTGTTGCTAAGAATTTTGTTTCAGCCTGTAGGGAAGTTGCCAGAGCAATGAGATAGAAACCAGCACAGATCACACGGGCCATGTAGTGCCTCTGTTGCCTCAGGACTTTGCTATTTCAGACAACACTGAACATTTACTGCTGTAAAACATATGAAAACCTGCAAAATTTGTGAAGATGGATTACTGCATGTGGGCTTCTGGGCTTGTCCTCTGATGAGGTGGGCTCTGCTCATATCTGTTTTTCTGGTACTGAAATATGGCATTTTTTGTGACATAAAGTGTGAATTCATCTCTCTACGACACACAGGTTTCCTGAATGATCAGTAATCTTGCTATGGTCCTACCTTTTGTAATTGCCCCTAAATTATCTTTCACCCCTGTCAGCTTCTCGGTACCGGTGGGCATACCTCCTGGGATACTGCTAGCAGCAGCGATGGCACCTATAAGATCTTGCTGTCTGCTTTGTTACCTGTCATCTCCAGCACTCCTTGGCACCTGGAGAAAGGAGAATAGCCTTCCTCCACTGAAGTCTGCTCTGAAATGAGGCAAAGTCCTGTTGCAAAGTACAGCAACAGACTCTTTGGACTCTTCTTGGTGGAGAAAATCAATGCAAGACCACCAGTATGAAATGTATCTCTAGTCCAAGAACTTGTTTCCAGACAAACATGGGCCTCCTGTCACTAGAAGACGGCACAACTCAATTTCCAGCGTAAGGAAGTCTGACTTGCTTATCTCTGGATTGTCTGTTTTACTCCTACACCAGGTAAGATGCAGGATCACCCTATGCTCTTCTGTCAGCAAGTTCTCTTCCAACAACCAACATTTTGAGAAAATTCCAGACCGGCTTTGCATAACTCTGAAGAGAGGGAACAATCCCACAGTTAAATCAGCATGTGAATATATACAAAGCTTTCCAATCTCATCTTCAAGGGCCTGATGTTTAACTTATACTGGAAAATTTAAATGCACTGCGTAAGCAAGGGGTCTGTTCTTGCTTTTTAATACATCAGGAGGCAAATGCAGTGTGTGTGGGGTGTATGGGCAGTGATACTCATTGGCTGGAGATACATCTATTTAGATTTTTCCAGTTTTCTGGCAATTAAAGTGAGCAGAGCTGCAGTCCAGGGCCAAAATGAGATCCATGCGAATGTCTTTGCAGAACTTTCTTATAAAGATGTCCATCCTTGTATAGCTTTATCTGATTTGTAGCTTACAGGTCTCTCAATAGAAAGACAGGACATGACATCGTTAATCTTCGCCCTGGCCAGGTTTCGGGCTCCTCTTTGGCTATGCTATCTTTGGGGTCTCTCAAGGTCTGGCGTCTTCTTCTGGGTCTCTTCTCTTTGAATATGGGTCACTTAAGACACTTCAACCCAGAAAGTCTCCTCCCTGCTCAGACCAGTAGCAGCAGCGCTCTAGTGCAGAGCCAGCCAGCCGCTGTGCCCTGCGAGGGGGGCTGTTAGCTGACAGTGGGGACTAATTGGGGTAGGGCTAGTATTCAGTGTGCCTCACTCCAGCTCATCAAATCGGACAATTTTCAAGCACCTAATATTTCTGGGGAAGTCTGGGCTCTCTAGTTTTCTTCAGCTCCAGTTGGCTGCAGTCTTGACCCCACCAGCTTTTAATCACCTGGCTTCTAATTTCTTTTATCCTGTGGTAATTGCCATCTGCAAAAGGGGAATAATAATATTTTCTTCCTCTCCTTTCTTTTTTCCCACCCTTTTTTATTTAATTTATGATCTCTGCAGAACTAGGATGCATTTTCTCTGTCTGAATAGGCGCACAACTGGGAGGGACATGACATTTCCAGCTGGAGCCTCTTGCCTCCAAAGGGCAAGAAATGATGCTGGACACACACAAATAGCTGTAAGACCTGCACGGACGTGTACCAGTACAAACAGCCACTAGATGTCAGCATTATTTTAAATATTAGCAGCTGAGATACCAATTGGCCATTCCTGCTTAAAATGTGCTGATGTGAATTTGATTTCTGACAACATGAGACTTGGTAACTAGTGCCAAGAGACTACAGGCTTTTGTATTTGTGAAATTCTCAGTGAAACCCATATTGCTAACAGCATACCAGGCTGAATCTTCCTAATAATTGCCCACATTTTAGTCCTCATGAAAAAGACATTAGTACCTACTAAAAGAGCTAAGAACAAAGTGAGATTTAATAACAAGATTTTTGAAGTTCGGTTGTACTTGCATTCAAGCATGGAGGTGAGGGAGTCAGCTGCCTGCCAGCAAAAATGCTTTTGCATCATGGAGACCCTCAGAAAGGCTGAAGAGATTTTGTGTGCAGATTAAGGCTGCACCTAGGGGGGGAGTTGTCTAAACCAATTTGGTGGCTCACTGATACAGAAAAGATACAGTCCTGTTCTTCTATCCATTGCTAATTTGGCTAAGTTGGCAGAGAAATAACCCAGCAGGAACAACCAACTACTTTTCTTTTGGGGGAGAAGATGATCCCTCTCTCATCAGATGAGTGCCTGTGTCAGCACCAAGGGTGAGACCGTGCAGCTGAGGGCAGGAAGGAAGAAAGGCAGAGGGCAACTCTTTTTGACAAATGTGAGTCATTAGGTTTTTCCTAATTTCTGTTTTCTCTCTTTGCCCAGAAGGCACAATATCTACCTGTCCTATACAAGACTTGACTTCCATCCCTTCTTGCTCCTTTTGCTTTTTGTGGCTATTCCTTCCTGTTTCTGCCTTATCAAAGATGCTAGGTAGAGCTCTACAGATGTCTCCTGCAGTTCTCCACTCTATGCCAGTTTTCTTGTCCTCAAGAGAGGACTAATCCATTGTTTCACTAATCCATCTCGTCCCAGTCACATCACTCTTAAACATTTTCTTTTTCTGTATTTCTGACAGTGAATGATTTGCAAAAGTGCAATTAACTCTTTCTGTATTTCTAGCCTTGTGTCATTTCTTCATTGTGTTTTTTCATGCAGACATTGGGTTTGTGTTGGTAGATCTCTTTATCCATCTTGATTTTAGGAATTTGAGAGGACTTAAGAGTTGGCTGGAACAAATGGCAGAGGGCCTGCAACTGTAAATCCATTAGGACAAGGGCTCTCTGGCAAAGAACTGAATACAGCATCAGTGCTTAAAAACTAATAAAAAATAACATGATAATAGCTCATCTCAGACTCTGCTTCATGTCAGCATTGAAACTACCTCTGCTGACTTGCAAAGAACTTATAAACTCCCATTCTCTTAATTTTTGGTATATGGTTACGGTTCCCATGTTGCATAGTTACTACACAGTTCATCATTTTAAGTGGTTTATAACATTTTGGATTTTATGTGGGCTTTTGAACGCTTCTGCTAGGCAGATCTTTTGCTGAACTCCTATTTTATCTATTACCATTATTCACTTGGGGAAAATCCCACTTGAGTTTCTGGAGGAAGGAAAGAAGTTAGCCCCTGTGGCTCGTGAATCCCTTTGTCTCAACTGTGTCCAAGATGAAGAGGTTTTGAATTGTGATTCAATCCTATACTCCCTGAAGCCCTTGTATGTTTTGCAAAATTGTTATGTTTGGTAGAATCCAGTAAATACCAGACGTATACTTTATTCTGTGTTGGGAATTTCATATCCTTCTGGAACAAAATACTTTATTTCCCACATGTTTTGACTACATTATATTGGCGCCATTCATGTCACTCCACTTAAAATTGTGTCAGCATTCTCATTATAAGATGTTTTTCAGAGGTTATAACTTGGACGTAAAAATTTGCTTCCACTTAGAAACTTGATCTCAGCCCAGAAGTAATTACAAAAAAATAAATACGGATTTTTCTATATAATTTATGTTGTTGTTTTGGGAGGGGAAGGGAGAAGAAAAAAATTAACACTGGAAAATGGTAAAGTGTGCATTATAATTGGTTTTACTTTGACCAATTAAATGATGGAAAAATTCAGAATTTGTCAATCTTGTTAAGCAGTAGTAAATTGCAGTATCTTTTTCAGTTTTATATGTTTGTTAGGTGTAAAGACGGAGAGAAATAGATCTGAGTATGTACAACACGATGCACCTAATTCCTACCCCTATGTGTCTGCAGGTAGAATCCCTTTGGCATTTTTCAAAAGCTGGGAGGACTGGACATGTTGAGAGTCCTCACCCCCACTTTGAATTTTAAATCCCAACGATTTGAAAGTGCCTCAGCGACTGAATTTGTTACACCTCTCATGTGTCTCAGAAGTTAGAATGCCTTTCCCTGAGCTGCAGGATCATATAGAACTAAGGTACAGTATAATTAAGCAACTCCATTTTTTGTAGGCAGACGGGCTGCCTGGGGGGAGCAGATGGACGGAAGGGAGCTGGGATGCCCCCATCAGGCGTCTCTCTGGGTGAATTGTAGCCAGGGGATACTGTTTGTAGGGCTTCAGAGTACATCTTTTTTGTTAGTGACAAGTGTTCGCTCAAGTTCCAGTGATTCTGGTGTGTTGTAGGATCAAAGACAGGAGCAAAGAGCAAAAGAATTGTTTTGTTGTTTGGATTTGTTGAAAAAACCCTGCAACAGTCCAGCTATACCTCTTGCCATATATACTTAACAGAAAACTTCAGGAAAAAGGCTGCTTATAAAATACAGTGGAGAAGCCAGGTGATATTTCCTGTAACAGGAGTGGGAAGGCATGTTTCTTTAGTAGATCTACTGCTAAAGTTTTTTTTACTATGAGAGGGGAATCTAGCAGCAAACTTTAATGGCCTATTAAGTTAATCAGGATTATGTCAAAAATGCATTTCAGCAAGCAAGGATTCTGTGTAGTCACGAGTTTCAGCAGTGGTAACTGCTGAGGATAACTGGGCAAATACCTTTACTGACCAACAGAGACTTTAAGCACTTTAAGCTGTAAAAGATGGCTATCTTGTCACAGTGAAATGTGAAAAAATAAAGCAGGCTCTCCTCACGCTTTAAACCCAATGATTGTGGAGTGTAGATTGTAGAGTTATGCTCTTTCCCAGGTTGTGTAGAATTTAGGGAGACAAAGGGAGACTTCACATCCAGTATAAGGTCTCAGACAATACCGGGTCTTTCTTTCCAGTTTTCTAAACATAAGGAAGTGCAGAAAAGAATATCTTCTAAAACTATGAATCTGAAAAATGCACCATCAAAAAAACTGATGACGTTAAGCCTCATCCTGAAGGAAAATCAGACGACTGCGAAACAAAAAGATGCAACTTCAGGAATGCGAGTAGTAGTGGATGGAACTGGAGAAACAAGTGTGGAAACGTTCCTGCCTTCCCCCCCATGGAATTCTGGATTTGCTGTGCATGCTCAGGTAATTTGTTATGCCAGGGTAGGTTCTTTGGATTGAAGCAACATCTGGGATTAACTGGTAAACATCTCATGAGTGCCCTGGTCCAGTAAATACACTGGAAAATAATCCTTTACAACAGGATCAGTCACCTGAGTTTTCAGGGTATCAATAAGAAGAGGTGAGGAACTGAGATCAGAGGGAGGGTCAGTTATGTGGCTTTGCTCCTGATGACAAGAGTCTTTATTTGTGATGGCAAACGGTCAAGGGAAGTGGTCCTTTCCCTTTGTTTGGCACTGGTGAAGCTCAGCTGGAATGGTGGCTCCAGCGCTGAGTCCCCCACTATGAGAGAGATGGATGTACCGAAGTGAGTTCAATGAAGGGCCACAAAGATGATGAAGGGACTGGAGCACCTGTCCTGTGAGGAGAAGCTGCCAGGTCTGGGTCTGCTCAGCCTGGAGGAGAGAAGGCTTGAAGTGGGATTATCGATGTATGTAATCCCTGACGAAGGGGAGTAAAGAAGACAGAGCCAGACTCCTTTCAGAGAAAGAACAAGAGGCAATGGGCACAAACTTGAAATACTGCTAATTTTATTTAAACATACAAATTTTTTTTTTATTCCAAGGGTGATCCTGCACTGGAATAAGTTCTCCAGAAAGTTTGTGGGGTCTTCATCCTTGGAGATATTCAAAGGATATCTGGGCATGGATATCAGGCTACCAGGACATCAGATGGGCATGATCCTGGCCAACTTGCTCTATTTGCCCCTTTTGAGGAGGGGGATTGGACTAGACCATCTCCAGAGGTCCCTCCCAACTGCATCCTTTCTATGAAACATTGACTTGTTGAGAAGTAGATCACAGAGCTGGGGCCAGTCAAGCCCCTTACAAAAGATCTAACAAATATAAATTTCTACTAAATATTTAGTTTCCAGCAACAGTTTTTTGAACAAATCAGCCTGACTTTTACCATCACAGCCACAAAGGGAGTGAAAACCAGGTTTAGAAACCATGGAGAGTCAACGATCCTCAGTGTCGTGGTGTCACTAGTTTTGCAAGTTTGGCCCTGAAATAAAATATTCCAAGTGAAGACTATTATACCGGGTTTAAAAGGACAGTTTTGTTGGTTAGACTACAAATAGTTTTTCTTTAGAAATACATTTTACAGAGCTTCTTACAAACAAGTTTTTTTAAGCTGAAAAACAAATCCGCAGGAAGTTTATTCTAGAATAGACTTTCACCATAAACGAATGTCCCCGAAGAGTCAAATCCTTGTCTGGGGAATCAGATGTCACGGCTCTGTTCTAGTTCATGAAAATGTCAGCTGTGATTCAGGCCTCACTTTGTTCATGAGTGAAGGTTATGATGAGCTGAGGCTGACCCTAAGCTGATCTGCTGGGGAGCAGACTGAGTTTTCATGGGCGTAAAGAGGTGGCTGGTAATGAGGAAAAGAAAAAACTGATGAGTGAAGCATATTGCCTTCTGAGTAAAAAGATGGGGAGCATGGAAGTCTGGACTTCAGTGCAGAGAAGTTTGGGATATGAGCCTTGACTGAGTTGAAGAGGAAGGATGTCTTAGGGGGAGAGATAACTAAGGCCCAGCTGCAGGGAGGAGAGGAGGCAGGGATGAAAATGCACTTAAGTGCAGTCTCTTAGGCTTTGATTTTGCAAACGGATCTGTTCAGGCAAACCCTTACACCCACGCAAAACCCTGCTGAAGATAATGGGAGTTTGTGCAGGCTCGCATGCATCAGCTTGCAGGAATGGGGCCTCCTCGGGAGGAGTTTACACCGAGTGCAAGTGACACGAGAAATAGTTGGAAACAGCACATCTCAGCAGTTCCTGGTGTTGAACCATAAATGAGAGAGTGAGCTGGTCTTATGGAGCATCCAGGAAGACAGAGTTGCATTTGTGTTGTTGTGCTGTCAGTGCTTCTGTTATAACCCCCAGTGGAATTTACATTTGGTATCGTTTCCCCACCCCCAAATACCTTTCAGGCTAAAATTTGGCAGATGAGCGTTCAGCCTGGGAGGCTGATGTCTTCTGAAATGTGAATGTAATTGGTTTAGACACTCAGCTTTGCAGGGAATCTGAGAGGGAAGAAATATCATCTGGTTTCTCATTTGTTTTACAAAATAATATTTTATGCTAGAAAAGCTGGGTGATGTGGAGAATGTTGTTAAAGTTTTTCATTAAGCTAAACTAAATTATTCCTTGCCACAGATTCTGCCAGGACATTTGTGACTTATTTTAGAAATGCTGTGGACTTCATTACTTTGCAATCCCTGTGCTGTATATTTGAATCTCACTGGCAATTTCTAACCAGTAATTTCAATTAGAGGGCCTTTATACATTACATTTTACAGTGACTGCATTACCTACCAGAGCCTGGCCGTTCTGAATGCCTCGTTAGGACCAATTGCAAAGGTCTAATGTGACAAGGTGATGACTGAGAGATCTTTATTACAATTTGATTGCTCCAAGGGCAAGGCTAGTATTTGATTATCATGATCTTTGACAGCATAACTCAGATCCAGGTTAGGCAACCTAATCCCAAAGGATCTGCAGGGGATGGCCGTTTCCTCTGGCTGTTTTGTGATCACAGCTTTCCCCGAGTTTCTGTGGAAGATGGTCTAACCTCCTCTTTTAGCTAAAATCCATCTTATCTGTGCCTAAGAGCATAAAAATTCTACCAATATTGGTTAATTTAGTGCAAGTCCCTAATTAGGAATGTTGAATTTTTTTTTATGTTATTAGAAAAAATATTTCAAAGACTCAATGAGATCTTAAATATTTACCTTTCAAACCTTATGCCTATCTATTCTCTATCTGGGTTTCATCCTGAATATATGTTTACTGTTATGAATGGCAGTTCCTGCCAATGTCTTTTTGCCACAAACCAAGGAATTTACTAGTTTAATTCGAAGGCAGATGCTCTTGGACATTTAGATAGATCCATGGTGTTGCTGCAACTGTGTGAGGCCCTAGCAAAGACTGGGAATCCCCAGTCTGTGGGGAGATGGGTAAGGAGATTTACGATTAAATTTAGGAGATCCAGAAGGTGATGGATAAACAAAATAGAGCACTGCTGTTCTCACAAGTCGCACAACACAAGAACTAGGCGGCAGTGAGTGAAGCTAGCTGGAGAGAGTTTTAACTCAGGAAAAGAAAAGCGCTTTGGGAGCCTACTGCCACAGGGGGTGGTGGAGGCAGGTTCAAAAGGATGTGATAAAGGCCTGTGCATAAAGACAATCTGAAAAATAAAAGGAGGAATGTATTCACTAACATCCCTGGTTCTGGATGCTGGGGAAGGATGGGGGAACAAACAGCAGAAAGTAGTGCGCTTACGAGGCCATTCCCTAAACAGTGTCTCCTTTACCACCACTACACATATATTACTAGACTAAATGGACCATTGATCTGACTTGAGAGGGCAGTTTTATAGCAGAATCAGGGCTGTTACAGATCCTGTCTTATATCTTCACTCACTAATAAAGCAGAGAGGCAAGGTCCTCACGTATAAGGATGATAGAATCATTTAGGTTGGAAAAGACCTTTAAGACTGAGCCAGCCATTAACCTAACACTGCCAAGTTACCAATAAACCATGTCCCCCAGCATCATAGCTACACATCTTTTAAATACCTCCAGGGATAGCAATTCCACCACTTCCCCAGGCAGCCTGTTCCAATGCTTGACAAACCTTTTGGTGAAGAAATTTTCCCTAATATCCAATCTAAACCTCCCCAGCACAACTTGAGGCCATATTGTCTCGTCCTATCCCTTGTTACTTGGGAGAAGAGACCAAACCCCACCTTGCTACAACCTCCTTTCAGATAGCTGTAGAGAGCAATAAGGTCTCCCCTCAGCCTCCTTTTCTCCAGGCTAAACAACCCCAATTCCTTCAGCCGCTCCTCAAAAGACTTGTTCTCCAGACCCCTCACCAGCTTTGTTGCTCTTCTGATAACTGGCAGGTCAGACCTATGCAGTGACAGAACTGAAGTGCAAGGTTTCCTTATCAGTGGCCGTGAAAGCAAATGAACTTGAAGGACAGTAGATAGCACCAGAAACGTGGCTCGTTGCATTAGTTTCTAGTTTTGTAAGAAGTAGATACATAGCTGGCAAAGCTGATGCAAAACTTTCCAAATGTGATTCTGTTGTGGTCAGTGTGATGGCAACAGAGATTAATTTGGCCCTGGGTATCTTTTCTTAGCTTATTGAAATATAATTCTAAAATATTTTCTTTCAGCTTTTAATAATATTTTCCTTATTTTTGGAAGATCTGCAACTTAAGCAACATATGACTGATTGCATATAAAACTGCTGTACCTAGAGAGCAACGTCTTAGTTCATTCTTAAACAAATATTATCAAAAAAGCATCAAAATCTATCCTACACACATAGATGGAATAACACTGAGATGTATATTTGCCTTTCTGTGGCTTTGCTTAAAGCCAGTTTCAGGTTAAATCTCTTTTCATTTGTCTGAGTGTGTCTTCTTCGGCTCCTTCAGTGTGCTTCCTGTGCAAAGCTGACCCACAGATCCTGTGGAATTTGATCACTGCTAATTTGTGTGATTTTTCTTAGATGTTTTCTCAATCTGTGTAATAATCTGATCCATGTGGATCTTTTGTGTTCACTTTTAATACTGAATGTAGAGCAATTACTTCCTCTCTTCAGTTACCCAAGGTACCTAGTTAAATGACCTGGGTCCTCAAGCACCACATTAAAAAGCAGGCATTTCAGTATAAAGTTCTGTCTCCAACCCATTATGAATTTTGTAGTGCACTTTGTAATCCTACAGACTACCTTTATGTTGCTGCTAGTGCTGTTTACTGACATAGCCAGGAAAACAAAGAAGAAAGAAACATTTTCTGGTGAAGGAAAGGAAGAATGCCTTTTGGGATATAATGGGTGGGAAATTGCCATGGCCTCTTGGGGCAACTTCATTTATTCTGTGTTTTCACCTGTATCATAAAAGTCACCATATTTCTTGCTGCATTGACACCAGTGGACACAGAAATATTTCCCACTCATGACCTAGAGACAGAGCAAACCTGCTGCAGGGCAGTGCCCAAACCTCCCTGTTTTTGGGAGAGGGAAAGGTCATGTGGGCATCCCCAGGGGGCAAACCTCAGGGTATAACCAGTGTGCTCACCCCAAATGTGCCCAGAGCTGCAGGAGCGCTTGTGTGAAATTGAGAGGGTCACAACTCTTTTCCAGGCTTTGTAAGTGTGACTTTCATTGCCCTTAAATTCTGCGGGACAAGGACGCTCTCTGATTTGGTGGTTTACAGCCAGTTAATTGGAGGCAAGCTTTTCTGTAAGGCGATGATGGAGGGGTTGTGAGAAGAAAAAGAAGGGAAACGGCAGCTTCCCCTTGTGGAGCAAAAGCTAAATGTGCTCAGGATAGGAGATCTGTCAGAATAGGAGATGCAGTCAGCTGGTGGTGTTTGGTACCCAAGCATGACAGCAAAGATGTAACTCTGCATGGCACAGGCCAATGCGTAAGGGACAGTAGGAGGCAGCTTTCCTTGGAGTAAGGTGTCCTGTATTGTCTCCATCAGAGAGGTGTTTGAAGCAGCTGGCATTTGAGACAAGGCGCTAAATTAGAGGTCAACAGGCTGGGAATTTCCTGGCACCAGAAACTAACACTAGCTGCAAGACTGTCCAAGCTGAAAGGAAGGCAAAGAATAATTATGTGGTTAGAAGGGATAATATATTTTGTATGATTCTGATTCAGGAATAAGTAATTGCATTAATAAAACTGATAAGGAGGCCTTGTGACATCTTTAAAAATGATCGATGTTTTTTCAGGAAATGCAGGCTTAGTGTGACAATGGCAAAGTCAATTCTCCTCTTCCAGATGTATATGTTACTGAACATAGAGTATGTGACCTTTCATCACAATATCACATAGCATAAGCATGAGAGAATACAGACAAGGCTGCCCGTAGGGGAAATAAACTCACAAAAAAATCTTTCTTCCAAGATGTAGTTGAGATCTCTTTTTGATCTTTTCAGCCCTTCTAACTGCCTCTGTTTCCCACAAGAGCTACAATTTGCCAACATCTTTCACTCTTAAGTTTGCTCAGTAAGAGAACTGCTTTTTTAGCTTTAAAGTTACTTTTCCCAAACGATGAACTTGAAGTTAAGGGAAAAAGAGAAAGAATTTAGTCTAAATGGTAGTATCTTCATTATCTCTTAATAATGCAAATGATTTTATCTTCTTCCCTGAAAACAATCAAACTGAAAGCAAAACCTCTTCTTCTGGCACCATTTTATTTATATTCCTACCTTTCTTAATTAGTTAACGTTGACCATCAGTCCTCAAATGCAAAGAGGCGAACACTGAAGAGTATTAAATGGCAAAAATCCTGTTGACTTCAATCGTATTGACTTGGTCAGTCCATAATCTTTACTGGCAAAATAACCAGGAGTAGCAACACCTCCCCTTCATCACACAACTGAAAATTTAAACACTAAGCTACGCTCAGTATGCGTCAGTGTATACTTTTGAGGGAGCACAGAGAGAATATAATTCTCTGTCTATACATAAATTTAATAGAGGTAAAGTGCACTACTCAAGCTAAACAATGTTTAGCATATTCTTATGCCTTCTTTTGACTAGTAAAATATATCTGCTGTAAATGGCTTTGTCTGGTTCTTCCCCACCCTTCGTTCTCAGGAGCTTCGCTGGCTGCTTTTCTTCACTTCTGTTTCTCATGCATTCAGCAAACTGCATTTCTGTGTATGCTGTGCATAGCTCTCTGCTTCCTTCCTTCTGGCAAATGGTTTCCCCTTATCATTGTGTTCCGGCCCTCACCTATTCTTGCTGCTTCTTGCGCTGTCTTCGATTTGTATCTTGAGCTCTCGTTCTTTCCTTTTCTTAGCTCACTGCATCTGGCGTGATACATACTCTCACTCATCTTCTTCACCTCTTCTGTGTTCTCTGACCTTACCTCTGCCTGTTTGGGAGTGCTGGTCCCAAAGCATTGTGCCTGCAGTTGCAAGAGCAATAGAGGGCTCCCAGGCTGCATGGGTGACCCAGAAATCCTGTGCACAGACAAGAAAAGGGTGATGGGTTAAGATCAGCTTCAGTTGATCTAAATCTATACAGCTGAAAATGGATCTTTTTTTTTTTTAATTTTAGGTGGTGGGATGGGTAGTATTCAGGTTATTTCAGTGTGTATCTGCCTGTGTATATAGCTGTGGATGCTGACCCAGGGGAGGAAAGAGCAGGAGTGTGGACCTGGACATGGGCTGGAGAGTGAGATCACCCCTTTTGGTAAGGGTGTATGTGTAGTTTGGCTTTATCTGATCATGAAACCAAATCCTGAAGTTCAACCAGTTTAAGGAATATGAAGAAGGGGTGAAGTCTGATTTTGTCATAGTATATTTTGAATAGCTAAAAGAATAAAAGCCTTTAGAAGGAACACAGTAACCTGGAAAGCAAAGTCTTTTGACTTTTTATATCTGACTGAAGTTCTGTTGTCCCCGCAAAAATGTCCATCTGGACATTTCACAATCTTTTATCATGTCCTTATGCTTGTGAAATACAAAAAGGCAGGGAAATAATAGTGTTCTTTCTTATACTCCGTCTCCTGCACAGTTGGTAACTGACCTCCAGCACACCTTAGATCTGTGGGAACCTGCTCGGGGACTCAAGTGGGGATGAGAAAGGAAACAACTGTCCTTTCAGACAGATTACTTTGGTGTAATACCATCCACATAACACCATCTACCCTGTCTTAAGAGGATGGTCTTAGGTCAATGAGATATCTCACAGAGGCTAAAATGCTAATCTTCAACTCCCTTATCACAGAACCCTGAGGAACTTTTTTGCACAAATCACTCTGGCGCTTGCTGGGAAACCCGCATCCAATTCACTGTCTGGTTTGGAAATTGCAACTCTCATTTGCTATTACATTTGGTAAAGTCACTGACTCATGTACGATTAGTCTTGCTTTTTTGCCTGCTAGATGTGTGCTACTTAAATCTGGTTTCATTGCAACCAGGAATAGTGTTTGGCAGATCTTTATTAATGTCTGGAGTTTGTATCCCAGTGAAAGGTTTTATCCTTCTACTTATCACTCTGCAAAGAAAAGCAATTATCTTTCTTAATTTTTTTCCAAACTAAAAAAAGGAACCAGAGCTGCTTCTCCCATTGCTAAAAATGAGTCTCCAATTGCTTGATTTCTTGTTGATGCTCATAATATAAATCAACAAACTCAGCATACAGGACTGCTACGTTGAACTCAGAATTAGATCCCACCACTCACACTCGATTCTTCACCACCTAAATGACTCAAACACTGCATTGCTGCAACAGCTCCTCAGTGATCAGAGCTGTTTGTTCGTCTTCTGGCAACAAGTGTTATCTTACTTACTTTGAAAATAGGTCTTATTACAGCCTATTGTTTTACATAAACAAAGAAACTAAAAATCTGTTGCAGTTCCAGGGGGAAAGGCCAAAGCTGGTGTCTGATCAGCTATTCCGGTCAAATGGTCTTGAAACAAGAACTTGTTTTCTCAGTTGCAGCAGTTTTTAACATAATCTCTATGGGCTACATTAAACTTCAGGAGTCAGTGACAAATGGTGTCTCACGTGGGTTATTATTTTATTTTCTCTGGACTTCAGTGCTGCTCTGGGCACAGCAAACCAGGCTCTTTGGAAAAGTGTCTGCAAGGGCACAAGGTTGTCTGACATGCTGCATAAGCGGCTTTCAGCTTTCGTTAGCTGAGGTTACACTGAACTTTAACTGTGTCCAGACTATGCTGTTTTTCTCCCCAGCTCATAATACTTGAGACAGATTTTTATTTTTGGAATCTGAGACTTAATCAGAAGTTAAATTTATGCAAACATCTTTCTTCGGTTCATATTTAGGTGATAAAATTTTACACTTTCTGAAATAATGGCTGTATTGTTGTGCCTGTCTATGATGTTGATATAATTAGCCATTCGGCACGTCTTGTCACTTAGAGAATACTAGTGCTAGAAAATACACCAGAGTAACTCCTCACTGATGGGAAATAGAAGTACTGAAAGCTGTTTTCACTTTAAAATATCTTTTATGCTCTACCAAACTGTCTTCAGAACATGATTTTATTCCACCTATTTAATATATATTTCAGAGAGACTATATCTCTTGACAGTGTTCTTTCTCTAATGTTTAGGCCCAGCATATGAACTATCTACATATATGAACCTGTAATAAAATGTGTATTGTTCCTGTATACTTGCTAACACTGTTAAGAAAGGAGAATCAGTATTAGGCCACAGTTACTGTAATTGAAATACAAAGTAATATGAATTGTCAGAAGAATGTAGTTGCTAAAATTCAGCCTCACACCACTGTTGCTGAGATCATTTGCTTGGCTCTCCTTAGTCTGTAGCATTGTTTTTTAGGTGGGACTAGAGCTAATGCATTGGAATTGCATTGCATTTCCATGCAAGACACCCAGACAGGTTTAATTTCCAGGCTTCCTCCTTTTATTCCTGAGGCCAGGCTTCTGGATCTTTCCTGGTTCTCCTTCTTGGGAAACCAGGCTGTGAGGTTATGTTTGTCCCAGGGAATGCAGACACACATTTGAACTCTGATGTGCAGGAGTGCACCCCAGTCACATCCCAAATCTGCTCTGATGCGAGACCCAAAGCTTGTGGCCAAAAAACAGGTGCTCCAGCCAGATCTTCATCCTCAATGACTAAGAGGGCAAAAAAACTAAGACATGCTGCAATGCACCCTCCACTACTCACTCCTACAATTAGTGCTGCACTTGCCTGGGTAGGAACAGATCAGTTAGATCAGATTAGCAATGTCTGCACAGCAATCCTGGCTAATGCTAGCCTGCCAGCCACAAGAGACACGGTGAAAGCATTGCCAACACCAGTCATAAGTTTGCAGACCCCATTGCAGGTATACAGACACATGGCAAAGATTTTATAATGCTATTATGGCATCCTCAGTAACTTTTGAATTCACTTTTAAATTGTAGCATCTACCATATATCTGTTCCACCATAGTTGTTTCTGTGGTGGTAGCAGTAAGTAAGCCATGCCTGGCAGTGTTCTATGGGCTTATCAAGATCAATGAAGTAGTTTGTGATGGAAGCGGGGATAATTTCTGGCTTAATATATCAGCGTGGGCATGTCTTTGCTAGAAATTCAGCAGCAGCACAACCTATACCAATACTTAGGTGAGTGTAAGAGGGGCAATAGCAGGGCTGAGCTCCACATGCACTTGATGCAGCAGTGACACTGTGCCCTGAGCGGGGAGGGCTGCCCTGTGGTGGTGGCTGTGATCCCAGAGCATGCAGAGATGCATTGAGACTTGTAGCCTTGAAGTCACCTAACACCCCTAAACCGTGCAAATAAATTTCACAGTTGAGATTGTGTTCAGCTTGCTTTCCTTTCCCTTCCCTTTACTGCTGAATGATGATGAGGGGAGAAGGGTCTTCCATCTCTTCAAGGTCATCAGAAGAAGACACTAAACCAGGTGATGAAGCATCTTTTTGGTGGGATACCTGCCTGTAGGAAAGGTCAGACAGTTCAATAGCTCTCCCACCATCTTCTTCTGCTGTTCCCCCTTCAGTGCCTCCCACCAGTGAGGAGGAAGAAGGAGGGAGTGCAGCAGAAGCAAAGAAGAAGGAATGGAATTGGGGAGAGAATTTAGAAGCACAGGAAGCTTGCCTGGCAATCTGCACCTTCACAAATCTTCCCCCTACTCTGTCTTTCAGCAGGCCAAGCAGTTCCAACCCTGTCTGTAGGCAGCTGAAGGGTTTCTGAAAGAGAAGACACAGTCTGGCTTGAGTCACGTTAGGGAAATTGAGTTTTAGGGGTGAGGCATCTGCTTTTCCCCCAGATTTATGGCTGCAGTGGAAGCTCCTGTCATCCCTCACTCTGCACCTGTGTCTCCAGCCGCTTCTCCATTGTTGTTATTTCCAAGTGATGACTGATTTAATCTGTCTCCTAATGCAGCGTGCAGGCTGGGGCTCCTTCAGGTGTGTGCTCCAACTCTACAAGATGTCCACTGGCCATGGACAGCCCATGCCTGCAGACCTAGACACATTTGATTAAGAAGGACCTGCCAAAAAGTATATTGTTCTGTACTGTTGGAGTGTTTATGTTCTAGTTTTTTTCAAGGGTTCCTGCCAAATAGCAAGATAGCCGTAGATAGCACATGCAATGTGTTTATTACTGATGTGACGGGGGCCAAACAGCTGAGTCCCAAATTCTGGCTACTGCAGAGGTTGTGGAGGGGAAGGTTGTTTCTCAGCTACAACTGAAGGTGGGAGCCTTACAGATGGTTCCCTTGTGCTGGCATCTCTCTCAGTCCGAATTCAGTTAGAGATTGTGAATTTTATGGGAACTGGGGCTTTCTGCAATTTTGGGTTAATGCAATGCTCACCACTCCCTGAAGGTTGTATCACTGTCCTATAACTTGGCAGCTGAAGCAGTTAAACTCACAGTGAAAAACCAGCCTCTGGTGAACGCCTTACTCAGTTCTGTTGCAGTGTAATCGATTGCTCCAATATGACTAATCATCACCTGAGCAAGGCACCTTTGCCCTTTGTTAGTTTTTCAAGCCCCAGAGCTCTGCCCAGTGCTCATTGGCACTGAAGGGCTACCCGCACAGCTCACGTAGCTTGATGGCCAGCTTGAACTGGTGTGATGGAGGTCAGAGCCACACTCTGAGTGCCTTTTACCTCAGCTGAGCTTGGAGGATATACCCAGAGAAAGTCACCATGTCCCCTGAAGGATGATTTAGTAGCAAACCCATGGCAGAGCACTTGCTACTCATTTTTGCGGTTAATGAAAGGGCCACAGCTCCTTAGGTATTTTGATAAATCTGCCACTCTCTACGCAGTCCATCTAAGCTTAGAACTACCTTTTACTTTGTAATACTATTTCCACTTCAGTTTGTCTGCCACGTTACTTTAATGGTCCCTCCTACCATCCAAGTAAGGGTTTAGCCCTGGCACTCCAGGATAACCCAGCTGCGGAGTAGGCTGAAGTTAAGCATGCTGCTGAATCCCTTCACTAGGTCTACCTCTGTCACGTGGCAAAGAACAAACAAAAAGAGGGAATTTGGGAACTCCACAGAGTTCACTGAACTGTAAAGACCCTATTAACAAAATATGATAGAAATGCATTGTGCAAAGCAAAACTCTTTTCCTTAGAGCCTGTGACATGGTTAGCACATAGATGCAAGAAGGCAAAGCTGAGATTTAAGAGATGATAATCCATTGCCTTGAATTTTGTATAGCAGTTAAAAGCTGAATTTAGCTTTAAATGTTCACTATAGTATGCTGTAAAATCATGGAGAACGGTTCTGCTCTTGTTGTTTGGGAAACGAAATAAAGAAACTAAGCTAGCTGGATCCATCCAAAGGTGCTCAACAACCTGCAGGAGGTGCTTAGTTTATCAAAGGGTGAAACACATTAGAAAGAGTTTAGCTTCTAAATGTCTTTAAAAATAAGAACTAAAGTGTCTGATTATTTGAGTAGTGTTGGGGCTTAGCCTCTCCGGAAGTCAGAGTCATACTAGCAAGAATTTCTAATTTATGTGTGTATTTATATACTGTCACACATAGAGAAGTGTACTTGAATCAGGCCTGGCCGAGGAGAGAAGACTGGGCTGTATAACCAGAGTGTTATAGCGTTATAACCTGCTGATTTCCATCTGGCTGGTATGAGGGACAATGGCTCCTCTGTGCTCACTGGTGTCATGCTGGAGGCTATCTTCCCACTGATAACACCAGTTTTCCTCCTGGATGAATGGTCTCTGAAGTAAGCAGCGCTCTCTCAGCTGTGCATGACTGCTGGAAAACAGGTCTTCATGCTGGCAGGCAGGAACAAACTTTTTCTCCAGCAAGAGAGGGTATTTGAGAGGAAATTGCTATACATAGCATAGGACAAAATATTTTTCCCATTGTGCTGGAAGGTATCTAGAGTAGGGAAACCACACTGAGGATATGAAAAAAGGGGAAATAACAACATGGGGCTGTGTGCAATGCAGTAAGGGAAACAAAGAACACCAGGAGAGGCATCCTGAAGTATGCTTCCTGCATGTATTGCATGCCTTAAAACATGATGCTTTTCCTTTCAAAAACAGTGAACACACTGGCATTACAATCTCTTATTTTTTTGAGCCGAGTGATACATTCCAGTCTTCGTAGGACACCGCTTCAGCTGAGATGGCATTTGGCTGTGGTTACTATGACAAACAGAGAAGAATTGGCATGTGGCGTGCTTGGATGAATATGCAACCAAGTTTTGTGAGAAAAATATCTGTAAAAATGAATCAGATACTGCCTTGCCATCTACTGCATGTTCAGTGGTCCATGGTACTGAAAATAAACAGTATTTATAAACATTTCATGTGTCATTATAAAAACACACTGCATTTTACTTTGTAACTTTATAGGATGTTTTTCAGCTTGTGTTCCTCTACAAAAAAAGTTTTCTTTATTAATTATTTATTTTCTTTTTGTGTGGAAAAAGGTTTCAGGCTCACCAAAGATGAGAACACAATACAATATTTGATTAATATTCTTTGTTATTGTATCTTGTTTCTCCAAGATGAAAAATGTACTGTTATTCCCAGAACTTGGTTAGAATAGCAAACCAGTCTCTGCAGGGTAACCCTGAATCAAGCATCTTCTTTCATATGCCCAGTCATCGGTCAAAAGGAGGGGACAAAAACAGGACACACAGTGGGGCATATGGCATTAATGAGTTTTCTAAGGACAACTCATTATTCTATTATTCTTAGTAATAATATTTTTATTTCTTTATGCTTAAAGACCTCAAGCTAGATGGTGGGCTGAGGGCACAGTAGGCACATTCCTTACATGAAATAAAAGACAGTCCTTGTCTGAAGAATTTTGGACCGAGTAAAAGAGAAAACATGCAGGGAAGAAAAGTTAAGGATCCAGAAAAAGACAGAGAGGTCTGAAACAGGTTGACCATAAGTATCTAAGAACAAACTTCTTTGCTTTTTTGCATGTCTTTTGTGCAATTGTCTCTGAACCTTTGAATGATGAAGCAATGATCTGGATTTCAGCAGAGACTGTCAATTGCTACTAGACTCTAGACGTTTTGCTGCTCTTTCTGTGAGTAATTTGGGATGAACTGCAACAGCACAGACAATTAGTCTTAATTAACTGTGTAAGTCAGGGAGATGTTGCGGCTGTAACCTTTCATGGGTCGCATGACTGGATGACATGCAGTAAAAGCAGAGTGGGTCAGTGTTTCACAGGCAGTTACTTACTTGGCAATTTAGCATCTAATGCGTCGTCTGAGCAACAGAAAACACTGCAGAAATGTTGTATGGCATTTTTTACAGTGAGAAAAGGAAAATGATAGACACTTCATTCGTCCAACATTTGCGGCATGTCATTAGTCACATTGTACTAACAACGTTGGTGGATTGTCTGGCCCAACTCTTTTAGCACGAGATAACGCTCTTTTACCATGATTTAGTATCATGGGCTATGTCTCCTTCTAATTATTGACCTCAGCAATGTATTAACCTACTAATTGCTCCTAAATAGGGTTTGAGATATCATACGAGGCCTTGTCTATGATACATGATGATGGCTTTAATATTAATTTGTTTGTGGCAGAACCAGATATGTTGCTACATCTGTCCAAATCACTTACACCTGACCTCCATGGCAAGCTGTACACCTGCCACTACCTGTAAGAGGTGCTCCCTCAAGGGAAGAAATACAGCACAAAGCAATTGAAACTGCAGCCATTGCAGTATACACTTCTTCCGCATGGAAAAGGCCAATGGACGGAGCAAAGATGGTTTCATTTTACATTATTTACTTGTGTTCAACTGGAAGTGTGGGCAAGCAACCTGTTACTGCTGTGATCAATAGGTAGCTACTATGACGGACACCTCAAATGATGGGAAGACTGAGTAAATTAAGACTATGTAAATGGAAGAGGTAGAAAAGGAAAGGAAAGCACCCTTGGAAAAATATATGAAGTAATATAGCAGTCAGGGGAGGAAAAACAGCTGCTGAATAAGCAAAAACATTACCAGCTTCAAGCCAAAGTCTCAAAAAAACCCCTATAAAAAGTGAGCAGAATGAAGAACCTGTGAACCCTTTGGATACATGAATATGAGTCAAATCTGCAGCAACCCCTCCAGTCTCCAGCTTCCCAAGACCTGCCCAGGGCATGAGATTGCACATCACTGCCTAGTTTTGCATAGTTGTGTGCGTATCCAAGGCAGCTGGCTTGTTAGAGGGTCTGTTTTAATCTTGGCTGCTGAATGCTGCTCAGTCGTGCCCTATCTGGACTTACCACTTTGGCAATTGCATGCCCACATGTTGAAGGTTCCTGGTCCAGGCATTTGAAATACTGCCAAAGTGCCATCTGAAATCACTGCTGCTGCTCAGAAATAGATGTAGTAATAGTGGGGTACAGCTAAAGACTTGTTTTCACTTATAAAACCTAGATATGATCCCAGGCTACAAACCAAACCTTATTACTAATTTGTGTCAGTTTCTGCCACATGCCAGGCATTTTATAGACAAACAAGAAATGATAAATTTTTGTGCACAGTTTTGTGGCACAGAGAAGCAGACAGGTGCAGTGGTGGGGGAATGACAACAGATTATTCCGGTGTAAAGTTAGCACAGGCATCCTAAAGCAGAAAGATTGGAGTGAATTTTCTAAAACTACTTGGAAAAAGGTGCAGAAGTAGTGACTGAAGAGACAGATAAAGGAGCCTGGCAAGATGGGGAGGCTTATGGACTAGGGGTTGCTTAAAGCACTCTATGGATGCAAGAAGAATGGGACCAATAATATAAATATTCAGATCAAAAAGCAGACAGTCAACTTTTTTGCACTTGGTTCTGTAAACTTGGGAGGTAAGCCCCTTGTCTAAATGCAGATAGATTTTGATGTTGCCAGCTACACTAACAGGATACACCATTCAGGCTTTTACACTCCTCTGCAAGCCTTCAGCCATTTGGGGTCACATCTTATGGGACATTTGATTGTATCTGAACCTAGCCTAAGCTAAATATTTATTGGAATTGTAAATACAGATAAATATGGTTTGGAAGCTCTCATCCACAGTACTTCTCTAATGGAAACAGAACATCTTACGTGAAACAGTGGTCTTATATGATTCAGTTACTTATGCCCACACTTAGAAAAAATATATTTTGGATGTCTCTCTTTTAACCTGACTTTAATTTTCATGAAAACACATCTGATAGCTTTGGAGACAATATTGGTATGTTCTGCACAGAAATTTTACTAGCTTCTTTTATTTTTTTTCCTTTGGCATTAACTTGAAAGAATTGTTAGAAGATGATGCCTGCTGGAAACATTTATCCATTTCATTTTAAGAATGTGAGTAATTGTGTAGTGTATGTCATGCATATTAAATGTTTCACTATGAAAACAAATTTTACTCATTACTTCTTATGACATTCCAATATGTTCTCTTAGAATACGCTTCACTTTCTGCCATCTGCCCAGTTCTGGAATTAAGATGCAGGATTGATCCAATACTTTGTACAAATCTCAATGGTTTGAAGATTAGGCTTTGCAAGAAGGCATTCCACCAGCTCTCCAGCCTGGAATCAACAACAAAGTAAGTACATGGTGGCAGGAAGGGACACAGACTGTTGCAAGTTTTGAATTGCATGATCTAGTGATGGAAGACCGTTGTTAAGTCTGTTCCCTGGCAGACAGGCTGCCAGTGTAAGGAGCAGGCATATCATACTGGCATTAGGCCGGTGGAGCTACCAATTTTTATGAAACTTCTTTTTTCATTGAAATCTTAGATTTTTTTAGTCCCTGTGCAGGTCTTGTTCTGAGCATGAGCAAGTATGCCTAAAACAGCAGAAAACCCATACAAAGCTATTGTTCAAAAACTGTATGATGTTATAGTTCAGAGGTCTCAAATGCAGAGTGACAGAAAGAAGGCATCCTCACAGATGCTGTGTCATGCGGGACTCATGGGAACAGTGATGGGAAGAGATCTGTGGAGGTCCTGTAACCCGAAGATCTATGTCAGCTTCCTGCTTAGATCAGGACTATTGCCAGCACTAAATCTTATTTCTATATATCTCCATCCTCTGTGGACGGAGAATCCACTGGAGGGCAACTAACAAGGTAGCAATGAGAGAAACTGCTGGACATGAGGAAAAGCATGCAAACAACCCAACCTGAGGTTAAACTTGTAAAACAATAGTGGATGAAACTTACAGACAAAAGATGTGAAAGGAGTCAGTGGGAGCTCACTTAATTGAATAATTTTGAAAGATGGTAAAAGCAGAGTGGAGTTGCTGACCAAATCCAAAATTAAAAACAAAGGTGTAAAATAAACAAAGCCAGCACCAAAGGGGAAAGTTTAAAGCAGGGTGGGTTGTTTATTTGGGCGTGAGAGAAAGGAACTTAGGCAAAGCAGCAGATTAGGGCTCTGCAGGGATGTCCCCATCATTCAGACCCGTGCATGATCACTGCAGTCTGGAGCAGGACAATTAACTTTTCTAATCACGCATCATGCATCTGTCCTGCCTGAGCAGTCAAGGGACCTAGGGTGATTACCTCAGGGGTGGTTGGAGATAGACCCATGGTATTGTTCAGAGGAGGGGGAACATGGGAGTTAGAGCCGCAGCTGGAGGCGTTTTCAACACTGTTGCCAGGAGGGGAAATTGCAGCATGCAAAGGGATTTTTCCTGGGTTATGATGAATGCGATTTCTATTGTAAAGGATATGGCATGTTTTAAGGTGGCTGTAGTTTTGGGGAAGGAGGAAACTACCTCACTTCCATGCTCCTTCTCACTCCAGTGCCTCTCGTTTTGTGACCAGGATGGATTGAAATGTGTGAGACCTTGGGGAAAAGAACAAAGAAGTAGGAAGCTCAATTAGGAGCTTTTAATGAAGTTTCAGTTCCTCCTAATCCCATGAAAACAATGGAAAATGCACTGGGCCACAAGCTACTACAGTATGCATTATCCTGGTTCCCTGTGTGCAGCATGCAATGCTTTGGAAGGGCATTGGGGTGGACAGACATATTCTTGCTTTATGTTCCCTGAAACAACTCCTAGAAAGGCAGGTGGGATGTTAGCAGGCAAAGCACAAGGACTGTCGAGGTACAACCCAGAAGACTAACCATTGAGCCTTGAGTGCTGGAATAGGTCAGACCTGTAGGAAGATGTGCCAGCTGGACTTCCACAAGGCTGGCTTTGCTGATGACTGAGCACATGTCCTACAATGAAGAGGTACCTGATTTCAGAGCCCCTTCCCCAGTTTATGCGGCTTGATGTCAGAAAATAACTGAAGAAACGAGTCCGTTGTATGCCTTTTCTGGGAAAGCCAAGGTCCAGGAACAAATTTCAAGCATGACACTATCACAGTTAATGTATAGTGTGACTACACTAGAGTAACCTATAAAAATAGGTGTCTGAAAGGTGGACGTGAGACGGGGAAGCAAAACAGGTTTGTCAGCTATCACAACTAGTTCTCAAAAGCATGAACAATGTAAGTTAACAGTACAATGAATCAACCAGATTCAGAGACATTGGGTTTCAAATACCATTCCCAAATCTTACCAGACATCAGTTGTGTGTGAAAAACTCCAGTTTCAGCTAATGGCAGATCTTCCATTAACTTCAACAAGAGCTGAACGTCATGGTATGAATGTGCAATCCAGGTTCCGTGCCTGCTCGTTTCAACAGGAATTTGGTGAACGTGGATTTTGGAAAGTAATCTGAATGAAGTTAAAGGTTTGATGTCCCTGTCTCCATCTAAGTGGGGATGAATTAGTATAGCTGTCAGTGCAGATGGTTGCTGCTTGGGATCGTTGCTTGAAATAATCTATTTCTGGATAATAATTGTCACAAGGTATATATGCTTTATTCTATTCTTGCAGTGTTTTTTACTGATTGTTACGCTTCTTCCTTTGTCAGTCCTTTGCCAAAATTCTGTTTAGTGTCCAACACTAACAAATGGCTTTAAAGGCTCACGAAAAGGGTCATAAACATGATTTCCACTTGTGGAATTACTTCTTGTTAGAAACAAAACAAAAAGTCTTCACATAAAATCTCGCTATGTCCCATGCCCAACTGGCCCTGGGAGTGTAACTCTGCACTCTTCCAATCGTCACCCATCTGTTGGTAAATTCTTTTGTAAATCTTTATTTTCTTAATGAAGTCACTCATGGGTTCTGCACCCTGTCTTGATCCAAAAATAGCATGAACCTTACCTGACCATATAATGTAAGTAATATTTCTTTCTCTTCTAGAGTTTATAATGGCAGATCTGGGATTGTACTTAGTAAGGAAAGTGAGCAACTACCTTTAGTCTGTGCTGGCCAAAGTATGAAAGAATTAAGTAAACTATATTTAAATCCCTGTCCATACCTGTCTAATTTTCTCCTGCATTAGGGGGTGACTGTGCTGTTTTTATTACATATTAGTTTCTTCCTTCTCCATGGAGTAAACTGCTGTTTTGCATCCATCCCGCAAGAGAAGAGAAAAAGTCCCAGCTCTTTATAAATGCTGTGTTAAATTTATAACCCATCCTGCTGATGTTAAGTGTGCCTACTAAAGGTAAATTGTTGTATTCCTTTTTCCATGTCATGCCTGCATTCATGATCAGATGATTTCTTCAGATGTTCAGGTTGCTTTTTCAACTCCCTGCCTGGTACTGATGGGTTCCGCCAGGGCCACCAGACCCATCATAGACTGTCCTCACCCTTCTTGGTACCAAACAGCCTGCTAAGCCTCTCTCCAGTGGTTTGATCACCCAGCTGCCAACCCTCCCTGCTTTACCTTCCCAGGCTTCATGGCCTCAGGAGTGTCTCGCACTCCTCTGCTGTACGTTTAGCCCCATCCTTGATCATCCACCTTGACTTAATGCTAGTTCTTTTGGATCTTTGTTTCAGGCACCACAATCATAGAATGATTTAGGTATGAAGGCACCTCTGAAGGCTGTCTAGTCTGAACTTCAGTCTAAGCAGATCTAATTAGATCAGGTTGCTTAGGGACTTGGGTAGTCAAGTCTTGAAGATCTGCAAGGGTGGAGAGGACAAGGGTATATCTTCCTAGCTGGAAAATGAAGTATTCAAACCAAGCAGCCAAGAACAAGAACCTCGGGTAGATGCTGTTGAGAAACTCCCTGAGCAAGACTAGCAAGGCTTCAAGTGCCAAGGAGACAAAATGCAGCCAGATACAGATACGCCATGTACTGTCACATGGGGCTACATATCAAAGCCATATATTTCTTATCTGCACATATACTGAATGCTGTGTCTGATTTTACATTGATGTATTTGAGGGAGAACAGGGTGCACAAGAGAGTGTCAAGGAACAGAAGGACATGGTGAAAGACAGTGAATCCCATATCAGGAGCAGGAAGAAGTCTCTCTCCAGTTCTTCCAGTGCAGAGGGCAAATTTGACTTTAAGGGGTAGTGGGAAAAGGGGAAGCAGGTCAGGAGAAGGGAGTTTGGCTATAACTGAGTCACTGCTTGGAAATGGTCTCTGTGGCACACATTCTGGCATTTCCATGGCTCTGAAGCAACAAATGGCTCGACATGGTGGCTTGGCCATGAAGTGGGCAGCTGTGCTGGCCCACGTCTGCTGGGCAGTGGCAGTCCCCAGCTGCAGGGGGTAGGGAGCCACCAAGATTTCTGATGTCCCCATCAGGAGGTCACTTCTTGAGCCTGCTATGCACCTGTGCAAAACCGAGACCTTGCCCTCAGGAGGTCTCCAAAGGTGGGTTTCATGGGGTCCATCAGAGCCATCTCGGTTCTATGAGCACTGTGTTGTGTAGTGCTCAGGGCCAGGAAGACTGGCTCCCTTTGGCATTTGAAAGGGCTGATGTTTGAGGATGGGGCCCCACCAGCCAGAAATATGTTCAGGTGTCAGGAACCTAATCACCAGTTAATCTGACTGCCCTTTCAAAAGATTTGTCCTGAAATACAGCAGTTCCTGGAAGGTCCTGATGGTGTTGGAAGCCCCTCTGAAGCCTTGCGCATACATCTTCCTCCTTTTCAGCTCTAACCTCCAAGGTTAGTTTATTTTTTTTTATTAAAGACCTGACATTATTATGAGTACCTACACAGATTCTTATCAGTGAGCACCTAAGTGATGTCCTTTCTGGTTCCAGATAGTTAAGATCTGTTGTGGCTGTTCCTTGTTGCTGCAAGCTCTCGAACATTGGGTTCCCAAAGCAAGAAAGCTGCGTCAGTATTATTACCCAGGGTGTCGCAGATCATAAGCATAGATTAAAGATAAGCAGAACTGGATGCTCTGCAGATCAGAGATGGTGGTAGAGTGATACTCTGAAGACACTCACTGCATGCAGGCTGGTTTTCTGCAGTGCTCAACCACCCTTCTTTGCAGGCTGCAACTGCAGAGAGCAATTCTTCCCTGAGATCTTGCATTAGAGGGAGTAACACCAAGTCTCCAGAATAGAAAACCCGCTTGAAATCCTGTGGAGTGTACTATTCTCCCTCTGCTGCATCAAGCCTTAAGTGCCTCCACATTCTGAATGCCTCTTATCTGTATCCCAAGTCTGCGAGGTCAATACCAATATTTCTTTCTCGCACTGACCTCTGGGAAAACATTTGGATGAATGTTATTAATCCCTTTGGTGCCCTTCACGTCTAGGAGATGTCTACAAAACAGCACGCAAGCAGTGTTTGGAATGAACATAATGAGGCAGGTTTGATCCAAATAACAACGGAAGCCTGTCACACACCTAAATAAACAGGCCAGCATGCCAACGAACACAGTCATTTGCAGGGTGGTGTGGTAGGAGTAGCACATTTCTGACTGGATAGTCAGGCTGCAGGCTCTTTAACACACAAATGACATCAGTTGTTCTGCTGGGCTCAGCTGCCAGACTCTGGTTTTATTCAGAGCACCATGGAAGAGCTGTGGCATTGCTATTGATCTTCTCCAGCCTCTCTAAGCACTGGACAGACACTGACCTCTGTTCCCTCTGCAGTAAGGTTCTGGATGATTTCCCATTCTGCAGGTGGGGTAAGGAAGCACAGCTATGCTGGCTGCTCTGTAAAGAGAGCAAAACAAACCAAAAGAAATCCCAACAGCTCTAAGGTGGACATAGACAAAAGTAACCAGAACGAGTATCAAGGAGTCAGCGACTCTGCCACAGCTGGTCACAGGCTGTAGGACCTCAAGCATAGGTATGTGTGTCAGTGTCTCGTAATGCTCACTGCTCTGAGTTGAAGAGTTTCAAACCAGAAAGCAGCAGAGGAAACACAGCCCCAGGTGATTTGTACTTTAGATGTAGCTGCAATTCAGCTGAGGAGCAAGGAGCTGACTGAGCTTTGTCAGGACCTACCTGGGAGAGGTTAGAATGAAGATGCCGACTTGAGCTGAAAGAGGAGTAACAGCTGAAGGTGAGGGCAGGGTTTGGGTGCCCTGTTGCACACAGCTAGCAGACAGGAGCAGCATGAAGGGGCAGAGAATCATCCCTGCTAATCCCCAGTGCATCTGTTTCCTCCACAAGGCAAGGCAAAGCCTGGGAAAATCTGGTAGTGGAGTATAACCACCAGCACTCTGCCTTGCTCCTGGGGCACATGCAGAATCTATATGCATGTAGCCTAATGATCTGTGTGCATTTGCCCCTGTTCTTGCAGCCAGTCTAGAGAAGATGAGGGTCTACTATAAACTGCCTGAGTAAGAGCCTGACTTTTTATCACCCTTTTTTTCTCACCATGCACAGTGGGGCCTGCCTGCACCTAGACAGCTCTGCAAGCTGTCACCTCAAAGTCACAGGTGGATCTGAAGAAAGCTGGGAGCTTATGGTGGACTTGGGAGGGTGTCTTGGCTGACCAGCAGTTTCATCTGAGCTGTATAAAGGAGACAACTATAGTGAGACAGATCTGGGAAAACAATAGCATGGAATTCACCCCTAAAGCATATTTAAAATCGATCAATTAAAAACCTGTTTCTTATATATAAAAGTGTAATATGTTTGGTATCAACTCAAAAGCAGCTTTCGTCTGCAGCTGTACACTGAGTAAAAGACTTTGTCTATGTCCCTAGTCAATCAGACACAGCACCTGCATTTTAAACATGTATTTCCTGTTGTGAATTTTTGCTTCCAGCCTTATTGTCCGCAGTTATCTCTTCTGGACTATGTTTGATAGCTGCTTGGTCCAAATACTTGGATAGACTTTTACATCCTTTTGTATCAGAGTAGAGATTTGCTAACTCCAAATGGCAAACCTGGAAACCTAGCTTTTACATTCGTGCTGCTTAGTTACACAAATCAAGAGTCCAGGACATCCTAGTGATTCTGTACTGTCTTTTGGTACTTTTCTTTCATCTCCACATCCTCTCTGTTAATCTACGTAATTCAACCAACACTGACTTCAGCCTTCACTCCTGAAAGGCATCGGGCAGTCTTACTCATGTGACAACTGCAGATCTCCAGACAGGCCTTTCAACTAGATATCCTGAAATGTCCTTAAAATTTTTCAGTTTTGAACAGCCGAGGCAACATGGCTACAAGAGCTATGCTTTGAAAAACACCCCATCTGCATGGCCTAAGCCCTTAGCATGGTTTATAAGTGTTCTGTCACAAGTTAAATCAAACTAATCCTTTTGCTTTCCACTACATTCATGCTACTGGGAAAATAAGTTTGTTTACCTAGCTCTCAAAAACTTTTACAGGGACCGTGAAATCAGGGATTTTTTTGCTCCTTCAACACCTTCCTTTTCAGGATCACAACATGTCCCCTGGCTGGGTTAAGGAAACTTTCTGTATTACTTGCATTTAATTAAATTACTTGTTCAAGTAGGAAGGCAACCCCTGTCACTGTACTCCTGTGCTCTTACATTAGATTCAGCAACTTCAAAAAGTTTCCCAGAGCAAATTCGTTCAGAAACTTCAGTGGTGTATTCCTTCAATTAGTTAAAAACCCTTTAATATTAAGTTTTCCTTTATTATTTTAACAGCTTAGAAAGAGCCCTCTTTTCTCTGCTGCATATAACCGCATAAAATCAATGCCCCAGAATTCAAGCTCTCAGAACCTTGACGTGTTATTTCACATTCTTCTCTGCCTGTTGCCATCTGAAGCTGTGGCTCACTTTCCCAGTGTGAAAGCAGCAGAGGAATTAGCTTGATGCCCTCTTTCATTTATTCTCCTTTTTATAGGGTTCCTTCTGTCCACATGAGGTTCCTGCGTGTCTCATTCCCAGCCGTGCTCCTGCCTATGCACTATTCTGCTGCAGTTAATGATCCCTTTGAGCTTTAGACCCCGGGAGTCAGGATTTCCTGGTGCTGGCTGCAAACACAGATTCCTGACGCTGCAGCACTTGGTGTGAGAATAGGGGAAATCGATGACTTCTGAGGAATAAGTTATTGCTTTTTGTTTACTTTGGCTTTTGTTTGTAAGCCATGCAATGCGCTGTGCATTTCTTTAACTCTTCCATCACAAGTTTTCCAGGCAATGTGAAAGGTGCTTATGTCTCCTCAAGTTGCCTGTTCATCATTCTTGGTGTGATGCTCACCGCAGCACCGCTGTTGATCTGCCTGCAGGTGAATGGCTCTGCCGTGAGTCCCTCAGTCCTGAGCCTGGACATGTACATGAGACCAAACCCTTCCAGCCTGTTACTCAGTGCACCTGCCTGGTATCTCAAACAGGAGAAAGCCTAAAAGAGGACCAAGGTTGCTATCATACCTACGGCCTTCTTTGCAATCCCCGCTGTGCTCGTTGTCCCTCTGAGACCCAGAATAACTGAAATCCCACATGAATCATGCACTTCCCCCCCGCCTCCCCCGCAAATCTCTTATCTGTACAAACACTTCCTGGACTGCCTGAGTTCTCATACTGCCCAGGAGCTCATACACAATTCGACTGAACAGACTACTGAACTGGGAGATTTATGATTTTTGTGAGTGAGGCTGCAGGTTGTTTTTGTTCCAATTAAACAATGGAAATAAGGAAAAACAAATGCTGCTGTTAAAATAATCACAGAATCCATGTGATGTGGGGGACAGAAATGAAGTTCACAGCTACTTTGCATGTATGTATGCACTCCACATCCCTGTATATAAATGTATTACTTGTGACAAAAACTTAAATGTATTGCTTAATTATCAAATACCTGGGGTTGCACTACTTGCCTGGACTTTAGTCTAAGTTCTAAATCACAACTTTTAAAAGAGAACTTGAGCACTGTAATTTTTCTTTTTTTATTTTAAATTTTATTGTAGTGCTTAAAAGCCCATCAAACTGTCCCAGGTTTGGGGGAAAAATTTTTAAGACCACCTTGTGCTGTATTGCAATAATGGCTTTCACTTACAATTAAATGAAAGTTGGGTCAAGCTTTGCATGTTCATTAAATATTTGTATTTCCCTTCATTTTGTTGCCTTGCCTGTGCGTGGCTCTGGGTGCGAGCTTGTGCTATCGTTTTTTCCTAGCTGTTTTGCAGATACCTTCTGATGTCTTCTGGCCGACTGGGTGCAGACAGCTCCAGCTGGGACATGCTGTGCTGGGCCATTTCTAGAGAGATTTTTAATTGTCTGGGACTTTGTTTTGCCTGTCCCTAATGAAGTTTGTTTAATTGGGCAGGGGTAAATGAGGTACCTGCCTTTTCAGGCACAGCAGTAAAAAAAACAGTACCAGTAAAAGGGACTCTCTGATAATTCACAGGGCCATGCCTGTTTAGAACTTACCTGCAATATATGGGAGATAATATCATGTATGTTTACACCATACAGAAATATCTCTGCAAAAAAATTTCTGGTATGATCAGATGAGTTGTGAAAGAAAACAGAACTTTTTTCTCTACAAAGGGTAACTTATTTATATACCTAAAAATTTTTCTTATCAAGATTACCATTAGGTGTCTTCACAGACGAGCTTTTTACAATACTATATCATTTACAGCACGAGTCAAATTAGGTGTCCAGTTTTGCAATTATTTGAGAAAATAAGGTATTTAAACTTTCATGTGCAATTCTCAAAGAGATAAGGACTTAGAGAGTTAGTTTTTTACTGTTTTATTTTTGCAGTAAGATTGGAAAGGATATTAGGATCCAGATTTATCCTACATAGCACTGGGCCTCTGAGGGAATGGTCTTTACATGACGAATGGAGGAAGATGAATCTTGGCTGAGCCTTTTGCTGGGGTTCATCTCTGTCTAATAACTATGTAGGGAGCCTGAATCACTCCTAATTTAAAAGGGCTGAAACTGATACTTTAGTGCAAGTAGGAAGTTCATCAAAGCAGCTGTCCTGGGTCAGACCAAGGTCTGTTCCAGCTCAGTATCCTGTCTCCAGCAGCGGCTGTAAGTGATAGACAGGGAAGTGCAAAGCCAGGAAAAGCAAATAGGATGCTTCCCTGGAGCAGCCTCCTAACCTTTGTCTTCAGCTTGGGAATTTCTTCAGGTGGTTGCATTTTCTGTGTATTTAGTAACCCTCAATAGAGTTCCCTTCTATGTACTTGCCTGGTCTCTCCTGGAGCTGAGCTACATTTCACAGGTGTCACAGCATCTGCTGGCTGTGACTTCCGTGGGGGCACGAAGCGCCACCTCCATGTGAGTGTTTTAAACCTCACTGACAGGTACTTCTTCAAGGTTTTTAAAGTGAGTGACCTAAAGAGATGTATGTGAACATAGTCAATCCTTCTCTGCCACTTCTATCCCAGCAAGAAGCTGGAAAAGCACCAAGTCTTACATGTTGTCCATGCCCTGTGTGCACCAAGGGGCTCTGCAGCCTCGTCGCCCATCTCCTGGGGCTTGGGCTGCCTGGAGGCACAGCCAGCTCTCACCTGATGCCAATGGGCAATCTGGGATCAGAATGCTAAGAAAAAAAGGCAGTGTGAAAGAGCAGTGAGAAGCCCGGCTGGGGTCTCCTGTGGTTTGTCTGGCAGCCAAAGGCCCTTAGCCTTGATGCCTTCCTGGGCTGTGTTGAGGGAAAGCCAGTGCCCAGTCTTGCACTTTTCTCATCCCCAACCCAACCCAGTGACTTGCCTTCTTGGCTTGGCCTTGGCCCTGCTTCATCACTGTGGACCTGTCTGGCAATCCATGGACTGTGGCTCACTCTGGCTACCATCCATTGACTTATGGGATGGGGCTGTTGGTGTCGTCACCTCCCTAGTGGCCTTGTTGTCACCCTTGGCTCTGGCTTGCCATCCTTTGCAGGGCATTCAGCTCTTGCTGCTCCTTGCTTTCTGGTCTCATCAGTCCGTTATCATCTCATCAGGTTATTCTGGATTGATAAATGACTCTACATATATTATAGCAATGTCCCCCCTTCCCCTCCCCAACTCTACTGCATGTTCAAGACCTACAAGTCAGCTGCTGGTCAAGCTGACAGTTTTAATCCTTTACCAGGCTTTTGCTTTCATTCCATCATACCCTTTACATGGATGAGACAGCCTGAGTCATATGGTTTGGCTGTAAGTAAGCTGAATAACTGCAAGGCATAAAATAAGAAAGTTTTAAAATGCAGATTTTTTTTTCAGTTTCAGCAGATCAGAGACATAAAGAGAATTATGTTGACTATAAAGAATTGTGAGAAAATGGCCCAAATTTATGTATCTGTTAATCTTTACAGAACATTATTGCATTATTATATTAGTTCTGTGGAAATTAAAGGCATGATAAGGTGACAGTGTCTGCATGGAAAAATATGCAAAACAATTAGTTTTTCCAAAAGTCTTTTGAAATGCTGTTGAAAGCTGTATTTTCTTACAGTTCTGGTTAAATGGTAAACATCTGAGATTATAGAGTATTTTTACAGTTATTAGATTAAGAGAGCCACTCTTTTTTTAATCCTTTTGCAAATTCTTTAAGCTATAAAGTGCAATGAAAGCATGAGATCTATTTGCTAGTTTGAAATGCTCTGTCCTGCTAGGTCACTTTAGCTCCCTATCACAAATCCTCTGGCCCTGTTATGAGTTGCTAGGCAGAAGGGAAACAATGTCATTTGTTAAACAAAGCAGGCAATACCTTTCTTTGTAGACTTCGCACATTCTTTCAGTGGTGTAAAATCCATGTTAACAATCAGCTCGCAGTTAAAGTGTTCCAGTTAAACATTACCACAAAAACTGTGAGGTTTGTGTACCTTCTGAGGGCACAAAAAAATGCCATTTCCCAAAACTTCACCCAGATCCTTAAACTGGTCCACGAGTTTGTTGCCAAGGTGTTCTGACCAGGAGAATCAGGAATGTGAACCATACTGTGTGCAGGAGAGGAGGACACAGGACAGACATCTGCAGGGAGGGTGACACAGGTCCAGCCTTCCACAGTTAATTTTTAATTCCCTTCCCCTCTGTTTGAGTTCTGCAAGTTTTTTTCTTGTTATTCTAGGTTTTCCTTTTCCACTAGTTTGATAAAGGAGAAATCCTAACTGCCCTGTGACATCTCCCCTGTGGTCTCTGAACTCCACTTATTGCTGGGGTGCCCTGTGCATTCTCAGCTGATAGATGGGCTTCATGCTCTGCTGAAAGAGGTCTTCTGGGACTGTTGGAGAGGGAAACTGTAGAAAATACCTTCTTATAAAGTTTCCTACATCCCCTCCTGTCTTCAAGCTCCAGAGCTAAACATCTACTTTTTTCTTCCTTTTTTCTTCTGTCTTTTGAGTGTCTTTCCTTGCTGAAACTTTGCCTTTTCCCTGCATAGATTTCTTTTGGAGGGAGGAAGTTCTTCGCCTTTGAATGGAATGATTGAAGGATAGACATACATATTTAAAGCACTCATATTCCCTCATGCCTGGATATATCTGACCCGAGGCTCTGTTGTGGTCAGCAATTATTTTCTTTGTGCTGACGCCATCATGTCCAGGGAATGTTGCATCTCCCTAACAGCTTGAGCCATAACAGGGTGTGACAGCAGAAAGGAATTTGAATAAATGCTTGGAATCCACCTACATGACTCCTTAACACCTAGGCGGCAGTGCAATACACCTGAATTTCAAAGATACTGTTTCAGCTTCAAGCATTAGGGGCTAACTAGGCAGCTTGAACCCAAGAGCAACCTCTCTGTTGCTGCATTTTTGTTGCAGATCTGTAAGACCAGAAAGTCTTGAGATCATTTAGTTTAACCTGTTTAAAATACTCTGTATTAACAACTAGTTAATAGATGTTAATGTATGTACATGTTCCTCAGTTAGAGGAGATTTTTAAAGAAAAGTCATTTTTTCATTTACATTTCCAGGAACACAGAATCCACCTCACTAATATAATAGCTTTGGTGGATAGCTGAGTTCATCATTAGACCTTTATTTCCATTTTCAGTTGAAGCTGATTTAATACCTGTTTTCAGTGACTGGATCTCATTCTGTCTCAGCTAGATTGAACAACCCTCTCTCAAATGCACACTTCCTTCTTAACACTTGCAGCTATAGAGTTTATAGACTTTTTTATAGGCTTTATAGATTGGTCTGGTGATCTTACAGCAAAGATTTTTTGTTTTTCCAGTGAATCATTCTCCAGACATTTTTCTATAGAATTCCATCATCTTTCTGGGGTTGCAGGTGGCACAACATATCACTCCTGATCTCAGCAGCCTCTAAAATAGGCGAGTCTGATGCCATTATTCTAGTTTATACATCCAACAACTGAGTTAGCTTCATTTGTCTCAGGTTTGCACTGGGAGTGGTGATCCGTTCATTGGCTAAAGAGAGCTTCCTTTGTTGTTTTTAGTAATTTCTTGCCAGAAGAGTTCCTGTTTTGTTTATATATTCTCACAAATATAGATGCATATTGCCCTGAAAAGGAGGACTTGGTTTACGTATGTGGGAGTGGAATTAGACCCATGGCAACTTGTTCACCTTAAATCAGCACACCAAATACCATCCATGATTTTCCAATGGACTTGGTGTTGCACTGTCTTTCGGGTTTCAACATGTCACTGTTAGGAAGCCTGAGTGTGTTGCTTCACTGCATTAACTGCAAAGCAAGCTGGAGTGTTGTATGTACCCTCACCTCTAGCCAGCAGAAACATCTCCATAGGCAGTACTGATGAAACCCCTGGCAGAAGGATTGCAGATGACCTAAAGCACTGTTGCACAGTGATTCTCTATGGCATATCTTAAAGCAGCCAGTCAACTTACTCTCTCATCTGCTTGCTTCTGGGAAAATTCCCCTCTCAGATTCTTTAATCTCCGCAAGTTTTGAAATTGAGCAGGATTTTTAAAATAAAAGCTGTAGTTCAGAGCAGGATATTGAAGCAGCTTTTACACATTAACTTGTTTTGCGAGGTTAGTGGCTCCTTCTTCTCATTATGGCAGTGCTGTAGCTTCTCTAGCTGTGATGTGTGGACGCAGGCCAGGCCTGGCCAGATCTCACTTTTCTCTGAAGTAGTCACAGCCACTGTGTTTTATTCTTCGAAGTTGACTTTGGCTTTCCTTAGAGTGTGAAAAAAGCTCTAACACTGCTGCTACTGCCTCCTAGAAGAGGCTGTACACACATGCATCCATGTTTTTCCTTGCAGTACACTCAACTGGCAATACAGGAATAAAATCAGCCCTATTCTGATCACCTTTGGTAACCCTTGTTAGCAATGGTGGGGGAATGTGACTGTCTATGTACAAAGCAGATGACCGCTGGGTAGTGGCCATCTCCTGGGTCATTAAAGGGACAACTCAGTCATCAAAGTCAACCACCCACCAGGGGAGAAACAAATAATGAAAGCAAACTGAAAATAGGAAGACAGACCAGGTATGAGCAGCCACTGCAGACTTCCTGGCCCCACCCTGTGGGTCAGAGCAAGGTTGCTCTCCACCACACTTGGCATCTAAATTCCATGTGTCTGCAGTCACCAGAGTGGCTATCTTCCCTCTTACTGGCAACAAGAGGAAAATAGCCTCTTCTGGGGAAAGTTTCTAAGAACTGCAAGTAACTTTTGCTGTTGAAATGCTCCCCAGGAGACTGGGTGGTGTGTGCCAGGTGAAGATGTAATGAGTGGTGTGATGTAGCTGTTGCACCTACTCTCCAGCAAAACAGTGCCAGCCATGTCTCTCAGTAAAGCTTCTTCCAGGCTTTGCTGGGAGACTGGCATTTCAGCTCTTGCTGCAGAGATAAAGCCAACTCAGTTGTGCACACAGCAGAAAGGCCACCCTAATGAGTGCAAATGTTACAGACCTGACGTATGTGCTCAAAAGAGCAGATAGACTGTCAGACTCATAGGAAAAGCCTTCAGATGGAAAGCTTCTAGATAGCTGACTGCCCATCCTCAGCCTCAAAACCAAAGGGTGGCCTTTGAAACCTGGGACACAGGACTGGAATGAAGATCAGTCACACCAGTGCTTTCATCTCATTTTTGATGGAGGAGCTTTGAGCTAATGTGGAAGTCATTTGATCTGCCTGACCTTTTGGAGAATAATTGCTGGCTTAGAATTTACAAGTTGTTAATAATTTGTTTCAAGACAAGGTGCTGCAGCAGCAAGGCAACCTCAGAGCAAGGGGAGGGTTGGGTTTGAACTGGGAAGCATGACTGCCAAGGGTAGAGTTACTTTGGATGCCATTGGAGAAGAGCAAACGGGATAAGGAGGGCAAAATAAAAGGAGTTGTCCTCCTCCACCCTCAACCAATTTCTACAAGCCAATTTGTTTTGAATATTTTTAAGATCTGGAAACATTATGATCCATTTTTAATCAAAATAAATTATTCTGGTTTCCAAGCTGATCTCATGGTATTTTCTAGTCAGAAGAGGAAATACTGAAAATCTTGTAAGAGATCCTGTTCTCATAAAATGCCCAGCCCAATTTTGTAAATTCAGGAGGTTTTGGCTAGGCCAGATAAGCTTTGGAGAAGCAGCTGAATATTCACTCAAGCTGAACCCACACTCCAGACTGTGGTGTGAGCAGTTTCCTGCACTTCTGAGCTTCTGATGCTTTGAAAAATTTTACTGACTCTGGAAGAATGAGGACAGCGAGAAAAAAACCCCAACCTGTTGCCCCTCTGTAGTTAGTTTGCTGGATAAAAAGAGAAGCACAGATGGTTGCTCAAAGGCTGATTGATAGGATAAACTCAGCATGGTATGTCCTCTCCCCAACAGCACGCAAATAAGTAACCATGAAAGCCTCCCAGGTCCAGGGACCTCTTGGGAAACAATAGTTACAAAGGCTGCTTTGGTGGTGATGTTTTAAGGTAAAAATTGCCTGGTAATTACTGACACTTGCATATGTAAGACATGTCTCCCACAAGAAAAGATATGTCCCCTATTCAGCCTCGCTGATTGTGTAGTTCCCATCACACTAATATTTGAACACCTCCCAAGCAGTCAAAAATAACCCAAAAATAAATGTAAGAAAAAGGTGTTGTTTCCTCAGCCTGGTAAGAACACAACAGCCTTCCAGACTGGCTCTGACATTGTACCAGTATGGCCGAGGGCAGGACTGTGTATTTCTGTTCATCTCTGAATCAATATTTTGACAAACTGCCATTTCTCCCTCTGGCTTCACCAACTGGGTGACACGTTGATAGGCTCTCTGGTGTCCGGGCTGATGAGGGATGCATGTCCAGCTGCTCAGTAATGCTCAAAATCTCCTTCGCTTATTTTGGACCCACTCAATGCAGAGCAACATTTCCCGTCGGGGAACTATTAGCGTATGCTAAGCAGTCGTTAACGTATGCTAATGATGTCTGGAGGTTTTCAAAGGAACCTTGAGTGACCAAAGTGTGCAGAATGGCTACACAGGAACTTCTGAGTCAGCGTATAGGTCTCGGCAAGAGATTCGAGACACCAAGCCAGACTCCTCAAAGAGCGTCCAGTGGCTTCACAGAGATGTTTGCTCCCTTAAGGGAAGTCTGTAAGGGCAGAAAGCAATGGTCTTCAGAGGGACTTGCTCTGGATCTGGGCCACTAATGAGGCTAGTAACGTAGGTAGCCACTGCAAGAGGTATGAATTAAAACAGACGGGCTTTTTTCAGAAGCAGCAAGCAGCTGAGAGTATTCTTGTTGCATGGGATGTGGCAGGAGGTAGCAGGGCTTGATGGAGGTCACTCCTCAAGACAGGACTTTCATGCCCAGTCACTGAGGTAGGACACATAAACTTCGCATGAACAGTCAAACAATGAGAAAGTCGCCTTCCTGTGACTATTACAACACTGAAACACCAGGTTTTCCCTTTGTTATAAAATTGTTTCTTTAGCATCAAATATTAACTGTGCTATCAGCATTCTTATGTTAACAAGGTCTTGCCGTTAGCCCAGTCTCCACAAGTTTGAGACATGTGGTTGTCCTTAGAATCCCCAGTCCCTGTCTTAGGAAACAGTGTGGGTGCTCAAGGCAGAGCTGTATGCGTTTAGCAAATACAGTACAATGAACTGGCAAATACACGTTGAGGTCTGTGTCAGTACACACATGTCAATGGGTCAAAGGTTCTTTTCCAAAAATGTTAGTCAGATTTTTCAATGTTTTTTTTAATTTGCAGGAGCCTAGAAATTTTCAGTGGAAATGCAAACTCCTATAAAATGAATTTAAATCTAATGATATGATGATAGTTGTGGTTCTTTTATGTACCTTTCTAAGTATCCCTCAAAAAAAGTTTGAAGAAAATGCTATGAAGAGGAGTTTCACAGAGTCACCTGCTTTTCCAGAGTAATCTGCTCTTTTCTTCAGTCCAAATCAGCCTTCTAGAAGATACAGTCTAGTCTCGCTTACCTTTCTAAACAACTTCTGCCCCAGATTTTTCATGTCTATGTAATCAGTCCCAACATCAGTTCTCAACTTGTATCACTATCCACGCTTATTGCTGTTCTGCATTTTGAAGCACAAGCTGGCACATGCAGTCAGTGCCTATGGACAATGCCAAGAAAATGAGACAATAAAAAAAAGGTAACATTACAAGCGTAACACCTGACTTTGACATCTTAACACCAAACTGCTAAGGAAATGCTGGAATTGAAGTTAGCTGTGAAATTTCAACTCTGTCTTCTGCTATAAAATACCTTTTTATTATGTCCCGTTATTCAAGCTCTACCCTAAATCAAGAGTCATCGATTTTCTAATGTGCTTTTTTTCCCCATGGCACTCTGTCTTTATAGTCAAGCTCTCAGATATAACTGCTCTTTAATTCATTTTTACAGCATCATTTGGAGGTGAAGGAAATGAGTACCTTTTTACTGTATAGCTGTGAAGATTAATGTAAAGGATACATTTTGGTGTCTGGGCCAAGGCTGTGCCTTTCATGCATTAGATGTGGCAGGCGAAAATGCTGACCCTGGGCACCATGGCTTGTTCCAGGGAACGATGTTCTCAGGTGAGAAAAAACTTCTCTAGCCTCTTGCTCTCCCCTCCTCCTTCGCGTCACCCATCCTCTACAGCCACCACATTCCTCTGTCTCCCACCACTGCCCTGCCCTCCACCCCACGCTGCTATTCCACATCCATGTGCCATCCCTGGTCCTGTCCTGCTTGTCTTGTCAGGAGGATTCCTGAGTCTTCCCCTCCCTCATCACAGCCCACACATCTGGCTCTTGTCCTTTCTGCATTTGAATCCAGGAATTTTTCTCCTCAGCGGTGTCTCACCCCAATGAATATCACTGAGAGCACAAAAGAGACAGACTCCTGGCTCTCCTTTCAGGTGCCTGGCCCTGTTGCAGGCTGTGGAAGTCTGCAGATGAAGCTGCAAAGGAAGTCCTGCTTGACCTGAGCTTGAAACCTGCTCAGCGAGGATGAAGACTTCAGGGGTTCAACTACTAAACCGAAAGGAATATCTTAATTGTCCACTGAACATGTGTAAATTCAGCTTTCCAAAGGCATGCAACATAGCCAAATTTGGGCACATTTTCAGGAGAGCAAAAGGGATATCTCTGATGAAAGGCAACCCCCTAACAAGTTCCTGCTCCAAGGAAGAGGAGTGCCAGAGCTTTTCAAAGAAAAGGTCACAATTGCTTTTTAACTTGGACAAAACAATGAATTTTTCCTTACCCTCATTATTGGAAACGGCTGAGTTTGTGGACATTTTCCAAAAACTTCAGCCTGAGGCAGATACCTTGCATGGAAAATTTCATTCCAAATAGTTATAGTTTGGCAACGTTGTAAGTGCTTGAAAATAGGGTCTTACAATGCAAGGGATCATGCTTTCACTGCAATGGGAAAGGCCAAGCCACCGATCCTACCTCCAGTCACAGCCCAGCACCTTGCTTCGTCACCCATAGCGCAAACAAAGTAGTGAGGCACGTTCCAGGTAGGGCTGAAAGCCTTTTGGGGGTTTGTGCTCTGGCCAGAAGCAAATTACCGGGATCAATACTAAAGAAATGGGTTACGGTGAACAGTCTGTAATGTAGAGGGGTTTCCTAGCACAGAGGGGCTTTGAGTTTTGCTTGTCTGCATTTACACGCATTCATCCACTTCAAATAAATGTGTTTTTCAGTTTTCTGATGGATGTATTAGCAACAGCTTATCCTGCATCATCCTGGTTTCCAACTAGCTCGGGTTGGTCTGTCGTTACCATTACTTCAGCAATCCATTTCCTTCTTTTATCACACCACTACCACCACCTCTCCCTTGTCATGTTCGGGAGGGGCAAATCCATAGACACTCGCACCCCCCAGGCAAAATTAGAGCAGCCGTCTGCTGATGCTGCGTAGCCTGTGATTTTCCATCAAGCCCCTCCCAGTGGAACCTTTCCTGAGTACTGACCACAGTCCCTGGCTTTTTGGCTGCATTTCACACACCATGGCAGATGCATGGACCATATTCTGCAGGCATAGACCAATTGCTGGAAAAGGCAGAGGAATCATGAGTGGCTAATGAGCTCCAACTGAGTTACAGATTTTTCACATCTGCTGTGTATGAATCAGGACGCATTATCTGCCCCTGTGGCCAGACCGTTGGCAACTCAGAGTACCTCAGGACAAATGAACCGTGGCAGAAACTCAGGCATCCTCTGCTGCTGTTGTGAGACCTATCTGAGATCATCTTAAGTTAGTTTTTCACCATCTAGGTACACTGTCATCACTGACCACCACTGCATTGGATCCCCTTGGAAAGGTGCATGTCCTTTGCACGAAGCCCAGCATGGTGGATGTTATGGCAGGGCACGCTGCCTGTGTAATACTAGCTCTGTTTGCACAGGTGTTGGATGGCTTTAAAGCCTGGATCCTTGGATGATGTGAGCGTCCAGGAGGTCTTCTGTGGCTTATGGAGTCCGCTGGGAGGTGAATGCTTTCAAAATTAAATCCTCTTTAGAACTGCTGAAACCTTCATGAGTAACAGTCTTCATCTGCATTAAAAGGTTTGCTTATTGCTGAGTTTATTTCACATATTCTTTTTGAACAGTGGCAGAAAAATATCAAAATTTGGATAGGTAATCCCTTTCTTATTGTTAGCTACGTGGGACAGCAGAGAGGGGACAAAGGCAATGGGTTCAGTTGTGCTGTCGGTGAAATCCAGGGCTAACAGGATTGCTTGAGGAATGGTCTTGGCCATTTATTTTTCTAAAGGTGCTGGAAAATACCACACAGGAGCCCACGTCTCTTTTGTGAAATGAATAGTTATGTTTATTACCAGGAAAGTCAAAGGGAAGCCAAAGTTGGCTGGTGGTGTGCAGGTAGCGAGAAGGATGAGGGGAATATTTCCAGTACTGGTGGAAAGACAATTAGAGGCAATCGTAGCAGCATCTGACTAAAATCAGAACTGATTAAAATTAGGAGAAAGTAGGGAAGCAGGATGAATAAAACAAGAATGGATTGAAAGTATAATAAAACACAACTGGTGCAGAAAGTCCAGCCTTTTATCTCATGCATGAATGAAAACAAACCTGTTTTCCAGCGGAAGGAATAATAACCAGAAGTTGTTTTAGGAGAGTCCGTGCAGGCTGAGGGGCCTGCCACCACGGCGAGCATCACCCGGAGGCAGAGCAGCAGCTAGATGGCACCGCCGGCTGCGCAGTCACCCTCCACCTTCGCTCCCAGCAGTGCTGGATGCAAAGGTTTTCAGCTTGGTTTCCCAGATACTACTTTTACTAAACACTGTGGCTTTGGACTGAAAAATTAAGAAGGTAAATTTTACTCAGAAGATTCAGCAGGACTAAGAAAGATCCCAAACGACCTGGTGATACAGACAATGACATGTCCATGTTTCCAGTCCTTGCTGAGTAATTTCAGTGCTCTCTGGACCACAAGTGTTTTCTAAAAGCATTGTAAAGGTCTAAAAAGAGACAATGCTGTTGTGAAAAATGTGTTTGTTTAGTTTTTTTTTTTCCCCTGTGGTGTTATAAAGACAAGAATTTGGTTTTGTCCATCTGTCTGAGGGGTTAACTGCACCTCTCTCTTCTTTTTACACCTTTATATCTCTTCTTAGCTGTTACTATCCACTTTTCTTTTTACATCTCTACTTGGCTGTTACTACATCAATAGCAGAATAACAGCAATAGCTCACAAACTGAACGGGTGACCCTTCCAGCCATGCTAAATTTCTGCATTAGTCCACTGAGGTAGGTACAGTCACAATCATGAGACCCTGTGGAGTGTGTTGCTGATGATTTTAACACTGTTTTGCACCCAGACATCATTTTAATCTTTAGGAGCTTCAGGCCTGAGTCTGAGCTTTCCCAGGGTCAGAGTATTGGCCAGATCATGACCCTGTCTGTGACATGAGACTTTAACAAACTACCTCTGTGACAATAAGAGCAGTTATGGGAGTGAGAAGCAAAGAAAGGATTTCTGTTCTATGGTGGGTTTGTAATCAACAGGAAAGCACGGTTTGCTGTGCTTTTACATTCCCTTCAAATCTCTTCTGCAACTTCTTTCAGCTACTTTCCCCCTGGTTCTCACTTTCATCTACTGCATGCTTTTTCTGCAGAGAGCTACTAGCAGAAGCCAGTTATAGAGATCCACAAAGAACCTGAGAAGTAGGAACGTGTGTTCAAGTGCTGCCTGAGCACCTTACCTATCAGCTGTGTCTCATGGGCGATGTGGCCCCAGGCCGTCCTTTGCTCCATCATGCATGTAGCCTGTCTCCTGGGTGCCAATAGAGCAGCTCTTGCTTCTTGGTCCTCCTAAGCAGGATGGTATTAGGGAAATAGCCTCCGTCCCCTGACTCCTCTCAGGGTGCTGTGGGTGTCAGGGAGGCACCGTGGGAAGTTGGTCAGGGTCAGTAAGGCGTGCTGGTGCCCTCGGGGCCCTGACAGCTGCCTTAAAGAGTCAACTTCCATCTACAGATCTTTGCAGCAGCTTCAGGGACTGTGGGGATGATTATTTTTCTTAACTGTGGGACAGCAGCAGAAAGGACACACATGAACAAATCCCAAGCAAAAAAAAAACCAAAACCCCAAACCAGCCCACAAACCCCAAATCCTTGGCTTTGCTTTTGGGACTTTATTTTGTTCAATTCTAACTTGAAAAATTCCAGTCATAGCGCAAGTATGAGCCATGTTGCAGAGCCATCTGCTGTGTGCAAAACGGTGTTGCCCACACATGTCTTTCAGCGAAAGGGGTAAGAAATTACTTATGGGCTGAATGAAGCCAAAATTAGACCCCAATGGTCTTTGAGTCACAGTGTATTAAGTACTGTGAAAAATGTAACATTTTCTCTCTCTCAGAACTCCACTCCTTTGAAAAAAGCCCTGTGGTGCAAGCTACATGCAGTGCATGGGGAAGTGCTGAGGGGTCCCATCCTACCACTTGACAGGCAATTATCCAAAATGCAAACCCACCCCTCAGAGACAGGGCCGGGATTGTTACACAAGTGAAATAAAATACAACCGAACACCAACAGAGAAAGAATCTGGATGCAATCTGTTCCAATACCAAACAAATAATGATTTCTCATTTATTGAAAGATTTTCTTGGTGATGATCAACAGACTGAAATATGCATCCTCCTTGTGCCCCCAAACCGTCTGTGAACAAGCCCAAATTCATCTGCTCCAGGCTGCAGAAGAAAGGTCACTGCTCCGCTCTCTGCAGCGTGGGCAGCGCATCTGGAGGGGTACAGCTCTGCACGGGCAGTTTGGGGAAGACGCTTTTCAACTGTGCCGTCCCTTGCCAAGACTCTCTTGCTTTCCCTGGTGGCGTCCATGCAAAGTTTCTACAAGTTCACGATCAGTTCCGAGCTAGCAACCAATGTCTAACTAAAAGGAAAAAACGGAGTGAGCAGTTCCTCTCATCTGGGAAAGCCAAAATATCTCTGCAGTGGGATGTACTCCTTATGTCTTATTTGCTGTGACTACCTCCCCTTAGGAGGGAGCTGCATAAGCCAGGGTGTGAAATCCAAAGAGAAGGCAGCATTTCCACACGCTTGTTGTCCCTCCTCTTGGTGCACGTGAGCAGTTCCTACTCACCAGCTTGCTCTGTCCTTCACCCTCGCTCTTCCCTCGTAACACAACTCATTTCCTTTCTGGTTCAGAAACTTCTCCCTTGATGTCCCAGCTTCCTTCCCCCGGCTTGTCACCCAACTCAACCATTCTTTCCCAGAAGGCCAAGAAACCCTCCTATACAGGGGAAAAAAGTCTTCTAATCTAGACTAAAATCCTTTCTTGATCCTAGCTAGAAATAAACACAAACTCTTGGTTCAATAGATCAAGCTGTAGCATTTCTACAGCCCTGCCCATGGTTGCAGCCCCAGCAGTGAGTGCTCATGTGCCCCCTCCCGGGACCGACCCCATGGCCTCTTGTCCTACTAGCCCTGGTTGGTGACACCTGCCATCAGTGACGTCCTTAGCACAGAATGAGATCCTGTGGTTTGGGCTGGAAAGCAAAACACAGCTTCTTACCAGAAATCCTGTGTGTCATGCTCTTACTACATATTTAAATCATAGGAAACTTCTATCACTTGTAGTTGGTGGAGAAAAAAATGTTCATTTTAAAATACCCCAGAGATGTCATCCAGGCAGTTTTGCATGAGGATATGAATAAGCATTTTATGGAAAGATGGGAGTAGCAGCTCTTCCCTCATCCTGCACCTTGACTCGTTACTTAGGATTGCTGTTTGAAACTTCTGTTTCTACAAACCAAGCTCTCATAGTGTTAATCTCTTACACGGAGATACTTAAACCCTGGACTCCTCTCTCGCTCTCTTAACTAGACCAGAGAGACACAGTGAATGATTCCCCTTGAAGAGGGGAACTCCCTGCTGCTGGCAGTGGCTCAAGCATTTACTACAAGGGGAAAAGTGTGCACATCTGTGCTGTGGTGGGGGCAGCAAGGACGGTAGCCAAGCCCAACTCTGCGTGCTCGACCCTCCAATGTCGCAGCTGTACCTCGTACCAATGACACAACACTCTGAGCACAGCAATGGGATGGTGCAAGCTTGCCACAGCAGCCCTTAGGCGCTCCGAGCTCCAAGACTCGCTGTTTTTCTCCAACAACTGCTGAAATAGTTCCAAATATATTATGAGAAGTGATGTTGCATCAGTTTAAACAAATTGCTTTTAGGGTAAATGTCCATTTTTGCATTTATGCTGGTTTGGAAAACATGTTTGTGTTTGTTTTTTTTAAAGTGTGGTCCAGGGTGAAAAATAACTTTTTTGGTTATTGAATGAAAAAGCTCTTAGTATCAAAGGATAATTGTTTCCAATCCATGTAGGTCGGGGTTAACATTGAGTAATTCTTAGCTAGGCTAGTTAATGACTATGATATGCAAAGAATTTCTGTTTCCAAACCAATACAAGCTAAAGGTTCTCCTTAGCAGCATCGTAAAATCACCATGACATCTCTCAGAGAAGAAAAGTGATAAACATGCATGTAGACTTTATTAGTTAAAAATCTTTGCCTCTCATTATGATTTTCTTTTTTTTATACTGGGTTGGAAGAAAGGCAAGGTCTGTCTTTGTCCGATCAGCCCATGCAGAGATTCCCCCATTTTGAAAATGTGGTGACAAAACTTTGTGAAGTTATTTTTGGGTATTGACCAAATCTTTATTCTTTCAAGAGTGTCTCAGCCTGAGAAAGAACCCACAGATGTTTAACTTGCAGTTCTGCTTTGCTATGCCATTCCGACAGCTCCATGAAATGCTACCTCTTCTTTGTAGATAAGCCATTTCTTGTTAGTTCAAATGACATTTTGCTTCTCAGTCATTCTTTCAGCTGCCACCAGGGCTGATCATGTTAAAAAAACTCAACAAAACCAAACTTCCCCCTACCTGAGCAGTGATCCACCACCTTCACCAAGATGCTCACCTTTCCCTCCATCTCCTTAAACCTCATCAAAGAGCATGGAGGAAAAAAGGTTATGAATCTGCCTTGCTTGTCCCAGGGCCTGTATGTTGTAGGAGCTGTGTGTTTGCTGGTGGTGGGGTGAGCAGAACCACAAAGGATGGAACTGTAATGAGGAAAGTCTTAAGCATGGATGGGCATGGGCACTAAAATACCAGAACAGATTTTGGAGATATGGACCTACTCTCAGCACCCATGGATGAAACCACAAGATGCAAAATGGCTGGACAGCATGATTTGTGGAAAAGTTATCAGTAAAACATTGCAGTGAGGCATCCTGTGCGTTTTTTTCTGCATATGTTGTGCAAATGTGTATTTCACAGATTTTTGTACAACAGGCAAGAAAATCTTGCTGTGGGACAATGAAGGAAAGTGGATAGATTGAACCCAACTATGAGGAATCAGACACAAGACAATTATGTGAGCCCATTGAAGAGATGTTGGCCTGATCCAATAGTAGTGGATAAGGACCCGCGGAGAGGGGAAGTGGCAAACTCATTGCTTTTTTCGTATTTCCACTATACATACAGATTAAATAGCAGCATTTAGTAATATTTCTAAGCAACTCTTTTAAGCTCCAACAGGAATGTATGGTGGAACGTACTTTGCTGTTGTACCATTCCTCATTTTGAACCTGAAATGTTTGTGTGAAGGTAATCACAGCCACCACTGATTTCCTTGGGAGTGAAGAGGAATGGGTAAACATGTTTCTCAGGCTGGTGCTGGGGCTGAATGGCTTGGGAAAGGAATGGCAATATGAAGTGGTATTGGCTATAGCTCTGTGGGTCATGTCTGCTGGGTGCAGAGACTGCTCTTGCCAACACTTTGGTCATTTGCTCCAGAGCAGTTTGTAACAGCTGGATTTGATGCCAAAGAAGCAGTATGAGTTACAGTGAATTTCACATTTCCCACTTTAAGAGAATTAAAATTGTGCCCCATTTTCACCGCGGAGCTCTCTTATGCCATCTGTGGAGGGTCGGTCTGTCAAGGAACATTAGTGTATCTCCAGGCACATTGCACAGCACCTGTGCTTGCAGGAAAACAAGGAAAGAAGGCATGAGTGTAGGAACAGGGCTTAAATATTTTCAGGCTGGGTGGCTAAGGCTGATGTGTTGCTCCTGGAGCTGAGTAAATCCTAGAGGAGAAGCATAGTGCAGGCAGCTGGCACATTTCAAGGAATCATACAGAAACATCAAAGATCATGCATAAGGAAATGGTATCAGGATTGTCCCTGGGGGAAAGAACGGTATTTCCATTCAAGTCACTGAGGTATTTCAGAAGGAAAGGAGGGTTATCCATAAAGTTTGTGCATCCCATGGTGAGAAAGAGCAAATTCCCTGGGCCAGGAACTCTTCCTCTGCTTCTCTCCTCTGTTCAAGCATAACGTGACTTTTTTTTTCCCTTCAGGATGGAGAGGCTCAGAGTTCCTAATTAAAGCAGAGCTTTTCACAGTGTTTGGACTGTATCATGGGATATTGTGAAAAATTTCTCCTTAAAATAACAGCAGCCTGAGACTGTCATTGAAAGAGACATCCAATTGTTGGCAAAGGTTTATTTTATGCTCTCAAAATTTATTTTGAATGCTCAGGTTTGTGGTCTTGTTTACTCTCAGTGAAATGCATTTCAGCTGTTTTGCTGTTTTGCAGTAGTCAGGCTTCTGCCCAAAGGCTGCAGGGCGGTCTTCTTTTTAAGGCTCAAAAATGTTTGTGAAGTAAATTAGCTTCCTTTAAAGACCTTACCTTTGTTTACCTTCCCCCTAGAAAATCACCCTCTTTTAAAGGATGGTGTGGTTTGGGCATTGTGGATACATAAAAAGTATAATTGTGTAATGCTGGAGTTCTTGCCCCTTCCTTTCCCTCTGGACCTGCCTTGGCATCGCAGTGTCTTGCTGTCATCCCACTGTGCCTGCAGATAGTGATCACCAAGAGTACGCAATACTGATACCTAATGAAACAACTAAAATGAAAGATGGAATTGTGAAAGTGATGTAAATCATTACCATGAGTTTATTTTTTACACAAAGAACCCCAGAAGAGATGTACCGAGAGCATCTGCTGCTTGGTGTAAGATGCTGGCTTCACAAGCAAAGAGAAGTGCTGCTTTCCTCTCCCCTTCATGTAGAAAATACTCCACACTAAGCGGAGGGGATAACACAACATGCAGTAAACTGCCTGCCCAATGCTGATCTCCACCTCTCCATAGCGCGAAGAAAAAAATGGATTGGAAATATTTTTCTGCATAACCAGACCTTGGGCTTTGATTTCCCAATGGGATGAGAGAAGCAAAGTCCACGAGGAACAGAAAAAAGTTAATGAGGTACCTTGGGATCAGTCAGTTTCCCCCCGCCATATTACTGGTACTTGTGTGGATTTGGGCAGAAGTTAGAAGGTGAGAGAGCCCTCCAGGAACAGTTGCCCCAGAAGGACAGTGGATGTAATTGTTGGGAGAGGTTGACCCTGATCTCTAGGCATGACGTGTGCAGCAGGAGAGTGCTTTTGAAGAAAATTTCCTGTTTGTCCCTGCTTACTGGGCTTTGGTTTGCACCATGGAACAGTGTTGAGGTGTATGAACTGGGCTCCTTTTAGGTGACACTAAACTGCAAGAGCCTCGAGTGATCTGCAGGCACAAGTGGGCATTTGGGCCCTGTGATCAGACCAGAGCTAGTCCTAAGTAAAGACACCCTGAACGGTGTATAGTGCAAATGCTGGGTCCTCAGCCCCAGCTCCTTCACTTTGCCAGATCACTCGCTAGGACAGACATGGCCAGTGTGAACTTCCCTCTTGTCTATTATTATTCCCTGTACCCAATGCCAAAGCTGTCACAGGGACCTGTAAGCCTGGAGGGTGACTCAGGGTTGACCCTGCTGGCATAGCACTCCTGGAGGTTGCTGTCCCTGTGGGAGAGATGTGGTTGGGGCTAGAAACTTAAAGAAGGGAGGAGGGAGCCTGGTGTGTGGTTATGGCTTGACTTCTTACCAAAAGATTTTACTGGTGGATGCTGAGTAAGCTCATGCCTTTGGTGACCCATCTGCAGAGGGCAATGGCTAATTAAAGGGTCTTTTCCTTGCACTTGGCTATTTTTTCCCTATATAGCCATGGCTTGGGGAAGGTCAACCAGGGAAGAACATAGAAACAAGGTGTAGAAGACCTTTAAATAGCCACTGGTTTGGCAGACTTAGAGGCCTCAATCTCAATAATGAACATGTCTGTGCTGTCTTTGTTTTTATTTTTATTTGTTTGTTTTTGACCTGAAAGGTGTCAGAAAGCTTTGTATTCTTTTTAATTATTTTTTTTCTTCTGGCATATTTTTAACATTGAGAAAAAATGAACTCATGAACTTCTAACCTTCTGAGAGACCACAAACTGAGAGGGGGTTTTTTAATCTGTTTCACATCTTGTCGGGGACTGAATTTAGCAGGAGATAACAAATAAACTTGGAGGGTGGAGGGAGCTGTAAGAGCTGCAGGAATTCCTATTTGTTCCACTAAGAGTGAAGAAACTTCACTGAGTATCCAACCTTATAAGCTGCAAGAGCTTCTACACTTTCCCTTCACAATACTGGAAGTCAGTCTTCTCATAAAGAGACCCATATTAGATGCTGAAAAAAACATACACAGAGCTCAAGAGGGTCACAGTCCCATTTACATGTGAAGAAAGAGCTCTTCTTTTTATGTATAAACAGGGGAAAAGTATCTGCTGTGTTTCTACAAAACTCATGCTAGCATGGAGGGCACCGATATTGACGGTACCCAGAAATCACTTTCAAGAGTTCAGATTATCTCCAATACACTTAACAAAGACTTATTATGACATCTCAAAAAAAGCTCATAAAACTTTATGTGACAGCTTCCTATAAGGTTAGAGAACCCCAGATACACTCAGTTTTTCTGCTTGGATATTCTTCCACTGAAAATTCCCCTAGGAAGTTTCATTGCTTAATTTTGGAAAAGAGAATTAATTTTATGTCCTTTCAGTTTGTCCTCTGAGAAACAATGACACAAAAGCATGATTTTCACTAAAATTACTCCATCCCAGTTCTCACACTTGATTGCACATTTCTGATCTTCTTTCACAACATACTTCACTGATTTCTTTGAAATTCCTTGTTTAGAAAACAATAACACTAGGAACAATAAAATAAATCTGAAATCAAAGAATTAAACTCAATTTCAGGCCTAAGTTGTATCTGATTTAAAGGGAGGAGTGGTACCTATGACTCTAAGTTTTATGGCATATTTCACACAGTGATTTACAACTGATGGGAATTAGTTAATATATCAGCTTTGTAATATTTTGTGGTTATATATGAAGAAAAGGGTTCTGTGTTTATGAAGGAACCTGATACTGCACATGGAAGCCAACTTGTGAATAATGCTGTAGCATCACATACATAAATATTCTCAGCATATTTTTCTTTAGTTTTAAATGAGGAACTCAACCTACAAAGCATTTCTTCCAGGATTACCTGCTGCTTTTTGACAGCTAGTCATAGCTGTGCAGGCATACTCAGAGCACTGGGAACTAATGTTACGATCTCCTTTCTGGGCTTTGGTGTTGTGGTTGCATCCTCTCCCCACCAATCTGGTTCTTGTGCGTGCAGGGTTGTCCTTCCTGGCTTTAACCATAAAATATTTTGAAGAAAAAAACATCACTGCCATTTGTTTCTGCTTTCTTTTCTATGACTACAATTATGGTCTGTAAATTGCGTCTTCTGTTGTGTCATCCAAAAAATCAAGTTAGTAAATAGTAGTCAAGAGGGAAGCTATTGATCTTATGTTTGATACCAAACAGATACCTTAGTGCAGTCCAAGAGCTGCTTTAAAGCTTCCTGGCAGGATATTACAATTTGAACTTTTGATACTGTCATGAATGTTGCATCATGTTGCAAATGGTAGAACTGCACATGGACAAAAAACATTTGTGACTCTTTTAGGAATGCTGCAACCAGGATTTTATTGTTATTGATGAAACACTGAAGCTTAATATTTGAGAATCTTTCCTTACTTAGAAATCAGCAAGTTTGGTGCCATGTTTATTGTTTATAAAGTTTCCCAAGGACTTGAAAGAAGTAAATATTATAGGAGATTTCTCCCCAAAATAATCAGATGTTTAATCAGCCATGCACACACAAAGATTCTTCTAATTCAGAAACAGAAACTTCTTAAGAGTGAACAGTTTCTCTAAAACAATGAAAAGTGCAGTTATTTCTTGCAAGAAAGCTTGAAATTCCAGATGAATGCATAGCTAACTTCTTTTACAACTATTGTCTCTATGTGATATTTTTGCTGCTTGGGAGTTCTTATTGAGCTAGTAATGCAAAAAATTGAAACAAAATATGTTTTTTCTGTCTGGAGAGAAGTAACAACAAAAGATGCTGCTAGTCAGAAACCATACTCATTTGCATTATATGTTCAAAATTTTCCAGGCTGCTAGACCTTTCAAGCAGAATTTTCAGCCTATTTAGGGTACACTAATTATAGTTATGATACTTAAAAATGAATATGAAACTTGTTTAACAAAAGAGGAATACATTCTTCCTCTGTGTGAAAGGAAGACAGAACTTGAATGTAAAAAGAAGACTTCTGCTTCTGGGCAGCAGCTACAACAGCAGGTTCTCTCTCATGATCCATTTTGTTAGCCTTTAGATTTCAAAGAAAGCTGGAATTTGAGAAATGGGACATGGTAAAAGCTTGAGCTTGGCTTGAGCTGTCAGACGTCAACTAAAACCAAAGTTGCTTCTCAGGCAGGCTGTGGAGCAGGGAATGAACTCCCCAGCTAAACACAGTGCTTCTCCAAAGAGTCCTTTAAACTGTCAAAAATTCTGGGAAAGAATCAGCTTTTATGAAGATCACAGTGACAAGGAACCTTTCCCTCTCCAAAAGCTTCTCTGCTCTTCTTCTGATCAGCCCCCCATAGACCACTCAGAGAGGTGGTGTGTGGATGGGAGTCCACCCAGCTGGGTCAGCACCAGAGAAATCAACACTTCTTACTACACTTTCCATGAGGAATCCCCAGAGTTTCAAAAGAAATACATATATGCTCTTTATGAGGAAAAAAATAAGCTTTTCAGAATACAGAAGAAATTAAAATTCCAACCTTTGTCCAACAAAACCAGTTTGTGTGAGCAACACTATCTCTGTCGCATTTTCTAATGTTACTGTACTGATCTCTTTAGATGGAGTTATTTTAATCCAACTTCTGGAATGTAAAAATGTTCAGCTACATCAGTAAATAGGAATACGCCATAGCTTTGAGCAGTAATTGTTACATGACATTATCTTTTTAATCCTAGTGTTAGCCCTGGAACAGGATTTCCTTGAAGGAGCACTAAAAACTATTGTTCATTGTTTAATGTGGTGTAATGTTGAGATTTTAACCAATTACCTTCATACCTAATTATACATTTGAGCCTTTTCTTTAGGCTAAGAGATCTGAATATGAAGTTGCATCTTAGTTTGCTGTAATGGAATTGAATTTTACTTGAAATGTCATATCGTCCTTTGACAACATTTCATAATCACATTTACTTCTGGAGTTAAGCATGTTAGTAGTAATGATAATCGACTTTATGATTAGTCTACTTTAGTTGATTCATAAATACCTGAGTTAAGTTTTGGGCTCTATGCAACAGATTACTATTTACTGTCATTGTTGAAGACACTCTGATATTGCTGACTGGTATTTATTGCCAAAATACAAATAGTACAGCTCTACATAACCAAATATTTTTCAACTCATTATTCACTTGATTCCCGTTGTTAGGCTGCATAACTCAGTCCATGTTGTACTGGCTTTGTTAGAATCAATGAGTGCTATCTAGTAAAAGTAAATAAGTCATTTGGCAGTCCCCAAATGTATGAAAAAGTGGGAATGTGAATTTTGTTTTAGAGTAACTATTGGTAACTCCATTGTTTACCTATGTTTTCCTTCAAATAGTCCAGTGGCAATTATTCAGTTTAATATAATTTTTACTGGTTATGAACTTTTAAATTTTGGTTTGGCAATTTGAACATTATGTGATGCTCAACAACTCTGTCAAATACTCTCTTGCCCTTAGGTATGCTGTTCTGGTACAGGTTTCACTTTAAAGAGCTGACAGCAATATGGGACAAGTGTGTGCCTGGGTGAGAAGATTAGGAAATACTGCCCGATTTGTCTCTACATCTACCGCTCCCCCCCACCCCTTCCCCAGCAAAGGCTTTGCATCTACATACAGACAAGCAGGACAGAACTGAAGGGAACTGGAGGTTTCTGCCTACAGGAGAAAAGCAAAGATTGTGGTAGGGCGAAATGCAGGCAGCCAGCCATCTTCATGTTTCTAATGTCCATCTCAGGGGACCAAATCTCCTTGGGATCCTCCCTAACGCTGGTTGCAAGACGGTGGGGATGTATCTGACTTCCCTGAGCCCTCCCAGGGCAGCACTTGCACAACAGTTGGTTTGAGACAGATCCACAGGGGCCGATACCTGTTGCCGTGATCCCTTCTTGGTGCGTATCGCACCGCTAGCTACCCTGCTCCTGTGGGGCGGTACTCATTTTAGTGCTGTAGTAACCTGTTTCCATCAGTGGGTTAAAAACTTTGATAAAACCTTTTAGAGCTACTTCAGGAGAGGCTTTGCTTCCTGTGCTGTGAAACATTGCTGCCTCCCCCAGGAGTTTCCAGCAAGCCAGGCCGCTGCACGTATGGTGCCTATGTATAAAATAAAGGAGCGAAAAAGCCCTTAAGACAGCCCTTAAATGCTTCCTTTTGAAAGGCCCTGAACTGCTGCATCTCAGCATCCTCCCTCCCACCACCCACCCCCTGCCCCTGCAGCCGGGTGGAGGGCATGCCTTCACTACTATGTGTAAAGGAAGCACATTCAATTCAAAATGACCTTCTCTCCTTGGTCACCCCACTCCTTTGTCTGGGCCCTTTCTGCTGGTGGGGGTGGAGGTCACCCACCCCCTGGCCCTCGGGTGGTGCAGAACAAGGAGGATCATTCTCCCATTCCTTGGGCTGACCTATGTTTCTCAAAGATCAGGATGCACAGTGATTTACATTCCTAAGAAGCAAGTCATGTTTTTTGTAACTAGGATGTGGGCTTCTAGCTTGGGAGCAATTTTAAGAAAAGGCCAAATTTGTGTAGCTTCTGAGAAAGGGGAAGCGGTTCACTGGGGACGATGCAAGTGCAGCCACTACTGATTCCAAAGCAAGTCTTGCACAGTGTCTAGAAGTGAGTCTGCGACAGACATTAGCACAAACTGGCTATAAAGATCAACCTCTTTGTGTTTGCTCTGCCAGAAAATGCTCATTTTAGGCATTTAATCTGCCCAGATAATTTAATCAAGTAGTTGTGCACTTTTCTAGATGTCCTGGTCCTTTTTTCAGTGTTTGTAGACTATCTATCGGAATTGCAACCGATCTGCCATGCTTTGGGGCAGTGCACACATTTTAATGATAGTAAAAAAAGTATGTGCAGGCCTACTTCTTCTTCACAGACAAAGCATATTGGTATCTAAATCTAACTGCAATAAAAAGGCACCTTTTTTCATTCAAGCAGTTTGAATATGTGTTGAAGATACAACCATTTTCCTGCCACAAGTTTTATCCTCCAGTATTATTCTATGATTCAACAAACATCTCTTGCATTTGTCCTTGCATTGGTTTTCTAAGATGCTAAACCAGATCAAACATTTATCACATTTGCAGTCATTTTGGATGTACCTGCATTCTAGAATATCCTTTCTTCCCATGGTTGATGAGAGTCCAATTCCTCACTGAGCAGCCTATAAAAGCTTAATCTGCTCTCTCAGTGCTACCAGATCTTCTGTTTCAAATGATTACTTAAATTCCTGTGATTGATGGAACTTTCCATACACTTTACATCTTGGGCTTTTTTAACAGCAGTAATGCAGCAACGATTTTGTTTTGTTTTCACACATGCTGAGCTCACTGCCTAATTATTCTTGTTACAAAATACTCCAGGAGTTGTTCAAGTCATCTTCTAAACACCTCTTAGAGATGGGAGTCCATACCAAAATTTTAATTGCTCAAGCAGAGATTCTTTGACAAGGTTAAAACACAAAAATGAGCAAGGTTAATCTTGTTTGAGTGCAGGCATTGTTCTGCATTTCTTACACTTTGTTTTTTGTTTTCCAAATAGTGAGTTCAATGAAATGGTAAACGGTGCCCTGAACTGGCAGGAATGTTTCCAGTTTGCCCATGGGCAGTGTATTCCTGCTGGCAAAGAAGTGATTTTCTTCCAGAAGAAAATTACAATAGTGACATAATTAGTGAAATTCATGTATTTTTACTGCCTCTGTAGCTTGTTTCCCTATCAAAAGTTTTTTTCTGTTCTTCCCACAAAAAATAACTCTCCCAGTATGATGCAAAACACTTGTTGTAGTTTGTGCCGGATTGGCCACCAAGGCAAATGACAGATAGAAGTTTAGTTTATTCATATCAGTTTTTAACCAGCAGTTCTTTCACTGCCCAAGGGGCTGAATTGGAAATTTGATGAAATACTATGACTTGCCATATGCAGCCCAGCTAACTAGATGCAATACAGTAGGCTCTGAAAATTGCAAACCTTGCTATAAGATTGTGGGTTACTTTTAGCTTTACTGATCCAACAGCTGTTTGATCTCAGTGTGTGATGACTTCTGTTTCAGTATCCTTAAGAACAGCTTGCATCCTCTTTTATACCCCTTACTTATGAGATGAAAACAAAAGCCATCAGGCATATCTTAAAAGCCATGATTCATTACTGGAGTCTTACAAGTTTCACAGAGGTCTGCCTTTTTCAGATTTGATCCTGGAAGCTGATCTGGGTAGGCGCTGGGTTAGTGACATATTACTGTATGTGTTTTGTCCAAGAATGACTGATAGGGTGCTTCTGGAGGAAAGGCAGGATTATAAATAAGTAAGCAGAGAACTAATTCTCATGCTGAAAAATCAAGAAAACTTACATTTTTTAATTTTAATGTGATCTCATGACAGCTTAGCTGTTTCTTATTGTAAGATAATATCTTCTTGAAGCCAAAGTTGATGTGGATGGTTATCAGGAAAGGTTTGTCTCTGTAAAGAAGGTGGAAGGGCAGACTTAGTGTGAGAGCAGGCAAGAGGCCCATGAAAAGGAAGCTGACGTACAGTGCTGCAGTAAACAGGGAGAAGAGGAAACCCGATCAAATCCATTTCGGCAGCTCCCGTGTCAGCCACATTACACCAGTGGTGATGTCCAAACCTGTAAGCTTTGCCAGCGCTGCCTGGTGCAGCACCCACAATGTGTGTGTATCTGCAACATGAAAGTCTGATTCCTGTACATTTGCTCTGGCATTTTGTACACACGTTTCCAAAACCAAAGGTGCTGTGTATCCTGGTAAGACACTGGGTTTCCAGGCTATCTATATTGTCATCGGACTTCATCTGTCCAGCCAAAATCAGCATTTTTAGTTACTTCTTGTGACACAGTAATGGAGACTTCTGTGTCTCAGACACCACTTCAGTTAGTTTGTCAGTAAATGCAAGGACAGCTACAGCTCAGAATGATGTAAGCCAAATCCTTAGTGTACCAGTGTTTTGAATTTGTAAAAGGGATACTTAAATCAGAAACTTACTCCAAATATATGTTAATGATAACTGACTTTTCTTCATAGCCTGTTGCAGGTTTTACTTTATAGCATTGTTTATGTCAAAAACAACTAAAAATTTTCGTCCGAAAATCTGAAACTAATTAAGATTAGTTCAATAGCTGATATTTCATATCTTCATTATGTTACTGTTTGAACTCATGTCATATATGAAGCATTTTCTGTGTAGCATTTTACCACTTCATGCATCTGCTAAAGGATTTAGAATGGAAAAAATTCAAGGTGTGTCTTGTGTGAAAAAAGCCCAATAATAAATTCCTGCTGCTTCAGCACATTATTTTAACAAATATATTGAGTGGAAAGACTGGCTGAAGATTTAACATGCTACTTAAATTCTTACCACCATTATTTTCTGAACTTTCAAATAAAAGCAATGCAATACGTATGGATGGATTTTGAAATATCCGTTGTTGGTTCAGGTGTTCAAATTAAGCTCTCCCTTCAATCAAAGCTTGGCACTTAATCCAAACTTCCAAATATGAACTCAAGAGTTTTTCTCTCCTTTTAAAAAAAGTGGATATATATTTTGTCACATCACAAAACACTTTACATGATACAAATATAACTTGTTTTACTTTGCCCTAGGGCAGTTTCCATTCTGTAGTAAAAGTTACTTTATTATCAGAAAAGCACAGTGAAAATTGTTATTCAGCTGAAATACTGAAATGATGTGTGGATTGCCAGCACGTTTGTGACTTTCACAGCAATAATTACATTTCTTTAGGAACTTCCCTTGCTTAAAAAAGAACTGCAAATAAAGCTGTTGTCCTCAAACCAGGACAGCTGTGTAAGATAATCTCCAACAGGGCGACTACAGAGCTTGGATAGGAGAGTATTCATCATGGGCTTAGTCTGCGAGAAAAGAGTATTTTTGAAGAACCTCTTGTATACACACTCAAACTTCCCACTGACAGTGAGCGCTGACCTGGTTCAAAGTCAGGTTCCTGACACCATACTGCCATTGCCGCTTCTAGGGGGAGGCTTTGCAGAGTGCTTCTTGTCCAGGGTAAGTAACTCCCGTCCAAAGACCCAGAGGCTGGCCAAGTAAATCTGAAATTTAAACAGTGAGGTCAGAATGGCTTGACTCAATGGACTCAAAATTGAAGCTTGGCAGGAAACTGTTTTTCCGTCCTGCAACCCTTTTATTTTTAAATATTTCAACATATTCCTTTTCTACAGTGGGATGAAACCAAGACCATTTGAAGCTTTTTTGAGAAAAAGAAAGAGGAAAACACTTCTTTCCATGCTTGTTATTAAATCTCCTGCTTATGAGGCCTCTTTGCCTGTAGGATGCTTCTTTCTCCTCCTTTGGACATGGTCATTCCTGGAGAAGGGCAGCTATTTGCTCAGGAAAAACAAAGATTTGTTCCACAGTTCTGCCCAGCAAAAATCAATTTTTCACCTTTCATGTCTGCTGGACAGAAAACTCCAGGCTCCCGGGAGTGCTCTCTGGGTACTTGCCGTGCCCTGGTTCCTAAGTGAATCTGTACACGAATGTGAGCGTGTCCCCCTTACAAATAACCGGCTTTTGTTTTGGTCATGTCTTTAGAAATTCAGTCTATGTGTGGGAAATACATCATTTTGCTAACATGGCTTTAATATTTGGTATTCAACTAGCATCAGACTCTATCTGCTTAGTATGCCAGGACTTTCTCCGAGGCTTGGTATTCTGAAAATTTTCTTCAATTTTTTCCCTAAATTATTCTTTGTATGATTTGACCTGTTTTAGTTTGATGCCTTAAAAAATGAACCATCATGGTCATCCTTCCCAGCCCCAGAGGTTATGATGGCTGTAGCTCCTACTTCTCTCTTTTTACAAGTATTTTGTTTGCTTACTCAGAGTCCTCCAGTATATAAAACTCTGTAAACTCAAATGGTTTCCAGTGTTAAATTTGATCTTAAAATCTGTGAGTGCACCGATGAAGAAAAGCTAATACAAATGTTTGCAAAATCTCAATTTTTCTAAAATGTCATGTGTTTAGCAAGTATGAAGGATTGGAGTAATGAGCTTTTGAAGAAAATGAAACAACAAATAAGAAGAAAAGTTTTGTTTCATCAACTCAGTTTATCTGAGTATCTTAATTTTCATTCTAAATATTAAATATCCTCTCACTTGATACTGAAACCAAACAGGAATGTGAAAATGAAAATGTGAAAATGCCCTTGTGAAACTTCATAAAACTGCTCACATGTAAAGTCTGGGCCATGTTGCAATCCAGAAATTTCTCTTTTTTGCAAAATAGGTAATTTTGTATTGGAATAGTCATTCACAAATGTTTGCACAGTTCACTGTGAAAAACTGATCTTGAACTAAAATTTGAAAGTAAATTAAAAAAAATATTTACCGCTTATTTAAATAAACATCCAGATGGCAATAGCCCAAGCCAAATGTCTCTAGATCTGCTACATAGTTACTTCAGGTTTTACCTTCTTTTTTATAGCTTGCAAACACATGCCATGACAATCAAAATTGGAGGAAATACAGAGCTAGGAGGGAGTTGAGTGTTGTTCCAGCCCCGAGCTCCAGGTAATATCAATTGCCCGCAGGTGCTCCTCTAACCTAGTCCTCCTAAAGCCATAGCTGGCATCTCCCATGCTGAAATTCAGTGGTCTGAATTCATGTTCTAGAGAGCACACAAGCCTGGAGAACAGGCTCTGTCCTTCCACTTTGCATTTACATTTCACCTATTTGAAGGCAATTACCACACTTCAGCTGCTCTTTGTCTTGCCTGGATAAGCAACCTCTTTTTCCTTTCTTTGTGTGATTGGTTGCTCTTACCTATAGGAATTCCTAAGGGCTCTAAGCCAACTTGTCCTACCACTCCTCCAAGCCAGTGGCAATTTATTAACAATGATGTTCTATATCCCACTGGCCAAAGCACTCATGAAAATATCAAATCAGTCCCCACTTAGAACATATTGGCTGGGAGTCTGCCTTGATTCTTCCTCACAGAGAAAAACTGAGACCTACCTGCTCTGGTTTCTACCAGTTTAGCACCCACATCATCATTGATTCATCTAAAAAATGTTTCTTTGGCTAACTTTTGAGAAAGTCTAGTAAGGGTTTTGACACTATTCTGTGTAAATCAATACAAATGACATTTGTGGCTTCTCTCCACCCACAATGCCTATTATTGTCAAAAAGAAAACTGGAGTGGTTTCATGTGATTTGTTTTCAACAATTCCATGTTGCCTGTAATTTATTACCTACTTATTTTGGAGGCAGTTGTTTATTTGTCCTTGTATTTTTTAGTAACTGGAATGAAGATGACTGTGTTCTTTTTTCTCCTTTTCTCTTTTCCTCCTTGCTAAACTACTGCATTTCTGCTTTTCCTGGTTTTTGGGAACCCCTTCTGTCCATCAGGCATTTCTATCATGTGAGAGCTGTTAGCAGTTCTGCAGCTGAACCACCTCTCTGCCTAATGTGAATTGCATCAGACCAGTACATTTAAAAATCATACATTTGCTCCTTACCCTAACTAAAAACCGACCCCAAAATTCCTAATGCTCTAGTAATAACTTGGGTTACTTGGACCCTGAGACCGGTGACACAGTAGTATCAGCTCTGGTTTGGCCTCCACATATTGGGTCGATGACCTGGCAACTTGTATAGCCCTTCATTCTTCCTCATTAGCAGGTCTACTGTTGTCAAGTCTTTCATAAATCCCACAGCATCCTTCTCTTTAAATTGGAGAGATATGGATTTGATGCATGGGCTGTTCAGTGGATGAGGAATTGGTTGGATGGTTGCATCCAGAGGGCAGTGGCCAATGGCTCAATGTCCGGATGGAGATTGGTGATGAGTGGTGTCCCTCAGGGGTCCCTACTGGGACCAGTACTGTTCAATATCTTCATCAATGACACAGACAATGGGACCAAGTGCACCCTCAGAAAGTTTGTGGATGACATCAAGCTGAGTGGTGTGGTTGACATGCCTGAGGGAAGCAACGTCATCCAGAGGACAGGCTTGAGAAGTGGGCCTATGTGAACCTCATGAGGTTCAACAAGGCCAGGATCAGGGTCCTGCACCTGGGTCGAGGTGACTCCTGGTATTAATACAGGCTGGGGGATGAGGGGATTGAGAGCAGGCCTGCCAAGAAGGACTTGAGGGTACTGGTGGATGAAAAGCTGGACATGAGCCCGCAACATGCACTCGCAGCCCAGAAAGCCAAACACATCCTGGACTGTAGCAAAGCAGCGTGGCCAGCAGGTCAAAGCAGGTGGTTCTACCCCTCTACTCCACTCTGGTGAGACCTAACCTGGAGTGCTGTGTCCAGCTCTGGAGTCCTCACCACAGGAAAGACATCAAACAGTTGGAGCGGGTCCAGAGAAGGGCCAGAAAAATAATCAGAGGGCTGGAGCACCTCTGCTGTGAGGACTGGCTGAGAGAGTTGGTGTTGTTCAGCCTGGAGAAGAGAAGGCTCAGGGGAGACCTTATTCTGGCCTTTCAGTATTTAAATGGGGCTTATAAGAAAGATAAGGACAAACCTGTTAGCAGGGCTTGTAGTGATAGGACAAGGGGTAATAGTTTTAAACTAAAAGAGAGTAGACTCAGACTAGATATGAGGAAAAAATGTTTTACAATGAGGGTGGTGAAACATTAGCACAGGTTGCCCAGAGAGGTAGTAGGTGTTCCATCCCTGGAAACATTCAAGTTCAGGTTGGACAGGGCTCTGATCAACCTGGTCTAGCTGAAGATGTTCCGGCTTATTGCAGGAGGTTAGTCTAGATGACCTTTAAAGGTCCCTTCCAACGCAAACTATTCTATGATTCTATAATTCCATAAAAGACTCTAGCTTTGATGAAAAGATCATTATATGTCTGGTTATCTCTGGTTCATCATATCTCCAGTTAAGAAATCAGGCAGACTGGGGATTGTTTTTTTCCAAATCCAACAAAAAGCCAAAGAAAACAAAAGAAATACAATATTTTCTCATTAATTGATGCTTATCATGTACTTCAAAGACTTTTAGTCCTTGTGACTCTATGTGTATAAATAGGGTGAAAATCAGAATCAGGTTGCATCAGCAAAGCTGTAAGATTATCTTCTACTTGAGGTGTATCTTCGGCAAAGATCTTGGGCCTTGAATAGAGAGGGTCTGAGGGATGTCACGTACAGTTATCCCCACTAGAGCAGCGATCTCTAAGTTCTTGTTCTCAGGCAGACCATTGCAAGGTTTCTCAGAGCCGTGAGCTGGTGATAGATTTTTTTGTATAAACGTTATTTTTCTAAGTCATTTCTGCAAGGCCTCTGTAACATTTGCTAGCTGCAGTAAGTGAAGGGGGGGATGTTGAGAGCATGGAAGATAAGGAAACTTAGCAAGTGCAGGGAGAGGAAACCGTACTTCCTCCAAACCATTCTCAGGACTGTTTCTAAGCTGTTTACTTCCTATTTTGATACCTAGAGCAACAAGAGACAAGGTTTCCAAGCAGGCTTCGACTGGCCTTGGGCACTGTTTAGCCTTGCTTCCTTTCAGGAAGCAATTGTGATAAGGTCTGGGACTTTGTTCTGGGAGGTTTTTCCATCCATAATGTTGGGAACACAGTATTCTATTCTTCTGCTGGTTTGTGAAGAAGTTTTGAGGCACCTTAGAGATTTTAAGAGGTTTTTATGTGTTAACCACTGAGATTTTAATAAATGCAGTACATATCCTATCTGATAGGCTTTGTATATTCTGCTAAGAACATCATCTTACGGCTGCTGGCAACACACAGACAAGTCCTAGCACTCACATACACGTTTCCTGGGGTCCAACTCATGCTAATGTTCCAGCTGACCTGAAGACTCCTTAGCCCTTCAGTAGGAAATGTGCTTTAATCTCTCCTTCTGAGTTCTTCTGTCCCTCTGTGCAAGTGGCCTTTGCATGTGACCTTAAGAGTTGCTTCTTAAGCTACAAAATCCTTCCCAGCCAAAGCCAAAAGACAAAGGAAATCTTAGGTGCAGGCGGGAAAAAGTAATTGGTAATTCTTCTTTTCAGTGGGCTGTCTATCCAGCTACATCTGCAACAAGACCCTAAGAAAATCAGTCCCCAGTAAGTGGTAAAACGAAGGGCAGGAATGAATACGCAGCACAGAAATACACACAACATACCCTTCACAGTGTCCTGCTCCAGTGTTTTAGCCAAGATGTGGCATGGCCATATTTAAGGTTAAGATGATGCCTGTTATTAACCATGTTCCATTCTTGGTTGTTTTACCAGCAAGATGGCTGAACAATGTTAGATATGGACATACTGTATCCACTAATAGCCGTTCCTCTCTCCTCTTTGCTGGTATTGTTGAGCAGGAAAAGTAGAAGAGAAAAAAATCTTTGATAAAAGGCAAAGTTTCTCCCAAGCTTTTGACAAAGCCTTGAGGTATCTGTGGTGCTTGAAGAAACTTTTTGCACCCTCCTTGCTGTCTTGCATGGTAGAGTCAAAACATATTTCTGGATTTATATTTTATCTGTGTGCTAGGTATGCAGCCCTTGTTTTTTGGCTTCTCCTGTGTTTTGTAACTCTCCCTCTCACCCACCAGTGGATGATAATATTTTGATATTTGCTTGGTATTTGCCTGTGTTTCACTGAAAAATAAGTGTCTTTTTTACGGTTCTGTTGCTGATGCCAGACTGGTGCCTTTTGTGTGTACAGTAATTCTGTTTCATTCCTCAATGGTCCTTGAAAACGATTACTTGGGACCGGATTTGGTTATTCCTTCCGACTGTATAACATTAGGGTACCTTAAACAGCAGGTGCTGTTGCCGTTCCTTAGCTTCCTTTCTTCAGATCCTTGTGTACTATCCCTGTAGACCATATTCTGTGTACTCATTTCTGTGGAAAGTTGCCCAGCCTTTTGAATTTTCTTTTTAACTCTGATCATAATGCTGAAATATTACTGAGTTGCTGGATTTTTACAGATTGTTTTTGTTTCTCTGCAAGAATTAGAAATCTTCACACCATCTTAATGTAAGAAAAACACATTTTAGAGGAAATATGCTTGCAGGCTTGCTCTGTAGTTGACGGGTTGCCAGCATCTTTTTGGCTCCATTTGGAATGTGTGAGAAATGGTGTGACTTTCTGTTTGAATGGCTAGAAGCTGTAACAGTCTCCCGGGGTTTAGTAAATGAATAGGAAAATGTCAGGGTAATTTTCATGAATATTATAAATTACATGCGGGAAGTAATCTAAAAAGTGTACAAATAACTGAAAGGGGGGGGCCTTTATTTGTTCTCTTTTTTGCCAGCTGCACTGTAGAAATGAAAGTTGTAGGTAGACCTGGGTCTTTGATTTATTTACTCTAAGGAAGGAATAAAAAGAAAATATATGTATATATATGTATATTTGTCATTCATTTCAGCAGAATGGCTGTCAAAATACTGCTTCAAAACAAACCTCAGGATGTTTTCTTTAGAGAATATGGAAGGCAGTATTTAAAAGAGGGTGTTAACTGAACAGGCACTTGGCTGATTACAAACACAGGTTTACGTAAGTCATTTATACTCAGTTTCCATGCCCAGACCTGTACCCACAGGTGTGACAGTGGGAAGCCCAAGAAGGGTACAGCATATATGATGGCAAAGGTGGGATCTGTGCCTCTTAATGAGCAAGATTTTGCCAGATGGCTGAAGAAGCAGCTGCAAAATACCTGATCTATCAAGCATGGTCTGGACTGTTGGCACTGACAGCACTGGCAGAACAGCAGTGGAAAGCAGGGTGGGATCGTCACTCCCATCCACCCAAAGACCATGACTCAGTTATCTTGAAGAAGCTCTTCTAATCTTTAAAATGGTATATATTAAAAAAAAAAAAAAGACAGATGGTAAGTAGGAAACTCATACGAAGTTTTTTTGCTGACGTCTTTCTTTTCTGGCAGGTATATCAAGAAAGCACAGGCTTTGTTGCTTGCTGCTGACATAAGGCTGTGACCTACTGACAGAACTAGGAATGCAAAGGCTGGTGAGTAGTATCATATCTTTTCTTTCCAGGTGAGAATCTACTAATTAGTCCTGTAGCTTATTAGCCAAGTACAGCGTTGGTACTGCTGCCTCTCTCATGTGCTGCGGAGCCAATGAGCATAGTTCCAGAATTTAAAAACTTGTCTTAACTTGCTTGGTAGAGGACAAAACTGGTCTCAATACAAATGAGAAGCATGCCTTTTGGGGTAATATTTTTACATGCATTTTAATTTGTAATCATGTCCATCCAGATCCCTGGATGTGTTTCTAATTTAAAACATTTTATAAACAATGTGCTCCTGACAAACTGAACTATTATTCCTGCTGCCTCCTACTGACAAATGGCCACCCAGCTATTGAAAAAAACAGAGAAACAGCACATTAAGCAAGTATATTTTGCATTATTTTATTTTAAATCTGCCAGACCAGGCTCTGGTGGAGCACAAAGGCATTGCTTTTGAGCCAAGAGTACTGATGGGGAAAGGCAGGCCCTTTAACTTAGCCATGTTCAAATCTAAGCAGAATTGTAAATTGCGGTCCACGTCTTTACTACATAGAAAGACAACTGGACTGTCTCTGTTGCAGATTGTGCAGAGGCACTCATTGTGATAATTACAATAAAATCTGACAGATACGATTACAAAGGGAAAATGCAATGGCAATTCCCTCATGTGTGTGATATATCAAAGGTTTCTGTAATGAATTGAAGTGTGGTTTATAACACTGTCCTAAGTGCTTCTGTTCTGATTTTTCTCTCCTTTTTTGGTAGACTTTCACCACTTCAGGATGCATGAGAAGTAAAATGATTCAACTGTTTTGCAGGCCTCATTTAGAACATGTGTGTACTCAGTTCTTCCTTCGTCTTATTCAGACTAAACATTTAACAACAAGCCACATAAAATTCCTACTCGGGAATTTTAGCAAGGGAAGTTGGTTTACAATGTCCTGCTTACACCTTATAAAGACATAAGTAAAATCTTGTAAGGCTTGATATGCTGTACCTCATTTATTTATTTTGTCTAAAGCAAAGTGCCTGAATTTTTTTTTTTGTTTTATTTCTTAGCTGTATAGAAACAAGCACTTCAATTAATTTCTCTGTAAAAAGAGTTTACAATCCTTGCATCATTTTACATCTTCATAATTGGCTAAGACCATCTGAAAATTCAAAGCAGCTGAGAGAACAGACTTGCAGCCAGAAGAACTAGAGAGATGGGACTGTGGTTCCCTTCAGAGGCATGTTGAATAACCACAATAATTAACTTAGTATTTCTCGAGTTATTTTTTTCTAAAGCCTACAAATACTGGGGGGAATAACAATCACCTGGAACACATGAGCATTGAAATTAAACCATGGACGTCAGAATGGGAGATGGGTTGTCTTCGTCTTTCCTTTCTCAGTGCCAGAGGACAGACTGTACGTTTTGCCCAGAGATTTTGGGGAGGACCTCCCTTCCTACCGAGTCCTCCGCAGAGTCTCCTACGCGATGAGGTTTGGCTCCACATCCCTCCTGCTGGAAACTGGCCCCCAGAACTAGAAAATCCTGAGGCATTGTCAGCCAGTGCCCTCTGCATCGCCCAAGCTGCATCCTGCGAGCCCTTTCCTGTCATCGGGGTGATGTTTGTTGGATGCTCTATGGGACTGGTCCGTGTAAACTACTACTCCACAGCACATAGTGAACGGTCAGACCACTCCGCAGTGGGAGGACGACTGTGAGGTATAATGTGCAATGTACAGCTGTACGGGGCCTGGACCCTCTCCTAGGTAGTTAATGCAGAGTAGCTAGTGTGGGATAAGCTGGTGGTTCCTGGGGTGACTGCTGGTGATTCTTGTATAAATCTACCCTGTGCTGCTGGGTAAATCTGGGAGAGGAGGGGAGACAGTACAACAAGACTATGCTGCATGGGCAGAAAGAAAGTGGCTGAGAGAGCAACATGGGGCAGAGATTAGGCAGGTCCATATGGAGAAGAAAAACTTCCCATATACACAGTTTCAAGAAGAATATAAACATGTATATATGTTTATATATTCTAATACATAACACATATTGAGTTTTAAAACTGTACATAGGGGATGATTTAATACTTCCCTTCTGAATCTCATTTGGAGCCCACCGTTTCCCATGCCTGGCTTTTTCCTGAGAATCCACTTATTCTCACTGTGTTGCAGCCCTGTTCACTCCTCTACCAGAACTGGAGGGATCTTGGAAGAGAGACTGCAGAAAATTTACTGCACACTCAGCCTCCACAAAACCTTCTACGGCCAGTAGTGAACAAGGGGTGTTGTGTTCCCCCATCACTCCATCACCCTCATAGTCCTACTCCCACTCCCAAAGTGTAGGATGGACTGAGTTAGGAAGGCAGGAATTACACTGTAAAGACGCTAAACTCTCTCTGGAAGAAAGAAATCATCAGTATTGAACTCTGTAAGAGACAGTGTACATATATGCAAGTATATATATACCTATTCATTGACCAATGCAAACAACAGACCTCAACTTGCCTAATCTGGAGAAGATCTTTTCAGTCATAAACATCAGTATTAGCTTTCATTTTTATCAAGTGGACCATAAATTTTGAAGATATTAAGACTGTGATATTTTCTGTGCTTGTACTAGATCAGTTAAAGCTTCTTCATTAATCGTTTTTGAAATTCCTTATGAAGACTTACTGTAAATTAAAGGCAAAGTATGGATAATAATTCAGTCAACAGGAATAAAGGCTTTCAGAATTGCAGGTTGGACTGAAGCATCACGGGGCAAAAAGGCATCATGTGGGGTGCTGAATTGAGACTGCTGCCTTCAGAGGTGATCTTCAGAAGATTAAATTCTACACTAGATGTCTCCCATACCATGATGCATCGAAAACCCACTATAACAAAGTGAAGCCACAGCAGCAAAAGACCAAAAGATATGATTCCAGTGTGATTTTGGAAGAGAACAGAAGCAATCTGGATGATCTAGAGGAACTGGTCTGAAGAGCTTGCTCATTTTTTCCACAGCAGAGCACAAGTACATGAGCCTATGGCAGGGAACTAAAGGACTGTTCAGTAGTAACTGGGACTCAGAATAAATAAAGAAGGGGTGTAAAGAATGTATATGACTGGAATGTAAAATTGTAGAAGATTAAAAAAAAAAGGGAAAAGAAAATAAAAGCCAATACAAATTCTGCAGAGAATACATTCTTGGCACCCTCCTCTAGAGGGGAACTTAGGAAAGGAAAACCATTACGTGATGAGGAGGATAGGTAGGTAAAGGGGAATGTAGGTATTGAAAGTAAAAACAAAAACTTTTAGGGTTATGAGCTAAGAAATATTATATACAAAAGCTACAGGAAGAAGGAAACATTCAGAGATAAATGATTGTGGTTTCTCTTTCATCTGGAGAATTATACAGCATTCTCCTGACTCCAAGTAGGCATTGCATCAAAAATGTTAATAGAAAAAACTGTGTTTTCAGCTTATGCTTTATAGGTAGTTAACCATTTTCTTGTTGGGACAATAGTGGCAAAAGCAGTTTTACTGATGGTTTGATTACAAATCTGCAATTTGTAATTTTATTCTAGAACTGCCGGGTTAGAAGTAATCTCTTATAAAGGCACGGGAAACAAGTATTTGGCCTTTGCAGAGAGGGGAAGTACACTAGGAGCCCTCCTCTCCTTGTGTATATCACGTGAGGCCAGGATGGTTGCAGCTCATCCGCTTTCTTCCGTGTGGCAATTTGTCTGAACAGGAGCTGGACAGGCTCATGGTTTGCCTGCTGCCCGTCAGCAGTAAAGACTGCGTGCACTGTCCCAGCAAGTGCTGCAGGGCATTCAGAAAGGCCAAAGTGCTTTGGCATCCAGTCTGTGTGCCTGAGGCACACCTTAAATGTCTCTTTTCTTAGAAAATTTGCTTGCATGATATTCAGCTTTTCCCTGGAGCGGGATTCCTGGGTTTCACAGGCACAGTGAGGACCTTGGTGGAGCGTGGCTGTGTGCTGCCATGGGCGTCCAGTCTAGCTGCCACTGCATGTTTGTGGGTTAAATCTTCGTAACCTGTCGCTTTGTCTCCTGGACTACACTGTAGGAAAAGTTTTGCACCATTTGAACTCACATAGCTAGGCATTAGGTATAAAACCCAACACATACATTACCTTTATGAACCAAATCAGGGTATTTGTAGTGCTTCAGCAAAATATTCTCTTTGGCCCAAACAGGGCCAGATTACAACGGTGTTTAGGGGCTGCAGGTTGTAGATAAACACCAACTGGGATTTCAACAGTGCTGGTGTTGGCCAGGTGCCGAAAACCCAACTGGCTTCAATTCCTAATTACCTTTGTTATATGGGCCACAGGACTTTTAAAGATCCATACACACAGTAGGAGAGAGTTTCCTGAGTGTATACGCTGCGGTTCAAAGTGTAGCAGTTCCTGGGAAGAAATTGCAGCTTCAAATAAGTGCAGTTGAAAGAAAGGTATAATACACCTATGCAGGAAGAGCTTGTGCAGGGTACGGACACCATTCTACAGATTCTGTGACTTGCTAATTACTGGCTTTTCTCTGCTAGAAGTCTACATCAGAAATGCAAAAGTCAAACTATAACTTGAAAAGAGGAACAACTGTAAGGTATAGAAAGCAATTGCAAAAACAGACTGAGATTGACCATTTCATTTTGATGGCAGGGAGACAGCCCCACGGAGGAAATGGTCTAAGCAAGCTGCCAGATTGCAACTGGCTAAATTTTACAGTGATTTTCTATTGACAGATAAATCCTGAGGTCTGAATTGTTTTTAACAGGACCAGATTCTAGTCTGGTTGTTCAAAACAAATATCCCCTTCTTCCTGCACACTGTTCATGGAAAGCTTAATGGGAATAAATTCTGGTGTCAAATGTGTCCTGCAGTGCAAATGCAGGCACAAGGCTCTGCACTGTGGAGAGCCTGTATCTGTTTGTACACTGCCATTTGCTATCTTTTTTATTTTTGCTCTTTCACAGTAAATAACGTGCCACCTCATGTCTCAGCAGAGAGACTTCTTTTGATTTGTTTCCCTTTTGTTTATAGTTTGCTGTTATAGTAGATTATTTCAATGGGTGAAAAAGTGAGTTTTTCTTTCAAGGGTTGTGTTGGAAAGTTGTCTGTAGGAAGAACTACAGGCCTTGGTGTCCTGCCAGTTCAGCACAGTGAAATGACTGCTTTCTCTTCGATGGGAAATCCTACTTCTTATTCCCAGAGAGTTGCTTTAACACTTAAACTCTTTTTTTTTTTTTTTTTTTTTTTTTTTTTTTTTTTGTAATAAATCTGAGAGTCTGAATTATATCCTTGTGGTTAGGAAAAAAGACATTTTACTAGGGAAGCAACTTGTTATGACCTTAGGTAAAATGCCAACTGCAATAAAAAGTACTTTCAAGTGTCATTTATATTAAGCAAGATTTAAAGAGACACTAAAAAATACCTGGCTCTGTTTTCCAAAATCTATATAGCTTTTTATTCTCAGAGATAATGAGGTAAAATGTAGCTTGTCTCTTTCAGACTAATGGCCTGATGTTTGTGGTCAGTACACACTCAATGGCAGTTTTTTCAAGTAAGCATGATAAGCTTGGGCTCTAAAATCAGAGCTGATTATACTCCATAGGTTTTGTTAGTTTCTCTCCGGTGCAGAGGCTGGATCATGACAAGTAAGCTTCACAACAGCTTTCCTCCATTTTTCCCAAGGAATTCACAAGGTGTCCTCATTTCCAAGGAGGGTAGGTGGGAGGGAAATGAATGAAATCCAAGGGAAGTCTGGGGATCCCAGAAGTGTGTTTACAGGGAACACATACTGTTTCCCCATCAGCCCCCATGGAAGCCATAGAGAAAATAAGGATTACGGTTTGTTGGTTCCCCTTCTGTTGCAAAACACCTTCTATTTAAATGATGGTTGTGGGCCAGTCATTGCTACAGGGACTCTCTGGTGTTGCACCGTAGGATCAAATAATGAAGATGTTCATTCCCCATTCTCTGGAGATTGACAATGAGTCTTGTTGCCTTAAATCAAGAAGTTTCAGGAGACTCTCAGCTGTATTAGAAAACAATTAAAAATCTCTGAAATATCTCTTTTAAGCCTTTCTTTACCTTACGACACTCCCAAGTCTCTTCTTACAAAACTCTGTCCTGATTTTCTTTGCAGAGTGCTGCTGTCATTGCTTGACTAACATGTGTTGAGTAAGCCAGAAGTTACCCCTTCAATCTTTCTGTTCCGAGTCTGAGCCTGAAGCAGAAGTAATGCAATTTTAAATCAGTGAACTTTATTTTTTTTAAAGACTTCTACTGTTTATTATATATTAAATTGAACAAATAAAAAGGAGGCTAAGAAACCTGCATGCTAACAGCACTCTCTGCAGTCTAAACAAAACAGATGTCAAGCTATATTTATCACTCCAGAAGAAAAAAATATTGCTTTGCCATTCTGTTGTCTAATGCTGTCTCATGAAAGATGGTGAAGCTTTTGAATGATACGTAAACAAGCTGAGATGGGAGGAACTGCTTTTTTATTTTTTGGATCTCAACTTTGCTACCTGTTGGCTCAGCAAGAAGGACCAAAATAAATAGCAGTTCAAGTCCAGAAATACCAGAAAAAAGGGAACAGGAAGAAAATACTGGTGTTTAATTATGTGTTTGTCCTTTTTTTCTAACAATTCTCACCCACAAGCAGGAAGTTAGTTTTAGTTTGGAAGCAAGAAATCCTTAGACATAGTTCGAGGTCATGACTATATAATGAGACATCTCTTCCTCCACATGCTCCCAGCTCTGGAGTTCACTTCTCCCTTTGGCCTTTCTAGCCATTTATAAGGTTTTTCTCTGGTTCTGCTGACAGATATTCATCCAAAACCCTCCCTGAATTCAAGGTCTGTTCTGTGTTTCAACAACGGCTGTTGTAGGCTGCACTATGCACTGGGTTACATACAGGACACTTATCTTTTGAGGAATTTTATAATTAGAAATCACTTGAGCTGAGAAAGCAGGCTTGGGATTGGGTCTGCCTCTAATTAATTGAAATTCTTTTCTTTCCTTTTTCATGTATAAGGCACCTTTTGTTCACCTTTCCTCACACTGACAAAGCACAAACTGTTTGTGCCAGAACACAGGATTTTTACCCATTCACCCTCAAGGGTTTAACAAAAAAGTCAAGGCTCAAGGAAGCTGACACACAGGCACTGCCATGGCATGTTACAGAGCCAGCTCAAAATGCTTGCAAAGCTGTGGAGAGAATAGGAGCTTATTCCTGGCAGAAGCTAAACAAATTGTTTTGTTTGGTGCCTAAATAAAGCAGAATATACACCTCCTATACTTTTGACCAAAAACTGTGTTGGCCTTAGCTGTATTTTCAAGTCTCAATCTATGTGCTAAAAAACATAGAAAAAATAGGTCATATCCCATCAAATGGTAGCTGCTGAGTGTATATATTCCACTATCAAAAGAAAAAAAAAAGGGGGGAGAATGAAGAAAAGAGAAAAGAAATAAAACACAGAGGCAGGTAGTTTGAACATCGTTTATAACTTTAATTTCTCCTGGTCCCATAGGTAGAAGACTTGGATTACCTTTATACTGCTAAATAGAAACAGCTCTGGCCCCAAGATCGTTACAGACTCGCTTCATCTGTGTGTTGCTTGGCTGTGTATCTCTATGGTCACACATAGGGTCCTTCCGGCCTTGAACATAGTTACTATTTTCTCTGTTTCCCCCTTCCATCTCCAAGTGCCTGAACCAAAGGGGGGACCATGTTATGGGCCCGTGGTGGGGTATTCTCATCGCATGAGACCACAGGTGTGCATTGCATGTAGAGCACGAGGGCATCCAGGGTGCTTGAGGGTGCTGAGTCCTACAGGAGAGCACTGAGGGACTTTATTGAGGTGAGGGAGACACAGAAGGTGTAATTTTAGCCATACTCTTCTCTGGGATGTGGCAGTTGGCCTGGGCTGAGATGTGTTGACAGTGAGTTAGCCCGGGTGATCAGCAGTCCAGCACTCAAGCTCACTCCCTGACCCTTTTTTACGTAGTGATACAGATGTAGCTTTAATGTCTTTTAATTGAAAAAAAAAAAAGTCATTGGCCATTTTACTGTACGTCAAAAAATCACTCAGTCAGTGAATTACAACATGTCTTTTTTGGCAGTTGGTCATGACAATTCAGCATGAGGACTAAAAATACAGATGTTTCTTGCTGTTGCATATATGTTTGTCATCAGCAAAGGCTTGGTAGATTAAGGGAGTAGTCCTGTCTCATCTATGCCACTGTCTTCATCTGGAGCCTGTCCCAGCAGGCCTGAAATGTTTAGGAGGAATTTTCCTGCTGACTCCAACAAGGTTTGGACAAGCCCCTTGTGCTCCTGGATCTCCTCTGCATATGAAATGCGTTACTTGTCCAACGAGTGGGTGTTTTGCTAGTCTCTGATGAGTAAAACCGCAGCAGAAACGTAGGTTTTGTTACCAGAATAGAGCTTGGTAAGCATGAACGCCGTCAGTCAGCAATCAGTCTTTGTCAGCAAAATGTTCTTTCCATACGGTGCTTCTCCAGGTGAGAGCTAACCCATGGCTCGCCATCTAGCAGATTCTGTGAGCGCTCAGTTTGTGTGCACTTTTCACACCTTGCAGCATGGATGAAGAAAGTATTGTTTTCGGCTGATGCAAACACAATTTAAGTCCTGCTATCATCATTTAGGAAGGTGTTTCTTTACATGCAAAGAGAATTATTTTGCTGAACGATATGAGAACACTACAAGCAAATGTTGATGCATTTCAGCGTATGTGTCCCTTGTTACCTTTGGCATGAAAACTCTTCCAAGAGCTGGAATGGAGGCAAGGAGAGGAAGTGCTTTCCTTTGCACGATCGCTATTCCCTGACCACAATGTTCTCTGATAACGAGGGATGTTTCAGAGATGGTATCAGATCACCACTGTTGGTAGGACCTTCATGATGCCAAAACAAACAAGGCTGGAAAATTGCTAAAATCAACAGGATCTTGCCTTAATATTGCAGGCGAATGCTTGTCAAAAGTCCAAGTCTGATAGCACTGGGAGTGAAATGCTGAATTTATCCACACAACAAAGCAGTGGAGGCCAGGTGTATTTCAGCCCCGAGGGGCTCTGCAAGGTAAAGCCTGACAGCTCCTCCTGCTGAGACTACACTCGGAGCTCCTACTTGTTTTTTGTAGTCCACTGAGGTTGGGACAGTGATTGCGGGATGAAGGCCAACAAATCCGTAGTGCAGTCACCGCCAAATTGCCAGGCTATCCAATGTGAAAAATGAATGTTCCTCCCTGGCTCCTAGGTGAAAGTCAGCAGGGACAGATTCCACAGTACCATCACAGGTCATCGTGGCTTTTTATTAAGCATAAAACCCCCTTTTCAGTTGAAAGCTAAAAACTTGAAAAATTGTAACATTGAAGAAATTACAAGATCTCTATTTCCGCCTCCTTGCCCACATTCAGATTACTCCTAAGATGGTCATCCAACACTAAATCACTGCAAGGAAGATTTGGATTTTGCCTACTGAGGCAAAACACCTTATTATACGGGATTCATGCTGGTTGATGAGACTTATTCCTGTTGTCAGAAAGAGTCTGGTAGATTTGTCCCCTGAGAAAACAGTCAGTCTCCTCAGCCACAAAAGTAAGTTTTGCAAAATCTGACTAAAATACAGTGAGGCACTTTAGAGTTAAATTTTCCACATAGTCAGACTAAAAAAAAAGTTGCTGACAAAATGTGTGTTGTAATAGATACTTACTGTCAGTCACTGCTCAGAAATAAGTAAAGCCATTATGGCTGAGTAGCAGGGGTTGTGTGCTCCCACTCCCTACTGTTACTCTAAAAAGGAGTTGTCAGTATCAAATGAAACTTTATTTAAAGGTTGCTGGATGGTAATATCCAAAAAGTGAGAGACATATATGTTAAAAAAACGCATATACAGACAGCGTCTTCATGTGTTGGGGAAGGCAGAAGGGCTGTGTGTCAGCCGGCTACAGCCCTGTGATGTAATGTGGGATCTCAGTGATAACAGTGGGAATAATATCTCCTTTGCTTCCTCTTAAATACATACAAGAAGGACATTTCTGAGCTATAGGATTTAACTGTGGCCACTTTCTTTGACAGGAGCTGAACATCAGCAGCATGAAGACTTCCTGTCAACAGGCCTGGGCACCTGTGAATATAGGGAGGGACAGAGAAGGCAAAATGAAACCAGCGTGATGCTGGGTCCTGGGAACCGCCACTGGCTGTTCCATGAAACAAGGGAAGGGAAAAGCAGGCAGCCAGTCGGTTGCTCTAGGTGCCTGAGAGTCCAGGCTGAGTTGTAGCTACCACGGACCAGGAGAGATTTGAGGCCCTGATCTTTGCCATCTGCTTCTCTTTACAGCTCCAGGTGGTGCAGGACACCCAAGAGATTAATTTGGTTTGACAAGTTAGTTCATAGACCGTAGTTTTTAGTATTTAAAACCTTATATTATGATTACAGAAAGGGAAGAAATAGGGAACTGTGCCTTTGAAGAGCTTGGCATGCACCAGTGGGAACTGGATGTTGTGTCATGCCGAACTCGTGCTATGGGATGCTGACCAGAGGACTGCAATATCCCAAGAAGCAGGTCTCTGTGGGACTCCTTGGCTCTGGCTGGGCACAAGTTTCCCACCACTTTTGAAACTTGTAAATTTCCAAATATTTGCATGATTTTAAAGAGATTTTGTCTCAGCAAATCAGTACAAACATGGCCAATCTTACATTTCTTGTACCCACAAGGTTCCTGTTCCATCGCAGAACAGGAAATATAGTTTGAAGCTTCTCATTACTAGCAAGTTTCTTGCAGGAACCAGTGCAAATGATTATGTGAGAGCATACAAACCCATCAGCTAGACAACAACCGGACTGCTGAGTGAGGCTACTATCTCATACACACTGATATGATCTAATGATCCTAAAATTGCTATGCAATTGGCGAAATTGGGAAGAAATAGTATCTGCCTTGGAAAAAATGACACATCTGTGCACAACTATATGCCTTTCTGAGTGCTGCGGGTTGTCCATCTACTGCTTGTTCCTTGTTTTGGGTTGAGCTATATAAAGACTTTCAGATGCTGTCCTTTCATCTTGAGAAAGCTGATTGCATTCCAATGTCATCTGATGCAGCCTTTCTGGGTCACGTCTTGCATAGCAAAATTTTTCATGGCTTAGTTTTAACATAAAAATGAAATGCATCATCAGTCCATCATTGCTGGTTCTGTCATAGCTTGTGTTTTTCATGGAGACTTCTCATGACATTTTGATAGCGCAGGAGACAGAACTGCTAGCTCTGGTGCCATTCCTTCAGTCATTATCTGTTTTGTAAATTCAAGCCATTGCCCTCTACATTGCATCAGTGCAGCTCTCATAACAAGAGTACACAAGATGCCTTTTTCTGATGGATTATCTCATGACTCCATCAATGTCACAGACCCCACAAAAGAGACGCATGAATGAATATTTATTTATGTATTGTTATGAATGGAAAAAGGTACTTGTGTGAGGGTTGGCTCCAAACTAGGCTTTGAGTCTCTAGAAGTGTTAGAGCTGCCTGTCTTCAGATCTTGGAGAAAGCATTAATTTGCTTCTTGAAACATATGCTGAAAGGCAGCTTTTTGGTTTGCAGAGGAGGTCAGTATGTTAAGAAGAATGCCAGCTATCTTTTGGCAGTGCAGAGTTGTGCTAACACCTGAGGAATTGAGCACATACACCTATTCTGGATAAGTGTATGTGGTGTGGAGAGTGTCGGAGGGGAAATGGCTCCCTCCACGCTCCAGTCCATTTGTGTGATAGTCGCTCACCTTAGTTCCATCCATTCATAACAAACATATTTTTTTAGTTCCTATAAAAAGAGAGAGAAAGCAAAGGTGATGTAGTGAGAATTTTGCATTATTGTGGATGAATTTACAGATGAAAGCTTTCTGTCAGTTCAAACACACTTCAAATGTTAATGGCAGATTTCTTCATTTACCTGAAATACTGTTCTGGAGATGGAAGTCAAGAATAGTTTCATAAAATTCCCTGTTTTAAATTATGTATTTAACTGATAAAAAAACAACTGAGTTTGAAAAGCCTATACAGATTCAATTTTTTGTGTTGTTGTTTCCCAACATTTCACTATTTTATGCTTACTAGAAACCAGAATGTATGTTGTAAACAAAATCAGTTAATATGAAGAATAAGTGCATTGTCTGCTCAGAAAGGAGACTGAATTGGGCTTTAACAAGCTTACCTTGCTTTGAGGATCTGTTTCTACTCCCATGCAATTCAGTGGCAAAACTCCTAATCATGTCACCCTTGTAGGACCAACCCCAGAGACAGGAGAGCAGCAAAAGGCTTTTACAACACAGTGGAAATATGATGCAGAGAAATATCAGGACACTCAGCTGATCTTTCAGTGAATGGAACAAAAACAGCAAGCGAAAGGTTGATCTTTCAGAAAAAAGTCTGTTTGGAAAAGGATGTATTCAGCAAAAGATAATCACACTTCACAGGAGAAAACTGTGCATTAGGGAAGAAAAACTGTCTGCTGAGAATTAGCAGGACACCGATATCCAGGAAGCCGAACTTTGGAAATGAGCGTGCAATGCTCTGAACACTTCCTAAGTGATACAGTGGAGCGGACAGGGGTTGAATGCACTCATCTTTTAGGATGGAGTCTTCTGTGGCTTTGGGAACATGTCAGGTGGTGCCTGGGAAAAAACATAGGAAGCTTGGGGAATGCAGTGAAATTTGTTTCTTTCATATCCTGTAAGAGAAAGTTTTTGTTTTTTGTTTTTTGGGTTTTTTAACTCTGGTTGTTTCTAAGGTCTGTTAAGGCTTGTTTGTTGTCAACAATTTTCCTTTGTTCTGCATCTTGAACAACCCAAAACAAAGACCTCTTGTGTCCTTTTGGGAACCTATCCTCCTCTCAATGCAAAACAGTTGCGGGAGTCCAGTTTCTGCAGACTTCCTAAGCCCTTTTAAACAACTCCAAGCATTATGATCCTGTATATGCTTTTTTCTACATTTTAGAAGGGGGGAAGGTGTTATTATTGCAGACAATTTAAAACCATAACAAAATGTGGGCTCCGGTTTAATTTGAGAACGGAAAGCGAATGGTATTGTAAAGCTTAATGTTTATAGGAAAGAATGCTTTTCCTTTTCAGCCTTTTTTCTTAAGTCTGAAATTTGTAAGAGGAAGTTCAAAGAGGATATACACATTAGTTCCTACTTGGTTATTTTCCATATGTGAGGTCAGTAGATTTCAGCGGATTAGTCTGGGTTCCTGAACAGCTGAAAAGTTTTGAAATCACCTTCCTGAGGTTTTGAAGCAGGGTATTATAGTTTGCAAAAAAAAAGATCAGTTTGAGCAGGCTTCCTGTGTTGTCTGTTTACTCAGAAAGTGAGAGTAAGGTGGCCTGAAATGGGAGATGAGTGTAATAAAAATCATTTAAATGTCTTCTAAAGCATATCCACTGTGGCAATGATTTAAAACTTATCATGCTTTTCAATAACCAGCGTACCTTTCAATAGCTTTGAGACTCTACGTCCTTCTACACTGCTGATTGCAGCTGAAACCTTTTCAGAGAGGTTGATTTGTTGGTGCAGGGCAATTTTCAGTACGTCTAAACAGAAGGCCCACTTTAGTGGAACCTGTTTTTGTAAAAAAAAGAACAACCAGGCAGTATTTTCCCTGACAAGCAACAGTAATTATTCTAATGTGAGGACGCAAAGCAGTTTTCTCTCAAAGAATTGGTTCACATGGCTAGGATCAGAAATATTCACCATTTGGGTTCAGATATACTTTTCCCAGCTTCAGTTTAGAAGTGAAAAGAAAGGTCCTGATTTAATATTTACATTCATTTATCTCAAAATCTGTAAGCAGACTTTCCCAAAATTTGGAGTTAAAAAGCAAACCTAACACAGAAGGTAGGTGCAGAGAAAGATGAGGAAATGGCAGTGAATCTAGTTTCACCAGTAATTTCTTACAGAAATTACAGAAATACACTTCATCTACATGGATATGATGCAGATGTTCTCAAGGGAAGCTTTGAGTTAATGTATGAAAGAGTTTATATCAAAATAATTAATCTGAAAGTTTTCAAAGATGCTGAGGCTGGCAGAAGTTCTGGGGATGTGTTCTCTAAATCAACCTCTTCCCACTGTTAAAAATATATTTGAACTGACCTACAGAGGAGAAGGTGGGGTTTGAGTGGTGTAATTTGGGTTTGAAATAGCTTTGAGTGCTAAGCAGTGTCTGGTTCTGCTCCAGGAAAATTGGATGCTGAGTAGCCTCAGTTAGGAGTACCTGGTTCGGAGCACCGTGTTTATTACCTTGCTTTCTGTTAAGGCCTGCAAATCCCCATCTCTTTTGCAATTTTATCCTGCACATTATTCTGTTTCTTCTGAGTAATATTCTGACATCCAGTGTACTGATATACAGCACTATATGCTGAATGTTTGTAGAAAGAAATGTACTTTGACACTGATATTGTATGATCCTACAATTAGTTTGTTTGTTAATATATAAACAAAGGAAAGGGAATTTAAAAATCCTTGTTGACCTTTCCTTTCAACCCAGCAACACCCCTAATTTGAAACCAGTGAGTCTACTTAAAGGCTTATTGTTAAACCTGTAGTTGAGAATCTTTCTGGATCAGGGTTTAGCTTGGACAGCAGGAATGGCCTTTACCTCTGGCAGCCAACTTTCTTTATCACCACCTGTGCAAATTTTCCACCTGCACAGAAGTCCCACCTGATGTTCACTGCCTTCACAGCACAGCTGCTTTGAACCAACACATAGGGTACGGCTAGGGACAGGGTTTACTTTTTAAATGCCATTAATATACAGGTTTAAGCATGTCTATGAGCAGTTACATACAAGGTATACCTGAGTATCATAAGGAATTTTATAAATAATTCACAAGTCATAGTCATCTCATACCGGAGATTGTATTATTGGTGTTACATGTGCACAGGCACATATAGAACTGAAGGTTCTATATGAGCTCTAGCCTACTCTGTGGGAATGAATTGTCATTTATTAATTGCACAGTACAAACCAAAAGTGCCACTTAGAAGTGTTCTTGAGTGATTTAAATTTCTTGCTAGCAAAAGTTCAAATGTACAGTGTATAGAAAGCAAGAGGTAGAAATCCAGGTGTACCTCATTCAGCAGGGAAAATCACAGCTTATTCCTTGTCTTCACAGGATAAAATATATCCCCCAAATTCTGCCTTCTCTTATGGCATGCAGTTCATTTAACTGTGGACAGTTTATGTCTTTTGGAGAAGGCTTAAGTCTTATTAAAATCTGAGAGGTTTTACACAGGAATTCAAATGCTGCCACTTTGGTGGCAGATTAAACAGTCGTTTCTTGTGCTGCTTTTATTTGCATTGTTTACAGTGACACTGCTGAAGGTAGGATCGACTCTGAAAGTGAAACTAAGAGGTGACAGTGACACTATGTTTTGTCTTTTTTCTTTTTTTCCTGATCCTTAATGACTGCTTCTGAAACACTCTCAGCTCACAGGTGAAAAAGAGTTCCCTTGTAACAGCCCTGCCAGCATGAAAGATATTGCAAAGGCAAATATAGGAAGTCATGGGCAGCATTTACCTTCCCTGCTTATGTTAGAAGCTGCTATCCCAGGCTCAACATACCTTCAGTGGAGTGAAAGGACCTCCATCAGGTAGCGGTTCACAACATCTATGCCAAGACCTTGCTTTATGAAGCTGTCCTTAAGTTCTTGCTCCTCCTGAAGGAGGAGCCTTCTTGTTTCCAGGAAAAATGGTGATGATAGTCCCACTCTTCAAAATTCTGCCCACTTTCTTCCAGCAAAGGAAGTGTTAGACAATAAAGTGATCAGGAACGTAGAGTAGATTGAAGCAATTCAGTGGTGCAGCTTCCAGTGGCTGCAATCAGCTTTGCATCAGGCCATGAAACCAACCCAGACAAAACCTCCAGGCAAGCATAGGGTTTTGTCTTTGCTCAAGCAAGGTTTGAATTTGGTTGACTCACTGAGGGATTAGGAAGTTGGTTTTCCAACATACTTATTTGGAAACTTTTATTTGAGGTTAAGAGATTAATGCAGAATATCTAAACCAAAAGAAATCAATTTCCAGGTCAGTGTAAAAGATATAAAAATAATTTTCTCCTTAGTCCCCAGTTTCATCTGTACAAATGTCACATCATTGACCCAGACAGCAATTTGGCCAGCCCTAGCACAAAATTGTTTTTTTTAAGTGTACTGTATCTCCACAGTTTCCACTCTCTTCCTGGAAGAGAACAGGTTTTTTGTGTCATTACTGTCATCAGAGGAAATGGCACCAGGCTTCAAGACTTCATAAACTACTTTCATTGATTCAGTTTTGTCAGTCCAACAGCTGTTTCCCAGCCCCGCTTTCCTGACCAACGTCAGTGCTCCCGTCACTCCAGTCTTCAAAGAAAGATAAAGATATCTTTTCTTAAACAAGCTTTCAGTTTCAGGGGATGAGTGTGTACATAGGATTCTGTCCAATTCAAGTCAAGGTTTCACCTTGCATAGGCTTGGCTCATCTGTATAAACTCAGGTGTCACTGAGGGAGAATAAAAAGTATCCTATGGAATATGTCTTATGAGAAAAAGACATTTCCAAGCATAAAAGTTTTTAAAATATGTTTGTTATTTTTCCCAAAACTCCTTCATAGAGTCAACAAAGAAAGACAAGTTTAGCAGTAACATGCATAAAATTTATAGCTGTGTTCTTAATAGTATATTGAAAAGAATACAGCTACTGGACTAAGTTATTCAGATTAAAACATTCCTGGATAGAGTAAGTTAAAAAGAGGGACAGTTAAATTTGTGCCACTCAGCTTATGCGCTACTCTGAAATGTTGCTGTGTTTTCCTTGGAACATGGTTTGCAACATCTGTGATGTATGATCATTAGAAGAAGATTTGACATTTATCTTTCCACTGAGTTCTGTTGGATTCCAACAACAGGTCATGGTCTGAGCACATTTTGAACCTTTTTCATGAAAAAGCTCGATAAATTATGCACAGTTACCCTATCTAGTACAAGTGTAACAGGCCAGCTTCTCCTCTAGTTGTAATAAATGTTACATGCCTTTATTTCTAAATGGAGGACTGTCTACGCTAAGTTACAAGATTTCCTCCTTTTGGTGGAAATGTTGAATGTTTATGCAAAACCAAACCATAACTCTCCTAAGAGTGAATCTGTGGGGTTTTCCCCTCGCATCTAAAATTAACTCACTGTAATGTAGAGCTATACTGTGATTATCTGTTTTGTTGAAAGCAAAGGCTCAATCTAAATCAATTTTTCCTATAGTTTTTTAAATGAAATCAGTTTGTGGGGAATCCAAATCCAGAACGAATATTGTTTAGGGAAAATAGGCACTTTTGTAAACGTCTTTCTTCATAAAACTCACAACAGGTAACAAAATTTTGTCGTTTGTCTGCAAAGTGCATTAAAATATTTCCTGTCTGTACTTAATATGTAATGTTATTTTTACAATTTCTACAACTTGTAAATCTTGATTATTACTTTAGTTTCAAGCATACCTAATTGTTTTATAGTGTTTAGATGCTCCATACAACCCCCCTGTTACATACATGTAAATTATGTTTACATGATCTACTCACTCCATGTACAGATCACTTTCATCTGAAAATTCTTAAATTCTTCCCACTGGAAATTAAATACTATCTTCTATGTTATTTCTTTATAAGGTTTACTTTTTCAAATGTTTAACTACTACATATGGTAATAATATAAACCATCAATCACTTATCACAAATATTCATGGAAAATCTGTACGTATTCATCGAAAATGCTGTATTTTGTCAGCAACTTTGGTAAATGTTAAATTTTGTTTTCTTACTGTAGCCAGGAAAATTAACGACCACTTTAAAAATTCATTTAGAAGATTTGTTCCATGAATTTATTTTTGGTTTTGTCAAATTTCAGACATTGTAACTAGTTACTGATTAAACACTGCTATGCTATTCATAGGGATATTTACTATTTCAAACAGGCTAGAAAAACCCAATAAATTAATTTTCATTAAAAAGTTAGGTTGACATCTCCCTGTACCTGAGGCCAGAACACACTAATATACAGTTGATCTGCCGATACTGATTTTAATAATGTTTGGTTTTGATTCTTCATGTTCTCAGGGGTAGCTAGGGGCAAATACTGTTGTTTGCATTAGTACTGTTTAGCATGTGTGTCCAGCTAATGATTTTACAGCTCTTGGTTAGGCCTTGGGAGGTCTTCTCCTTGCATGGCGTCCTGATGCACAAAAGCAGGCTCTCAAAGCCAGTGGAACACTTGCAGGTACAAAAATTTTTGGTAGCTTGCCTAAGGGGGTCTATAAGGACTAGCTCCAGCCTGACAAATGCAGTAGCTTCAGTTTAATAGATCATGCTTTGGCTGACTTTTAGGCAAATGGGATTGACTGTACTTATTTTCTCTCCTAAGGATGCTGAATTCTTCACCGAGAAGCCTGAAGAGCATATTTTGGTCTTTAAGGCGACGGTAACTTGCAGGAGCCATAGTACAGCTCCTTGACTGCTTGAACTCTGCTTAGGGCAGTGGTGCTTTACTCCGAATAAGGGCAGCTCTGTCTTGTTTTCTCTGTCAAAAGTCGCATGAAGAATGATACACCTGTGACTAACTAGTACTGATGGAAAGCCACAGGTGAGGTGTGAGCAACAAATGTCTGGTGTAGCTTCAGAGAAGAACCAAGTATGAGTTACATCGTTCTTTAAAGGGTCTGCTTGGGCAATGGCATGCGTACACTTCAGCCGTGTTTGCTGAGAAATTACTTTTTCCCTGCTCCTTCCTCCTCCTGCTGCAGAGTTGTTGCATTCTCTTCTTTCTGCTGGTGGCAACTCTGTAAAGTTTCATTCAAAATGGGTGAGTTTAGCAGAAGACCTGCCAAGCAGAGTACTTTAGTCTAACCCTGATAATCTCTTCAGCTGGAGAGGGCTATTACCTCTCTCAGTGAAAGTTCCCATCTCAGTGGTGGTGTTTTGTCAGGATCCTTCTTCTCATTAATCTTTGGAAAGATCTGGATTGTAGTCCTATGTTTTTGTTTGACAAAAATTGGCAATTCTTACTGAAAATGCACGTCCTTTTTATGTTTGACTGGAAATAGAAAGCTAATTAAATCTGGCAGCTTTATAATGGAAGTGCTACAACTGGTGAAATTAGACAGCTCTTTATTAAAATAGATTCAGAATCTCAGTTGTGTATTATTTATTGTTATTTATAGACCTAATGGATTGACCAGTTACCTCTGTCCTTGGAGAATCTAAAATGCACAGTTTTTAAAGAACTGTCATGGTTCTCCCTACAGATAGTTGCATTTCAGGTGATAAATTCTTTCAGACAAGGACTTGGTCTTCATTACATGTATTTGCGGCTCTGTGAACAACATGCCATAATTTAATCCATCTGTTTTGCAGAGTGCTTTTGAAAGCCTTGTGAAGTGCCTTATTAGTATAAGACAATTTGGTTTTATGGCTTCAGTGACGTTTATTTTGCTGTGTAGGGGCTGTGTGACATAATGGATGTCACAGGCTCCCTTGCAGCTTTGTGAATCCCTAGCACTAGCTGCTTCCTTGGGACCTGTATGCCATAAACAGGGAATAAAATAAAGGGCTCATTTTGGCTGGAATGTAATTGAATTAATCACATTGAACTTATGAATAGTTCCCTTGAAGTCTGTGGAAATACTCTCTGCTTTTAAACTTATAAACATGCTTAATTACCTCACTAAAATAGTTACTTTACTAAATCAGTTCCTTTAATAATTCTATGTATCAGGAACACAAAGAACAGTGAAGGTGCCCTTTAAATGGATCATGTAGCACCACTAGATGTGGAAAAGACAAGGAAACAGCCAGGCTGAAAATGCAGCCAAAGACAAAACATTCCTCCAGTGATGTGTGGTAAGTGTTAGATGAAGGTATTCAGCACCTCACAGGATCAGGCCTTGTATGATTAAACTGCTGTACAAACCCATGGTAATAGATCCTTAAATAATAAAGTGAAACGGGAGGTAGGCAAGTTGGGTGGGAACAAAGCTAGCTCAGTGCATTAGAAAGATTATTGTTTGAGTTCCTAGTATTTAACGGCTGGGTTCTGAGTGCGTCAACTAAGTTCAGCAGCAGTGTTGTTCTGGCCAGTTATTCAGTAGGAATGTCGACCTGAGCAACAACACCGTGGTACGTACAGCTCAGGTCAGACACGTCTCTGATTTCTGACCACTTTTTTCTCTTGGGTGGTGTTTATTTTCTTCCCAGAAAATATGGTAATGTTTGGGTTTATTCAACCTTGTGGCAGTCTTGTACTGCTTATTCTAATGCCTCTTGTTGAACCTGACCCACATGTTATCCCTTCGTGTAAATAACTCATTTAGACCCAAGCCCTAAACCCTCTGCTTAAGGCTGAGTGAGCTGGACTGAAGGAAAACAATATGTCCTCACATGGAGTGGAGCACAGAACAAAAGTTCTTTGACCTTTAAGCAGTGCTTGCCGTACTGCGTAGCACTATCTCTGTTTGGAGGGTGCAGGCACAACTCGTCTCCAGTTTCTTCCTCTCCAGGGTCAAGTGAGGAGCAGCAGCATGTGTCAGTGAACAGAGGGTTGGCAGGGCGCGTGACGCTTGGTCTTCTCTCCTGCTCTGACTTACATGTCAGCAGTGATACCACTCACCTTTTTTCTAATGTTTTTCTAACAAGTGGGCTCACAAGATGGCAGAAAGTGTGACTCTTCATTTCATTCTTGTCGGGTGATGCTCACATGTCTGTTTGATACGTCTGGGTGTTAACTATTAGTGTTAGTCTCACACGTGGAAAGCCATGGACAAACCACTCCATCTGGGGGTTTAGTGAAAAATCAGAAAACAAGGGACTTGGCTGGAACAATCTACAGGAAATTTATTTATCTGCTGTCAGAAATATAATCTTTGTAGAGGGGTTGGATGATAGGTATTGCATTTTGTTTTCTTTCAGTGGGAGAGACTTTTTTTCCACAGAGGTGTACGAACAACCTCTCTCACGGGTAGGACTTTTTTTATAGTAGATACAAAAAGAAAAAACACATTATAACCATTTTGCAAGTAAACTTTCTTCCCTGTTATAAACCATAACTTTTATCAGGCCATAAGTAATGTGTCTTGGAGACACCAAGCCAAAGCAGTAATATTATTTCTACTTCTGTGGTGATGGCTGGAATCCCCAGACATAATTTAAGGCTTTTTGGTCTAGACACAATACATGTACAGCATAGAAAGATGATTTCTCTCTCTACATAATTACCTTTTTACCAACTTCCTAGCAACAACATTCCATCAGAAGGCAACCAGATTTGTGTGTTTGTTCTGCCTGTATCTGCATGTTAAATGGTGTGAGAAATTGCCAGGTGGTGAATTGCTGAAAAACCACAATAAATACAGTTAGTACACATTTATTACATTCATGCTATTCAAATATTTTAGGACCTAATAATACTAAGTCCCAGATTATTGTGAGTCATCTGGTTCTTGCATATTTTATTCTAAATCTAAAACTGTTCTTGCAATTCTTCACGAAAAGATGATATACACATATCTTTATGGTTTCTAATACTACCTTTGCAAGTGTACTTAAACTGTTTTAAATAATCATAACACTCTGAATTATTTAATCATAAAGAATGAAGTAAATATAAATGCTTAGTATCTAGATTCCTAGTATAGATGTAGATGTTACCAAAAGCATGTCCTCCTGAATTTCTTAAGTATGATATTTTGGAAGGTTTACCACTGAACCCTTGTGAGGTGGCACAGACCTTTGAAAACAGTGGACCACTGGCTCGGTGAAACATACTGCCATTGACTTACAACTCACATCTATGCTTAGTCATACCAAATGGAGTCATGACTGAGAGATTTTGAAACAATTAAGCTCATCATGGAAGAAAAAATGCTCTTTATGTGTGTGACAGAAGGCTCCAAATAATGCAGACTAATATATAAATATAAGCCAGAAATACAAAGAGCCCTGTGGAATAGATGGAAATTTAATTGTTGTAATAGCTGCTGAATGACAATTCAGCTGGAAGATTTTGGGCAAATAGCATGAGAATAGATGGTATTGATGTGAAGTATGCAGCACATTAAAACATATGCTTACGTAAATTGTGGTCAGATTCTTAGTATAAGAACAAATTTGACATGTGAATCTCTTTCACTGCTGGCCATAAATAAGAAGTGGGGAAAGCTAGACATAAACCAGGTGTCACTATTTTGATTTTTGTGGTCGGATCAAGATTGCAGAGCCTGGTGTAATTTTTTGTCAGCCCAGTGGCTTCAGATGAATTCTGGCAGCTCATAAGGACTGGAAATGGCCTTATTGGTTTCCTTTAATGTTGTCTACAAGTGAATAAGCTTCTGAATATTACACGTTCCATAGGGAAACCAATTTAATCTGTCAGCCATTAAATGTCCTCAAATACATATAAAGATATATCTTGAACATATAAGTCCAGCTACATGGAAGCAGGTGTCTGTTGAAAACGGAAAGACAGCACAGGAAGAAATCTTGTGTATTGTATTAGATTCCTTAAAAACATAAACCACACTAGTGAGGCCAGTGTTCCCTCTACTTGGAGTACCTTTTCTTTTAAGATCACAACAATCTTCTAATTTTATTTGATAAAATAATATACAGTGAAACAGTGTATTTGAAGTCATACAGGCCTTTAAATAAAGTGAAAGCTTCAATTAACAGTCAGGTTCTTTATACTTGAAACCTGAATTTGGACATGGTATTTGGAAGTGCTGGGATTTGCCTCCAGTATAAACATATGAAAAACCTGATGCCTGACATTTACTGTTTCGTGCTTCTAAACATTTAAAAAACATGGTCAGATGGCAAATTTGGTGGGGCGGGAAAGACGAAGACCTTTCGTTATTTTTAGTTTTTTTCTCTTAAAAGTACTTTGTTCAGTGAGGGAGCGGAGTCTCATTTCATTGCAAAGAAAAAGTAGGTCCCAGCCAAAATATGCCAAGGTCACGTCTGCTGGGTGAGCATGCAAAGCAAACAGTGGTGCTTCAGTTTTACAATCTCAACCCAGTTTGCAGCCTCAAATATTCTTCAGTTTTCATTCCTTCTCCAAACCTTCTCATTTCTGCCATGGCAGGCCAGCATCTGCTTTCCTTGAAGTGCAACATCCTACTGTCACGTTGCCTGCCTTCAAGAGGAAAGCTGCTCACTCTGCAAAATGGTCATCTGCAGCATGGGATCTTTGGGATCTGGCTTGCCTGTTTTCTTCAGTATGGCTGCTGAGGCCATCCTGGCCAATAAGGGTGGCCACCATGCCACTGGGGACTGGGGAGAGGCCCCAGACAGGCAGTGGGAAGGCGGGGGCCATGTCCCACCTCAGCCCTGGAGAGTTGTTCTGGACTGAGCAGGACCCTCATAGCCCCCTGACACCCATGTCATTCCCAGTTTTCCACCAAGGGAACTGCCCTGTATGGGAGCAGAGATGGGGTGTGGGGTAGCAAAAGCATGAAGTTTGCACGAAGCAGCCAGGTGAGAGGTTGGGTACATGCTGTGAAAGAGGCGAGAACAGTGTCTGACATCATGGTAACCGAAGTGTCCTTTCAGTTGTGAAAAACAGCAGATACTGGAGGTGAGTGGCAGGGCAGAAGTGGCTTTTCTAGAGACTTCTGCCCTGTAGATATGATAGCCAAACCCCAGAGCTTGGCCCTCCAGACCCTGGGGGACATGTTTTCCATATGGACAGTGCTGGCCACCAGGTTCCCTGGTAATGTGGCTGGGTGGAACGGGGCCTGAGGCGCACCTTTGGAAAGATAGTTATTTATGTCTGAGTTGATCACCCCAGGCTCATTTTCTCACCAGCTGATTTATCTCCCAAAAGTATATTTTGCCAAGCACAGTGCTGCTGAGCCTAGAATGATTCAGATGCCCGAATAAGTGTGTTTAAAGCTAGCCTTGGTATTTCTGCGCTATGCTGGAGTCTGGAGTACAGGTAACATGAACATGAAGCTGTGCAAGGTGGAAAGGAGTCACACTATTGTTCATGGCTTAAGCCTCTGCTGTTTTTGCAGGCTCACTCTATGTGTGCAATGTTAAAAACCCTCAGTGACACCTCTCTGAACCCCTGAGGCTAAAGTTTGATTAGCTAACTTGCAGGTTTTCTTTACAGAGAAACATATTTTCCATCTTTATAACTGTGGGCTTAGAAGTTGTTTTAAAGTTAACTTGCACAGATGCATCTTTTAATATGTTTTCTTTTCCAGTATGACAGTTCTGGTGAGGTGGAGGGATATAAGACATGACAAATGCCTACTATTTGCAAATTCCAGAAAAAGCAAAAGGCACTATTTGACTGTTTAATAGACTTGGCAAGTACCTGGGGGCAAGTATCAGCAATGTGTTCATAAATAAGCATGTCCAACTTTTCCAGGAAAACTTTCTGGTTTTCTCAAATGAAAGGTGTGTTTTAGCCACAGAGGAACAAAGACCACAATATAGTTTAGGGAGAGGGAGTTCTGGATAGGGCAAGTGAAACAGAACAAAGTCTACAAAGTTTATCAGCTAGTCTGACTGTTTAAAAACAATTTCCTGCAAGATTTTATTCAAACAATTCATGTCATTTGACTAATCCAGCACTCCTTTTTTCTGTTTCATCTAAAGTATGTTAAACTGAAGAAAGAAAGATCTTCAGGACAGATTTACTGAACAAGATTTCAGAAAAGGCCCTCTGAGAGAAACAATTTACCAAAACGTTTCAAATGCAGGTGACGCATATTAGATCTGGTGTGCTGTTCATGGGAAGAGTCTGTGCTCCTCTTGCTCTATTCATGCAATAAATGCATTTCTTCAGGAGAAAAAACAAAAGTATATACAGAAGCAATTTCCTAAGGAACAGTTCTATTTTGAAATTGCAAACTTTTTTGAGAAATTTGATAACTTTAAAACAGTAAAAAAGATACTTTCCTTGGAAAAAAGAGGACTCTGAAGAAACTTCCATAAAAGGTATTTTAGCAGATTTGGTAGAAAAGTGTTTCTGTCATTCAGAGTAGGATAGAAAAAACTCTACAACTTTTGTAGCTTCTGTTCATTGAAACCAGAGGCAAATGAAAGGGATGCAACTCATTGACCTTCAGCTGCCTGGGTTAATGTCCCATCCCCTAACAGGCTTATTTAGTTTTAGTGGGCATCTCTTTCTAGGATCCCTTTATGATGTCTCATCTCAGATTTTTTAAAGGGTTCCTGCTTAAGTAAAAAAATACATTTTTTTAGGCACCTAGACACAATGATCTCACTTTCAAAATGCAGCTGAGTGCTGAAGTACTTTTAAATCCCAGGTAATTATTCCCTGCAAAGAAACTATGTAAGGTGAGCTCTGATGAACACACTTCCAAATGCACTGTTTAATCAGTCAGGTCTTGGAGGCTGGGAAACTCAGGGAAAAGCTAAAAGAAGGGTTAGCCATAATATGCATCACCTATTTGGCCCTCTACCTACATTAAATTTTCATAGTTCTTTTAATTGCTCGGATATTTGTAAACAGTAAGGGGGCAGAGGACCCTTCTAAAAAAGAACACGTGATGCTTAGGATGAATACAATGATGGCAGTTTGTTGTTGTATTGAGATGCTTGTCTGTTTCTCCTCTACTTTATTTCACCAAAAATTAATTTAAGGGGAATGTCTCCAAACTGTACAGCTAAGTTTTGAGAACTTTCAAGCTGGCTTACTTTATGCAAAAAATAATTCTACCTATTTGTTCTGTCTGGTTGTTTTATGAGTGCTTTGCCCTCTGGATGTGCTTTGTTTTTACTAGTTTCTGAGATTTATTTAGAGACTGATTTTTTGTGTTCCTGACTCATACAAAATTGAAGAAACAGCAAACTAGTTTTAACAGAGGTTGTAAGAATTTTGCTAACATGAAGAATAGAGACTATTCTGTTAACCTGATTGTGAAACTGATTGGAGGAGTTCTCCATTCTGTTTTAGTTGGCCTGAGAAAATAGCAAGCTATGCACTACAGATGATCTAAAGATTGAGGTTAATTTCTATTTGTCTGATTGGAAAATACATTTGTTTCTCTTTACATCCTGTGTAGGGTAAAAAATGTATCTTTGCTTTGCAATAATTCTCCTCACTGTTATTATTAACAAAGGACATTGCTCTGTTTCCCAGCAATAGATGCTACTGGACCAAAGCCTAGATCCACAAAAGGCCTTAGATGCTGATGTGGGATTTAGGTGACTAAACTCAACAGTTAGATCCTCAAAACTCCTATTCAGCTATTGCCTAATCCTGTAGGTGCCTAAAATCTGTAGGAGCCAAAGATACGAACATTAAACTTCTCGACACCTATGTCTCTGTTTACTTGGAAGTGCATCAGATGACGTTTATCTCCGTTGTGGCCATGCAGGCATTCTCAGAGCACGTTTGCAGCTTTCAACTCCACAAAATGCAGCAGCATCTTTCTTCCAGAGTGGTAACGTGCTTCTTACGCACTAATTCAGAGGCTACAGTGGAAGAGGAACGGATTCAATCCATCGTCTTCTTGCTGGGCTTCAGCTCCACATCTCCTTCCCCTCAGGACAATGGCTTACCTAGCATTCTTGCTGTAACAATCCAGCCACGTGCTTTTCAACTTACTCACCTACACTGTTTTTTCTTCCAGCTACATCATGAAAGAGAAGCCTGAGCCTGGGTTAATTATTTGAGAAGAAGGATACAGATGGTTCTTATGGCTCCTTCAGGAAGAGTCTAGGACTCTTAAAAGCTGTGGTGGATGGAAGAACATCCTTGTTAGACATGGGTGAGTCACTTGGAAGACTCTAGGTCATTGTGGATACAAGTATTAAAATGCCTATGGACAGAATTTAGATCTGAGGACTTAATTATTACTTTCCCCGTAGATTCATAAAGCTACTTTTCTGGCATTTGGTAAATGGCAGTCATCTGAATGTAGTAGCAAAGAAGTTGGATGGTGAAAACACAAGGAAATAAACACAATTGAATTAGAAACACTAATTCTTCCGTTGTTGCTCAGTGGGAGTTTCACAGTACATTCTGAATGGAGGGAGTCTCAGGGGTCTCCCCATATTACTCTATTGCATGTTTTCCTTCTCCTGGACCTCATGAAAAATGTCTGTGAATGTAAAATGCAGTCAAATTGAAAAACTGATTAAACTATAACTAGTTAAATCTAGCACTAGAAATGCCTAAAAATGAAATTCAGGTTCCCTGTTATTCTCGTTCACCTTGCCATTAAGAGCATTACCAGTCACTTAGGTGGTTCACACAGATACCTCCAGTAAAACATATTAATAAAGTTGCAAAGTCAGACAGTGGGATCAGAAAAGCCTATGAAACCTGAGGCTGGTACTCTTGAGGGTATTATTGTGAGATAGTGTTTACATATGTGATGATGCAGTGTTTTGTTGGGTTTTTTTCTTTCATCTGGACTCTGCCTCTTCTAGTGTGTAGAGGATAATCTTAGCGCTAACTAATCTACTCAATACCTTGCTCTATCCTCATTTTCCATCTTCTGGAACACTGTTCTCTGAGGATATAATTACAGTTTTCCTCACAGGTTCTTCTTGGACAAACACCATTAGTTTATTTATTTTCAGAATGCTGTAGGATGGGATGGTGTTTGTACTCCACAGATGGGGTGTCCCAATGCTATCCCACTCAGATATATATTCACAGCCAGTTTTAGAACGTATCGCTCCTCACTCACTGTTCATCTAAAGCTGTCACATAAACTCTACCTGTTCTAAACCTCAAAGAGCAAAAAAGTGTGTTGACAAAATGCAAGGCTCCTCTGACCCATTTTCTACCATGTAACTGGTAAATAATCTCCGTGTTTGGTTTAGTGTCAGGATTGTTTTGAACACTTGATTTTGATTACCCAAGTTTTCAATTAGATGCTCTGAACTCTTGGCCTGAGGCGTTTCAGTGCCAATAAAATTCACCGTAGACGAAGTTCATGCAAAGGTGCAGTGTTCAAACTCTGAAGAGCAAATGATACTGGTGACAGTAATGACCCATCTTTATCCTTGTAGCAGTGTCTGGCTTTTATACTTCCGGCTATCTTGATCTGTGATTTGGAGAAACAGTCCTAATAACCTGGGAGGTTGTTTTACTGAGTGTGTTCTATGCATGTGTTAGAAAACCTGTAGTTTCTACCAGATACTCACAGCCAAAGGGAAGGAATACATATTAACAATAATACACTTAGAAAGAGAATCACAGAATCATAGAATGGTTAGAGTTGGAAGGGACTCCAAAGATCACCTAGTTCCAAGCCCCCTGCCCTGGGCAGGGACACCTCCCACTAGACCAGGTTGCTCAAAGCTCCATCCAACCTGACCTTGAACACTTCCAGGGATGGGGCCTCCACAAGTTCCCTGGGCAATCTGTTCCAGTGCCTCACCACCCTCAGAGTGAAAGATTTCTTCCTGAGGTCTAATCTAAATCTACCCTCTCCCAGTTTAAAACCGTCACCCCTCATCCTATCGCTACACTCCCTGATAGAGTCCTTCCCCACCTTTCCTGTAGGGCCCCTTTAAGTACTAGAAGGCTGCTAGAAGGTCTCCAAAGCCTTCTCTTCTCCAGGCTGAACAACACCAACTCTCTCAGCCTGTCCTCATAGCAGAGGTGCTCTAACCCTTTGCACCTTTATGGCCCTCCTCTGGACCCACTCCAACAGGTCCATGTCCTTCTTGTGCTGGGGGCTCCAGAGCAGGACACAGTACTCCAGGTGGGGTCTCACCAGAGCGGAGTAGAGGGGCAGAATTACCTCCTTTGACCTGCTGGCCACGCTTCTTTTGATGCGGCCCAGGATGTGGTTGGCTTTCTGGGATGTGAATGCACATTGCTGGCTCATGTCCAGCTTTTCATCCACCAACACCCCCAAGTCTTTCTCCTCAGAGCTGCTCTCAATTCATTTTCTGCCCAGCCTGCATTTGTGCATGGGATTGCCGTGACCCAGTTGCAGGACCTTGCACTTGGCCTTGTTGAACTTCATGAGGTTGGCATGGGTCCACCTCTCAAGCCTGTCCAGGTCCCTCTGGATGGCATCCCTTCCCTCCAGCATGTCAACCACTCTACACAGCTTGATGTTGACAAACTTTCTGAGGGTGCACTCAATCCCACTGTCCATGTTGCTGACAAAGATGTTAAATAGTACTGCTCCCAGTAGGGACCCCTGAGGGACACCCCTTGTCACCGATCTCCATCTAGACATTGAGCCGTTGACCACATCTCTCTGAGCGCGGCCACCCAGCCAATTCCTTATCCACCTAGTGGACCATTCATCAAGCCCATGTCTCTCCAATACCTCCTACTTGTTAGTATCTGGCTGCCCCACATATAGACACACTTCAGATTTTAGTTTCTAACCTGTGCCTATTTTTTTGTTGAGACTAAATATTAGACTAGATATGAGACTTGGTTTAGTCTCATATCTGAAACTGCCTTCAAGAAAAAATGTATTTGTGAAGTGGCATTTGTTAGTATAGGTGTTGAATGCTGTTTTAGTTACATTTGTTCTACTTTTTTTTATGGATTTAATCATTAGCCCAGTGTTTTTTAGTATTACTAAGTATTTTCTTGTATTATTTAAACTGTTGTCTATTTTGTATCGATTTTAACCAAGTTAATTTAACATTACCCTATTAAAAGATTTTTCTCCTCCAATCATAACTGTGAGTCTCTAACTGTCTTTTCAATACCCTTTTCTCCCCTCTTTCCTCCCTGCTCTCAGCCCTCTCCTGACCCTGGCCTTGCAGATTGTCTAGTGTGTGACTCTGAACCTACAACCAAAATGCTCGTGCCAGTTTAGAAACTATTAGGGGAAACTGGTTGACAACCTCCAGCTGCTGGGTTAGTTAGGGTGAGTTCTTCCACTTCCATGAAACAACAGTCTTGTCGTGGCAAAATGAAGTACTGAAGTTGGTGTGTAGGTGTGGTGGTGTAACACCCTGCTTTGTCCTTACCCTGTGAGATAATGTCAGAGGACATTGGCTCCTCCTGCATTATAAATACTCCTGCCAAAGTACTGAAAACGGAATAAGAAGCTGTGAGGTATTTTATACTTCTTTAGGGTGTTATAGTCATGGATGATTTTCCTTTTAAAAGTATCAGCTACATTAAAGCTGATGTCTCCTGTTTTCCCAAAAAGGCTCTTTGGAAGTTCCATATGTGTATTATGAGCTTTCTCAGTCCTCCATGGAAATGCAAAATATTTCTCTCAGGTGACTGTCACTGTTTGAGTTTAAGTAGGTGTTCATAATAATAACTCAAAGCATTAAACAGTCCAAATAATAAACCACGTCCCCGTTATATTAATTAGGTTTTACTTACATGCTGCTGTGATGATAATCCTGCCTGTTCTGCAGCTATCCATAGTCTTCCACGAAAAAATCAGTAGATTTTCCCAGGTAAATAACAGGCAGAACTCCCTCTTCCTTATTTTCTTCTTTTTTTTAAAAAAAGATTAATTTTTATAAAGTTTCTGCTAACTGTAATCTTTTCTTCTAACAGGAGCAACTTAACCTTCTATTTCTTTGCCATTGATGGAGTGCTAGTAGATGACTTTTCACGCAGCTGTGTGGTCAATAATAACTAGTACCACTTTATTGTCATGGAGAGTCTTCAAGCCTTCCTTGATGTATCATTAAGTCTATCCTGCAAACCCTGCTTCACTCTCCATAAGATCAGCATACATTTTGTGCTGTTTCCAAGAAGCTGGAGGCAGGGAGCGTTTCATAGAAAACCCTTTTGTCTGCTGTTTGCTTTACCTAGAATTACATCAAAGCCAAGATTTTCCTGATTTGCAGCATATTGCAGAATATCTTTCCCTCATCATTAACTGTGGATTCGTAATTACGGATATGGCTATCACTATAACCCATCTTCGTCCTTCGAAGCCACTGTTGCCAGCCAATACAGATTATTCCTTCATACAGTATTAAGATTTTCCGAGCAAAGCCCTGTAGTACTCCCAGATATTACAGTTTGTAGAGTTCATTGGAAAACAATAATACGGACATCAAGGCAAAGCATAACATTCACTTATTATTGAAAAGCATCACTTTAATGTAGAAATCATAAAATTAAATAATTATGTAATCTTGCCATTATTTAAAATGAAATAAATCCTCCACTTTTTTCCTCCCTTCTGCGATTACAAAAGTGCCCAAAAGGTCAGCTGATAAGATGATTATGCTGGAAAGGACTGTTTTATTTGTTACGTGAATATATGATTCTGAAGAGTTTGTTGAATTGGCTTGTACGTACATATTTCACTGCATCACTTCAACTACTCATTCTTGTTGGGGGTCTATACTTGCAAATTTTTCCCAGTTAGTAGGGTTGGTATCTTTGTTCAACAGTGACTGTGTTAGCTATTCTCCCTCACTCTTCAGAGTTGATGATTTTTCATCAAATACTTTTGCTGAGTTTGATATTTATGGCAACCAAAGGACTGAATACACTGCCCAAAGCCTCGCCGGTGTGAGTAGCATTTCCTTCACACAATTAAACCAGCTCATCTTAGTCACAAGCAAAAGCAATGCTAGGCCTCCCCATCAGTGCAGTTTGGGGAAAGGTACAGAAAAGATTTGTCTTTCTGAATTTGTCAGTGCATATCTTGCATCTTACACTCCTCGTACATGCCATACCAGGTTGTTTTGGCTGTGTCAGCTGGGGATGTGAACGTGACCTGTGTGATCAACAGCAAGGTGCCAAGCCACCTTAAGTTCCCTTGTACAGCCCAGTATAACAAAAGAAAGCCCTACTAGTTTCTGTTCCTGAGTTAGGTAAATTCATAAAATAGTGGCTAATGGTGTCCTTAGGTGATTCCTCTGGGTCAAGCTGTCCATTGTTTTAACAGAGTAACAGTCCTGGCAGGAGCAGGAGCGAATAAAGCATTGGCTAATTTGTGGCACCTTTTTCAGAGTTGCCTACCCTGTACATAACCCATATGTCAGTAATCTGTATAAAAACCTTCATAGTGCTTTGAAATCATTCACATTAGCATGACAGCTGAGGTTTGAGGGAACAGTGTTGATGACGTGTGTTGGTGTTTCTGTGAATTTCCCGCATGCTTTACTTGGATCTCTAGGTGAAAGGTCTAGAGAGGAAGGAATTTTTTTCTCCTCCTTGAAGCTAAGAACTGGTAGTGGATTTGCCTAGGTGAGGCTTTCAGGGAAACAGGATAAGTTCCCTTTTTTCTTGATGTGTGAGGTATTTTCACTGCAAAAGTCTAGTTACTGTACTCCATGGATCTGGCAGATTCCGGAATGCTAGGGTAGAGGTTCCCAAGAAGGATGTCTTTTATGAACTGCCTGGGAGGGATGTCTTTGCCTAACTTCACAGCTTGTCCTGTGAACATTTTTGCACATGCTCAGCTGGCCCTGCCACCATTCCTTTTTTCTTGGAGGTAAGGTTTCTACGTATTAAACACATTTTTTTCTCACAATTGCACATGCACGTTTTCCTCCCTATGGCTCTGTCATGCTTAATGCCGTGAGAAAAATCACGTGACACAGGACTGTATTTTGAAATACTGGTGTGCAGAAGCGTTAGAGTGTCCTTTCCAGATAGCTTGCAAGTAGCTGTGAATATCTGCTTCCTCATTGCTCCACTGGACTGGTCATCCACATAATGTCATGCAGAAGCCATGCTAGTTTACCCTATTTCATCTCCTCCAACTGCTAGATTTTCTGGGAAATGGCCAAAGATTCTGAGATATTGTAATATATCCAGTAACTCACCAAAGCTGTGAGGGAAAGTTCCATCTAGTTTCAGACCTAAATACAAGGAGGTAATAAAGGCCATGCAGGTAAAAAACCAAACCAAACTGTCATCTTGCCAATCTCTTCCCAAATGAAGTGTACTCTCTAAATTAATTTATTCTAGTTTACATTTCTTATGGTCCTTATTAGAAAAATAGAAAAATGCAAGTGGTACTATGTGAAAGAAATGAAGTTACTGCTCTACAGCTCTTTTCAGACAGAACGACTCATAAAGGAATTTCAGAAGCAAAGCAAGTCTTCACAAAGCAAACACTAGCGTGGGCATGGCACAATGCAGTGGTTGGGTCTTATTTTCATTGTGAGGGCAACTAACTGTGATATTCTGAATTCTTGACTCTTGAACCTGAGATAGGAGTTCCCCCTGGAACAAATGCTCTAGCTCCGTCACAAATTAAGGTCTTAGGGCAGGAATTAGTAAGTGAAGTTCTGTGTTTTGTGCCATAGAAACGTCAGAGTACCTGATCATATTTTCTTCTGAAGTCTGATATTTGCAACTAGAAGACTATTCTTAGCAATCAAGGGACATGTTTTTGAAAACTGTATCTAGTGAAGAAAAGCACTAAAGTTAAAATAATTTTCAGGGTCTCATTTTTACCTTGATTCCACTGTTTCAATTCAGGTCGCAACAGGACACAAGCTCTCAGTTATGCAACAATAGCCCTTGGCAATTTCTATAATACCTGTGTCTGTTGGTCACAAGTGAACTAATCATTGCCAAAATACAGCCTCTGCAGAGAACTTTGTTATACAAGCATTGTACTACTGGCAACTGGCAACATAGCATTTGTGAGAATAAAACACAGAAAGGTAAGTACAAGTTTCTGCTAGGATCTGTGTTTTCCCTGGTAGCTGGATGTGAAGCGTTCATTTTAAAAGCTAAGACTTGGACCCTTGATGAAGAGACTAGTGTGGGCCAGAGGGCCAATCTGGGTTGAAGTGTTCTGCGTGAGCTTGTGGGATTGAAGTGTCTACCTTGGCAGATGGAAATGGTTTTTAGAGAAGACTTGTCATGTTGTTGGCCTTGTCTCAATAGTCTCCTGATCTCTTCCTGTACTTTTTATTTGGCTTTATATGAAGACAGAGAATCCTGTATATCATTTCCTGTATATCATTAACGTATACAGAGAGGTGAGCATGATCATGGTAGACTCAAAACAAAGAATATCTTCTGATACTTAAAATAACAGAGAGATACTGTGAATGAAAATATGGAATGAAAATTTTCCCAAGTTCAAACTTGTAACATCAAATCAATATTTGAATCCACCTGAAAATGTTAAATCTGTTCCAAGGTTCTGAATGGGTGAATCATGGCTATGTTGTGTAGGAAAACACTGAAGGAAGGGACCGTGAAGTTTAGTTCCCTAGCTATAATAGGGAACGGCAGAAAGCAGCGTGTAATCAAACCCTGTCTGGGAACCAATTAGATTTTGTTGCCTGATTCTTTCTTCTGAAAGGCTCCTCCAAAAGCTCTTTTAAAGTGGAATGTTTAGATTTAGTCATTCGCTACTGGTTCTTACCAGATCGGTCTTTTGGGGTGTCATGGTATAAATACTGCAAAAGTTGTCTTTCAGTTTAAATACGTTTTCTCCTCCACTGATGTCTATCCACCTGTGTGTTTGCAGAGAGTAATACTATCTCCTTTCAGACTTAGCAAAACAAAACTTCTGTTTCCCATGTTTCCTTTTGGATCCTCCTGTTAGCTCTTCACTGAAGCTCTTCTGGCTTCAGTTCATCTGTATCAGACACGAGGGATGAGAATAGTACACAGTATTTCAGATGAGTTTTCTACTGTCTTGACATGAAACATGCCTAGCTCTTTCTTCAAAGGCTCTCATTTGAAATTGCCTGGAATACCCCCTGGTATCAAGGAGATGTTTCTTTTTCTCCAGTTGTTGCTACCCTCTGGTAACGTGTTAGGTGTTATAAAGGTTAGATCTTTACTACAAGATAATTAAAATGTAGTGATACCGAAAATCAAGATGAATGTTAAACTCAGCTCGCAGCTTACTTAAAGAAATAGATTTAGAAGCCGATTTTTTTAGGATCACAGCAATTGCCTCTTTATCACATTCAGAACAATTTAAATTAATTTAACCGAATAGAGACTTAGCACAGGGCAGAACACAGCTACCATTAGCAAAGAATAAGAGAGAATAAGACTAATCATTAGTCAGCTATCAGTAAAACTGGATACATGATTTGCATAAAGCTGTCTCCTTCTGTAGTAATGCATAAAGAGCTTAAAGCTTCTCTTCTTCCTGTGGTAATAAGTAAGCACATACCATGCAGCTGTGTTTTATTCAGTCTTCAGAGCACAGGTAAATTTTGCAGAGAGAAGTGTTTCTCTCAAGGCCATTCTAGGTGACTTGGAAGAAAACATGGAGACAGATCAGTGGGTAAATTGCTGCAAAATTAGAAAGTGACACTTATATAAGGTTGTTATGAAAAACAGCCCACCAAACAACATACTGGGATTCCTGCAGCATTTGTTTAAACTTCAGAATTTGAAAGATTTTATGTGAATTTAAGTAAAATATGATCCAGTGATAAAATACAATAGTGAATTGATGTGTTTTTCAGCCTACTTTTGACATTTTCTTTACCTTTACACTTAATTGGCTACTGAGATTTAGAACTACAAATTACCACCCACCTTCTAGGTTGGTATTGACTGAAACTTAAGAAAGGGATCCTTGGTTGAGAGACCAAATTATTGCCTTTACTGACTCATTCTCAATGAGGTGCTTGCAAAACATTCCAACTAAGTTTTAGGCATAGAGTCCATGTTCTGATATAGATGTGACAATCTCTGATTCATAAAGATCGCATGAATGCGTATTACTGGATGAAAGGAACATTTTTTGTGGTCATTCAGTATGCCACTGAATATCAGAAATCTAGTCTCTCAGGCATCTGAATAAAGTTCAATGGCTTTGCATATTTCAAGCTCCAATGAAAAAATGGACGTTTTGTCCCAGTTTTCTGGCTTACTCCTGAAATACTAGTGAACTTAGTTCTGAATCCCACCATCCCACTGATAGCAAAAAGCCAGTAAATTCAGTGAGAAATCTGTCTTTTTTGTCTCCGTGATGCTGGAATGTCTTAAGTGTTGCCTAGTCTCACAGCTGGATTGTGGACTTAATATTTCACTTCTTTCTGCAGTCACGTGCAGAAGAAATAGGCACCAAAATAAATTCAGAGGTTTATCAGTCATTCAGAAGAGTTCTTTATTTTTGTTATTTTGTGCACCAGATGCATCAGCTTCCCTGATAGTAAAGCAGGCTGGGGATGAAACTTGTTCTAGAGAAAGCAGCCTCCCTTTTCTCTTCTCTGTGATGGGCATGAACCTAAAAGGCTGCCACATGAGAATGAGGGTTTTAGATGCCAACCACAAGGTCCAGAGGTGAGGTCCAAGGTCCATTTCCACTTGCTTCCATCTTTGGCTGGTTGCCAAAATCAGTACATGAGGTAACAAGCCTTTGAGTGCAGCCCCATTCCTAACTGCCAGTTCTGCCATAACTCAAGTGCTGCTACAAATCAAGAACCTCTGCCCCTGCACCAGAATGAGTGTATGTTGGATGCAAATTATTGTGAGGATATTGCTTTTCAGCGCTGTTCAGCACTCTTCCACAGATAGTATTTTCAGTTTGGGTTGAGCTCTATCAATCACAGAAATGCTGGTTTTGGAACATTATGCAAAAACTTCCATGTAGGAACAAGTATAGCTTCCTTGTATAGCTTCCCTCTAAATTGGAAAGATATAGACTCGATGGATGGGTTGTTCAGTGGATGAGGAATTGGTTGGATGATCACATCCAGAGGGCAGTGGCTCAATGTCCAGATGAAGATCTGTGATGAGTGGTGTCCCTCAGGGGTCTGTATTGGGACCATTACTTTTCAATATCTTCATCAATGACATAGTGGGATTGAGTGCACTCTCAGCAAGTTTGTGGATGACACCAAGCTGAGTGGTGTGGTTGACATGCCTGAGGGATGCAATGCCATCCAGAGGGACCTGGACAAACTTGAGAAGTGGGCCAGTGTGGACATCAAGAGGTTTAACAAGGCCAAGTGCAGGGTCCTGCACCTGGGTCAGGGCAACCCCTGATATCAATACAGGCTGAGGGATGAAAGGATTGAGAGCAGCCCTGCCAAGAAGGACTTGGGGGCACTGGTGGATGAAAAGCTGGACATGAGCTGACAATGTGCGCTTGCAGCCCAGAAAGCCAATCACATCCTGAGCTGCATCAAAAGAAGCATGGCCAGCAGGTCGAGGGAGGTGATTCTGGCCCTCTACTCCGCTCTTATGAGACTCCACCTGGAGTACTGCACCCAGCTCTGGAGTCCTCAGCACAGGAAAGACACAGGCATGTTGGAGTAGGTCCAGAGGAGGGCCACAAAGATGATCAGAGGGCCGGAGCACCTCTGCTATGAGGACAGGCTGAGAGAGTTGGTGTTGTTCAGCCTAGAGAAGAGAAGGCTCTGGGGAGACCTCATTGTGGCCTTTCAGTACTCAAAGGGGGCTCATAAGAAAGATGGGGACAATCTTTTTAGTAGGACCTGTTGTGATAGGACAAGGTGTGGTATTTTTAAACTAAAAGAGGGTAGATTCAGACTAGATATAAGGAAGAAATGTTTTATGATGAGGGTGGTGGAACACTGGCACAGGTTGCCCAGAGAGGTGGTAGATGTCCCATCCCTGGAAGCATTCAAGGTCAGGTTGGACGGGGCTCTGAGCCACCTGATCTAGTTGAAGATGTCCCTGATCATTGCAGGGGGGCGTCTGGCCTAGATGACCTTTAAAGTTCCCTTCCAACCCAAACTATTCTATGATTCTGTGATTCTTGCAGCTGCAGATATTGATTTAAAACCTTGCATGCTTCATGGACCTTCTGCTGCATGTGAGTCTGTAATGAAAGAGGCATGACTTATTAGGTGGAGTTGGCAGAGTCAGCTGTTTCCTGTAATACCCATTGTGTTTTTGAAGAATTGTACTTTTGGCTACTCCCTGTGAAAACTTCTACCTGCACATTTCTGTGTTTAATGGGTGACTATAAGTGATATTCTCGAATTGTGACTCTGCAAGTGCTTTTATGATGTGAGCTCTGAGAGGCTCTGATGATTTTGAGAGGTTCCTTCCAACCTGAAGAACCCTATGATTCTATGAAATACTTTTCTGCAAGTTGCCACTACAACCAGAGCAGTCGGGCTTTGCCCTCTGTCTTCTCAGTTTCTACAAGTCTGTGGACAACCTTATCTGTTAACTTGTATCAGGTTCTTTCCATTTGGGAACAAATAGGCTGCCTAGAGGTTTGATTAAAGGACTCCTTGGATACAGTGTCTTGTAAAGCAGGGACAGAGTTTTAGGAACTAGGTCTGCTCAATTTCTAGTCCCAGAACTGATGGAAAACCTCATGACGTGGACAGAATCATCATTTGCCTTTTCCATCACGACCTACCTCAGAGAGTCTGGAAAAAGAAGCGCAGAGGCACTCTGTAAAAGCTAAATAAATTCTTAAGGAAGTTTTCCCTTCAAAGCATTCTCATTTGTCCAAACTTTGGGCAGCGCTTTAAGTCAGCTGGATGGCAGCTGAGCTTTATCTTGTTCATTTGTTTTCTCCCCACTTAAAAAAAAAATAAATTTGATGTTACATGTGCTCCTAGGGTCTCCATCTCCATGGTCACTGTAGCAATAACATTGCCTTTAGGAACGGAGGAAATTTGCTTCTCCCTTCCCAGCTAATTTTTGTGGGGTTTTTTGTTTGGTTGGTTGGTTTTGGCTTGGGGTGTGGTTCTTTCCTTTTCTTCCCCCCTCACTGTTATCAGGGATATGTACAGAAACAAGTCTGAGGAGAAGGCATAGGGAGATATGGTGCCTTCAGTGTTTTGGATTTGGGACAAAGACAGATGCATAGTGACAGGTGTATCAGTCTGAGAACAGGTTCTGTTAGCTGTAAAGACCCATTTCATAGGATTATTAGCTGGAAATTAAAATTGTTCTGTAGGAAACTAATAATGTCACAGTAAATCCTTGGTTTCTTTGGAGGAACTCTTGGGATTTCTGGTCTCCTATGCATCCACATCCAAGTGATCAGTTCAGTGAACAGGTTCTTGCAAAGTTTGATGGTACTGTTTCTACTTGACTTTCCACCCTTACTGTTTCTCCCACAATGACACAGACGGATCGAGTTATTGGCAGGCATAGCTTTTATACCTGAGTAACTAATTTACCACTGGAATTTTGTATTTTACTGCTCGGAGGGGAGTGCAAACTTTTGGCAAACTCATCTGAGGAATTTGCTCATGACTTTGCTTTGCAGTGAGCCATCTCTTAGCCTGAACTGCAATGAAAACACCACTTAGGCTGATAGAGAGGGAACTCATTTGCAGGTTGTTTAACATGTCTTTTGGCATTTTTCAACATGTTGTCTGCTCTTATAAAGCTAGGGATAATATAGATAGGGACATGTTGTGTCTCCAAGACACACACAGTCTTGCTAAAAGCTCTGAACAGAGCTTATCTTCTGAATGAAATTACCTTAGTGACAGAGCATAACTTTCTGTCAGGAGAGTGGTTGCCACAGTGATAGGATAACCCAGCTTTGTCAAAAACTGTAAGTATCAAAATAATCTTAACATATCCACTCTTATTTTGGCCTTCTGACTCACGGGATTAGTGGATTAGTGTGCTCTATTTGGTTACCAGGACTGAGCCTAATGAAGCATAACAGACCTTGCAGAAGGAGAGTTGTTCAAGATATTTTCAGCCTCAAGTCTCCAGAGGTTTGAATAGTCTGGATGAGCTTCAGCTGCACATCTGAACATGCTGTACAATTCATACTGCCTTCCTCACTTATCCTGTGATAGGGAAACTGCAGTGATGCCTCACAATCTCTCTACATTTTTGCTCCTTCCTGGGTGCTTCACTGTACAACGTAGATGTAATCCATACCCTAGCTAAACACACATGCAAACATAGAAGAATTTGGGGTATTAGAAAACTTTAGTTAAACAAAACAAAGTGCTTCTTGGTTCATTTAAAAATAATCATGGTGCTTGATTTACATATACTTTGGAACATCCTCAAAACAACTGTTCCAAATCTATAATTTCAGCTACTGCATCTGGCACAGTCAGATTTAATTGGGTTAAAAAATGTAATCCTAGAAGTATAAATTCTAAATCTTTGCACATTCCTGGGATTCCAAAAACATGCATACTTTTATAACTTAGCTTTTGCAAGATCAAGCCCTGAATGCCTTCCTTGCCCACTGACTTGAACAGAGTTGAATGCCCTTACCATATCAGCAGAACGGAGAACTGAAGGAATTCAGAGCAACCCTGGAGAATCATTACAAATAAATTCATTCATTTTCTTCACCCTTGGAAATAATAATAATTTTTTTTTTCAATTAGACTCCTTCCTCCTACAACCTCCATTTCAAAACTATAGTATTACAAGGCATGGACACTTCTTAGTTCTATTGTCTTTAAGTTTGTATAGAAAAGGGGGATGCACTTACTAGCTTTCTAAAACAGATACTTTAGTGCCAAACCACGGTATAAGCTACCCCTGACCTGGCTGTAGATTGAAACAGGAAGCTCAAAGAGTTGATTGTGCCCCACAAAGCCCCATAACCATTATATTTCCCAGTGTCCATTCAGGTTTGCCAAGCTCCAAGGTACCCAACACTAATGTAGCTAGAGAAGGGAGGCTGAAAGATGTGTAAAGTCTCAAGATATCAGTCAAATATCAAAACTGACAGTTTTGTTGCATTTTAAAATTCTTCCTCTAAGTTGAAGTTTAAACATACTGCATGTACTAATTTATTTATAGACCATTTATTAATGGTATATATATAACAAGTGAACTGGAAAGTTGATGAAATTTGTCAAGGAGAACTGAAGTCACAGCCTCTGAAGTACTGGCACACTACTGACACCGGTAAATAAATACTGATACTGCTGAATAAAGCAGTTTAACTGGAAATGGGGTAGTCAAGCACTGGAACAGGCTTCCTAGCGAGGTGGTTGATGCCCCAAGCCTGTCAGTGTTTAAGACGCCTTTGGACAATGCCTTTAACAATGTACTTTAACTTTTGGTCAGCCCTGAAGTGGTCAGGCAGTTGGACTAGATGTTCATTGTAGGCCCCTTCCAACTGAAATACTCTACTCTTATTTTTTTGCAACGGTTTTCAGCTTGATGTAGAAATATACCTTTCATGTACAACTTCCACACTTCTTACTGACCCTTTCTATTTACCTGCCTATATGACTTTTTGTAATTATCTTTGTTCCTGCTACCCTGAAACTGTTGCCAGACTCCGTGACTTTTGCTGGCTGCAGTGTCATTGATGGTATCACCATTGTGTAGACCATGTCCCATAGTGATTTGAATAGCTGCACCCAGACCAAATCTTACCCGAAGTGCCATCATCAGACTGACAAGAAACTAACCACCCCAAAAGTGACAGAGCAGAAACTCTCATAGAACAAATGAACTGCTTGCTGTCTTGGGTGAACAGTGGCTTCTCTTGTTTTTATGTGGTACCTGACCACATTGTGACATTTCTTGAAAAATCAATATCGTAATAATGATTACTTCTAATAAGGCTAACACAGAAAGAACTCAGCTCACTCTTATATCTTCAATCATCCAAGGGAAGTGATCTTCCCTGTTACTGTCAGAAAAACCTGAAAATTACTGATTAAAGGTGAATTAAACAAATAATTTTCTTTTCATCAGTCCTTTCTTACACAGTGTCATGAAATAGCAGACCTTCCCACTTAACTCAGTAAGATTTCGGATATTTGTTTAAAGAAATTCAGATGGAGCTGATTTTAAGGCAATTTAAACTATATGTATTAGAAAAAGCATGAGAATTGAGATTTAAATTGATGAAAAACTGATGGGAATTAGAAAATTACTTAAATCCCAGTATTTTGATGGAAACAGAAAGATCGTCCTAAACATTGAATAATGCCTATGATAATGCCCCAGCTTCTGCCACTAAGTCTTCATCCTTCATGTTTTAGGCCTTTTCAGTTCTTTGTTTCTCAGCTAAGGCTGCTGAAGGTGGCTGGATCACATTCTTAAAACATCTCAAAAGACATCACTTCTCACTAACTCGAAAGACAAAAAAATTGAGTTTTTGTATATGAATTCAATATTTTGTATGAAAATGTAGGCGCTTACTCTATTTTAACCACAATATAAATCAGCACAGAAAACAATGTAGGTTTTGGCATCTGTGTCATGTTAGTTTTGAATGATGAATACATACCAGGTTTGGGAATCACAAAAGCTGCTTGTGTGGTATGTTACAGTTTTTCCAGTGTATCTACAAGTACATGAGCCTTCCATGTCCTAAATTCTCTGTTGTGCTCCTTGGCATAGCCCATTGGGATTTCCCACTAGGCACATGGAATCTTCCCTTGGGATTCATCTGCCCAGGAGTGTACCACAAAATGATAAACATGGGGGGCTATAGGGAACAATGAGACATCATCTTATCTTAAAGAGGGTAGATTTAGATCAGATATTAGGAAGAAATTCTTTACTCTGAGAGTGGTGAGACACTGGAGGAGGTTGCCCAGAGAGGTCGTGGAGGCCCCATCCCTGGAAGTGTTCAAGGCCAGGCTGGATGGGGCTTTGAGCAACCTGATCTAGTGGGTGGTGTCCCTGCCCATGGCAGAGGGGTTGGAAGTAGATGATCTTTAAGGTCCCTTCCAACTCTAACCATTCTATGATTCTGTGATTCTGTGATACAGAACTGTTCTGAAGTAGAATCAGCTATCCTTGCAAGTACTTGACAGATATTTTTCTGAACTGTTCTGCAAGTTATCTAAGAGATACCACAGCATATTGAAGTAGCCTGTTCCAGTGTTTCAGTGCCTTTTGATTAGACCATTTTCCTTAATATCCAACCAAAAAGTTTTCTGTAGTCACAGTAAGATTTTTTCTTGATCTTTCGTTTGTCTGAAAAACAGTTTTTTATGATAGTGTTTACAGTATCTTATGTATCAGAGGGCTACAATCATGTCCTTCTTGTTCTTCTTTCTTCTAAAGAAAACAAAGTCCCCAAGCTTCTTTGTAACTTTTTTTCATACTCTTTATTCTATTCTCCTCTGCATTCTCTCAGGTAATCTACATCTTTCAAAAAATGTATTGTTTATATCTGGATGCAGAATACCATCTCGGGTCTCTAGATCCCCTTAAAGAAGGTGGATTAGCCATCATTCACCTCTGTGTTGCATTGAATATACTGTTTCTTGTATTTAATTTAGTTTATCTCATGTTCACTTGGATGTGTTTCTCCCTGTCCTTGGTTTAGACCTATTCTAGTTTAATACTGTGTACAACTGTAAAATGCTATTGCGTCTTACTGATTAGTTAAATTTAAGAGCTTCTCTTGTGTAGAAATACTCCTTAAAGATCAAATTAATCACACTAATGGTATAGTATAGTTAGATAATTTCTAATGCAGGTAGAAAGTGATATACAAAAGCAAGTGAAAAAGTTCTGTTCATTTTTTAACTCTTCTCACATAGGTTCTCTCATTTACTTCAGTGGATTTTTTTTTCTTTGGATCAAATTCAGGTAACTTTGGAAGACTGCCATGACATTTTTAACAGTCTTTACAGGCGTTAACAGGGTTCATAGTTGATAAGAAACCAAATAATTTGTTAAGGATTTGTGGCACAACCCTATTAGAGCACAGAAAAATTCACTTAATCCAGTATCTTACCTCCGGCACTGTCTGTGAGCAAAATTTTGAGAAGAATCTACAAGAAAACCATGAAATAGAGAATTACGGTAAAACGTGCCCAAAGGCAAATTAATTCCTAGCCCTGTTTCCTGGTGGTTGCTTATTCACTGAGGAATAAGATCCCAAAATTTAATTATGTTTTATGTGAGAGGGTATTTGTACAATTCACATAAAGCTTAACCTTTCCATGAGTCCTATAATAGCTTGTTCCTTCAGGTAGTCTTGTGGTAACAGGTTGGTAATACTGGGTTTATTATTCAAAAAATGCTTATTTCCATGTATTTCTTACTTTCAACAGCTTTAAGTGACTTGCTTTTTGATTTTGTCAGATGTCCTCTTGATCCTCTATTACAGAAGTGAATAAACAAACAAATAAAAAAATTGACCTTCCTTAAACTGTTCAAATGTGTTCCTCTTTGCACAAAAATCATACCCAGTCATGATCTGTCACCATTTTTTTGCCCTTTTCTATTTCTGCTGTTTCTGGTTTCATTCTGAGGTATATCAAATTACTTGATAGTAACTTGATGTCAATGATGTAACAGGCATGGTACTGTGTTGTTGCAGTACACAGTGTGAAGTGAGGGGTAGAATATCTTCCTAGTCCAAACTAGTGGGAACCCCTGATACTCACAGATGATAATTATAGTCTGTGTGAGCATATTTGTGATGAATTCTCAGTCTAAAGAGAAAAAGTGTAACGTCCCACAAACCCCTGTAGTACAGTTCACTATTGTTGCAACATTCCACAACTTCTACTGAAAACTAACCCAAACAATCACATAACAGGGTTATTACAGTCCGAAAATTTTGATTTAGAATTTCTATGTTTAAAGCTTTGTTTTGCTCCTATTTTTCTTGTCTGCGCCCTATGATATTACCACTCTCCTTTACAGGATGTAAAGCTAAAATCCAGATGCTCAGGGTCCAAAGATACCAAAAAGTTGGTTTGGCTCAGGTGGTGGTGACCACATAAAAGCTTTAAGTTTTCCCTTGTTTCATGTGGTTTCTTAGTAGGTTGGACAACGAAAATAGTAGGTTGAGGCTAAGCAGCACATCCAAACTTACCGTAGTTCATTAAAAAAAAAAAAGAAGAATGGATGACAATGAGAAAAAGACTGAGTATAAAGAAATGTTCAGCTGAGCATATTTTATGATCTTCTAAGCATAAATAGGGGTAATACAGAGACTCAGAAGAGTATGTACAGTCAATAAAAGTAGCCAATTATTGTCACCAGTTTTATGGATAAAGTTTCAGGAACAGCTTCAGCCTAAATCATTACCAGAGATGAAACTTTATTGATAGTTAATGTTAATTGGCAAGTATTTTAATTTCAGTTTGCATGACTGCTCTTCAGATGTGATAACTCCTAGTCAGTAAATCCGTGAATCAAGAACTGGTAATGGGGCTAGTAGATGCATGAGAGTTTGTGGTCTGAGTAGGTATACTCAGTCAGACCAATGTCGTCTAACTCTTACACTCTCACTCCAACAGTGGCCAAAAGGAGATATGTAGAGCAAGGTACTTAATTTCAGCAAAGCATCCTTAGAGCAATCTTTCAGCCTATTGCAATGTGTGATTCTGTGGCTTCCTAACGGTGTGTGGCGTATATGTAACCTTCCATGGATTTCTCTGTCTTGAACTTTTCCAGTTTCCCATTGGACCCATGTAAAGTTTTAGAATCCACAACATGCTGTGGTAGAAGTTCTGTAACTTGCCATGTTCTACTTCATTTTGGCTGGTCTGTTTGCTGTTTGTCTCTTGAATAATTTCTAACAGTAAGTTGGTTTCTGTTGTAAATATAGTGGGTGCAGTTCTTTACCTCATCTAGTGGCTTTTGAAAGTTACCTGTGAGACTTTTTCCAAAGTTTCAAGATCTGCGTAATGAACAGTTTAAAATATGGTAAAGTGTTTCTATGCATCTCAACTAACTTCAGACAGAGTTAGGCTTATATTCTAAGCCAGTTGCCCAAGCTTCCTCTACTATCAATGGAAAACAACAGAAGCTTCTGGGTGGTGATTCATCCCATTTATTTTAGGCATCCATTTTCGGCTGGAGTGAGCTGCCTTTTGGAGGGCCTTGTGTCTCCCTGAAGGAGGAGTCTGGATGGCCAGCTTAGACAAGCTGCTCCACTTTTACAACTAAAAATAGCTGCCATGAATCCCAGTCTAAGAACTCATAAACAGTATTTACTTTGAACTCTCAGAATTTGGAAAGACATTGTAATCTGAAAGCAAAGGAGGAATAACCAAATGAAGTAATAACGCACAAGCATATTAGCACACTCTTCCAAGCGTCTTTCAAAGTGCTGAATGAATAAGGCAGCCTGGCAGCAGAAGCATAGACCTACAATACAGAAAAAGTCTTACTGGGTTCTGGATTCAGGTCAGGCTCAAGTAGTCCTCCAGAGGGTTGTTCGGGTCAGATATTCTGCTAAGAGAGTAGAAACATCAAAATAGCCACATAACTGCAAGTAAAACATAAAACTTTGTGTTTCTACCATGAAGCCTGTGTATGTTATCCATAACACGGAGGTCTGAAAAGCAGCTATAGCTTTCACTGCAGGGACTGCATGACTTGAGCAAATTCTAAATGTTCACTAGTTCAACGACTTCTGATACAGAGTTAGGGTAGACGTTCTGGAAGTTTAACAATGCAGACCTGTTTTGTTCTGGGCCCATACAGATCGTTCCTTTGCTAAGGAATAGACTAAACTTTCATTTTGACGCACTTAATTATGTTGTATTGACCCAAAACTGTCGGCATGCATTTACCAGAGGGCCTAACAGGGATTTAACTCTCCCACTAGCGGTGGCCCACATGTGCTCACTTTTCACACATGAAGCTGTCATGTAACTGCATTGCTCTGGCTTCCCTATTTGGACCAGTCTGTTTCCATCCGTGAATTGCGTATGTTTTTCACATGTATTCTCAGAGGCTCCCATGCTATGGTTTGTGAATGAACCACTGGTGCTCCACTTGCTTGTGACGTACGTAGAACAACTTTGACTCTCCTTGTTTCCAGTTGCTAATACAGGTATTTGCTTACAGAAAAAGCCTGGGGGCCTGTAGAAACAGCTGGAAACAAAGGAGCACAAATAATTCAAACTCTTCATCCAGGGATTGCTGCTGCACTGGAGCCACGGCTCACTAACAGCCACTGCTAGGAAGGTGATGGCACCTCAAGACAAACTCTTGATGATCATATAAGTACGTAGTCCCTGTCATTCATCCCTGCTCACCAGTCACTAATACTTTCTAAGGCAAGTGCTTTCCTGTCATGTTTTTAGCCTACATATAAAAAATCAGTCAGATCTGTTTTCTGTTTCTTACTAATTTTGATTGTGTCTTGTCATATCTTTTTCCAGTTGATGTTTTAATCTGAATTCAGATGATAGATAATATCCTTGCAATGAACAAAAGGTAGGTCAGGAGTATGTTGCTTTACTTTCATTAACTGAGATGAGCTTGATTGAGTGAAGTGTTGGTTCAATATTTTTTTAGCACTGTGTATAGAGAAATGTGTCCATGAATATGTGGGCAGAGAACACCCAGTTTGAAATTTTCGGGCAAAACTTTTTTCTTTTTAAACATCATTCTTTTCAACAATCCAGACATGATTGATATTTCAAAGTAATGAATCATAGTGCAAAATGTGAGCCATATAAGACCTCATTTCTCAAACAACAGTGGAAAACCAATCAGAAAAAAAAAATTCTAAAAAGAACTGGCTAGTGTATGCACCTCAACGTTTTAGCATAAATTTGTGACATTTTGCTTGTGTGTGTATGTGTATGTGTGTGTTTAATACTCATCCAACAGGTGTTTTGATGCTATTAAGACTAAAAGAAATAACGCTGTTTAGTCACGAAACCACATGTCCTCTTCACAAAAACAAGAAGTCTTTTGACTTGAAGTTTGAAAATTTACCTAGCCACGTTAATGTATAAATCACCGTTGGACCTCTCTTTCTTTTCTCAACCAGCTCTCCCTCAAACCCACAGAAAGTTTCCTATTCACTTAGGTGGGCACTGGATCAAGACATTTGGTGATTCCTGTTGTATGATAGTACTGGCAGTGAGGGCTGCACACTGTTGCTGTTGGGTCTGCGTGAATTCCCTAATTTCTAGTGGTTTACAACCTGGTGGTAAAATTTTTATATGGCAGGAATGTGACCCTGAAGGTAGAAACTTGGTATGAGTTTTTAGAAACCCTTATTATAAGGAGAGCTCTCTGAAATGTTCCTCACAACCCTCCAAATCTCTTTCTTCTATGTTATATTAAAGCAGGATGCAGAAATGGGGTTTACAGAGGGTCGCCGACAGCTGAGTTTACATGGGACAGATATACTTCTAGTGGCTGTAGGTACTAGGGGGATCAGGCCAAGGTATTATGAGTGTCCTATGCATATAATTACAGCCATAAATTAGTTTTATGTGCCAACATAGCTCACTTCTAGGCAACAATATAATTGAGTGGATGACACATATATTTCCAAATTCCACTCTTTGGCTTTTACCTCTTTCTTAAAAATAATGAGAAGACAGACATTCTGAACAGCAAAGAAATCTTCAAAACAGAACTCAGAAAAACTAGGCTTTATTTCAAAGTTAATATCCTGGCGAGACTTAAGGGAAGGCTTGACAACATTTGTGCGTCCAGCTCAGCCAATTCATGCTTCCAGATGGAAATTCTGTGAGACATTTTTTTGGTTTTGTTTGATGACCTCGGACAGTTCAGAAATAGATAGTTTACCCATGTTTCTCACTGTGTTCTGGTTTCATTCAAGCAAGAGGCTGTCAAGGGCAACAGAGCTCTGTAAAAAGAAACCAGTACAGATAACTACAAACTGGAACCAGCAATTCATCCACCTTTATTGGCAAAGCTCACATCCAGAGCTTGAAAAAAACCAACCCAAAATTGTAGTGAAGACTGGACAGCCACAACTCCATTTATTGCACACTTCTCTACTGTACTTGTGACTACTGCAGCTCAGCATTATTAAGTACAAACCAGATGAACACATTTATGTCAGCACAATATTGGGGACTTAATTGCTTGCTCTGAGATATTCATAATCTTATGGAGAACACTTGCCAAGGAAGGTCACAAAATTTCCAAGCCAAATCTCTATATATTCCATGTCCTGGAGTGGATCATCCAGCTGTAGTGTGTTTTGAACTGAGGGAACTGGGCCTTGGTAAAGATGCAGCTTCCAGCTACCGTCATTCATACCCTTCTCCTTCAGCCTCTCTCTTCTGCTCTCAGTTCCTCCTACATTACAGCTCTTTCTCAGTGGTAACTTGGTTGCGCTTTCTGTTTAGTTTATAAGCAGTATCTTGCTCTTCTTCTGGGACTTTAGGAGGAGGATGTCATTTGACAAATGCTGAAATTAATAGCAACTCTGGCTCATGCATATGTCCTGTAGAGGACAACGACATTAGCAACAGCTACAGAAGTAGAAAAGGAGAGAATAACTAGGGAAAATCTCTTGTTTTAGCTGAAAGCTTAGGCTGAAGTCCAAAGCTGGGAAATATCATTGAAATATATTTTGCTATTCTATGTTTTGCTAGTAAAATGATGTAAATTCACCTTAGAAAAGAACATGTGAATGACTAGTGAACCCTCAATCCTTTGACCACAAAAGGGCTGCAGCACATAACAGGTTCAAGTGAAGTAATAAACTCCCATAAATCCACATTAAAGGGAAATGATGGCATATTTGGATCCAGTATAGAAAAACTAGATCATGTGTAAAGTATCTCTCACCACTGCTCAATATGAAGAGTTAGTAGCTAAGATATGAGGGTGTTTCAGGTTTCCTAAGGCTTGTTGCACTGACAATCCTGCATCTATTGCTGCACAGGGCTTCAGTCTTTTTCACAAAGTGTCTTCTCTCACGTGAGTAAACTCTGCCTTCTTATTGCATACCTTCTACAGATTCCCAAATTATGCTCTTCCTTTTTTTTTATTTTTTTTTTTTTAATATCAGCAATTTTTTTCCTCCTGAAAGAGCTGGGATAACCAGGACCCTGATTTTTCTGTTTACTTAACCTTATTTCCTTTCACCTTTACACAACAGTAAACTTCAGGGCTATAATACCAGTTCTTCATATTGTCTCTCTCTGAATAAACTGTTAGGCCTTTCTGGTAACGTCCCACCTCTCCTCTCTTCCTCAAAAAGAATCTCCCTCAGTTTTTGCCCTTCCCTTTTCCTTGCATACAAACCCTGCGATTAGCTCTGTACTGCCTTAGTCAGTCCAGGCACTGGGGTTGCAAGCTGTGGCAGATCCTGCATTTCCCCCTGTATATATAATTATTGGATTGGCCAGATGGCACCAGTTTACTGGCTATATGATTTCCAGTGTCTGAGAGTAAGAGACACTGAATACAGAAATGCATGGCATGAGAATGACAGAGAAGAAACTGTGTTAAGAACTTCTTCTCATCAGCAGAAGGGTGGTCTCTGGAAAACACAATGTGTCTTCAAAAAGAGCCAATTCAGAGGGGTTTTTGACCAGCTGAACCAAACATTGAAGAAGTTTTACACTGCGACAGAAAGAATATATGGACTTAAAGCAACTGATTTACTTGCAATGCATGCATCAGACTCATTCAGGTTACCTTCAGATGCAGAAAGAGAATACATTTTGGAACAAAGGTCCTTGCTTGATTTGTAATCTTTCCTCACATAACAACTTCACTGAAGAGAGTGATACATCCCTTGGATGACTAAGAAGAAAATTCTTAGGATACAGATAGGTCTTACACTTACTAGGATGTTCAAGCATAATACCCCTGTACTTCAGTACCAGGGGAATAATCACTGCGTAGCCTCAGAGCAATAGTAACTGAAAATGACGCAGACTTGCCAGTGATAGAGCAACTCTTCAGGTACCGCTCACTCTATGTACTGGTCTGTTGTTTGCTCACCTAGCAGGAAAACATCAGTTTGATTTTGTTTCTGTCCTAATTAGTAGGACTGAGGGTGGAGGGAGAAATCCTACGTATCTTTGCATTTTCAATTGGAGAGAAAAAAGACTCACACCAGCTTCTCAAGATTTTAGTTAAGTTATGGTTGGATTCTCTCTCTCTTTAAATGGTGTGCATTTGTCTGACCCCAGCAAGTGGTGTGATGTGCTTTCACCATACTACTTCTTAAACTAACAGTTATCTTTGGCAGGTAGCATAACTGCTCAGGCTCTTTTATATGTCTGGGGTTCTTACTGTGGTCAGCACTTCGAGTATAGCCCAACCTAAATGATTTGAGGAGAAAACATGGAAATGACATTATTTTTTCCAGTAGTGAACAAACGGCCTTAGTAGTTATTAACATTTTACAAGCATTTAAGTCTTTCGTTAGAACTTTGAAGCAGAGCTGTCATTGTTAACATTGTTGATGTCTCCATTGTAAAAAAATAGCCTTTTGAGTTTACTATTTGGCTCCTTGGAATAATATTCAAATCCAAGTTCATTTCATGTTTCATGTCTCTATAAAATTTTTCTCTATATATTTTTTACAGTGGCATTTGAGATTGATCTCAGAGACTTTTGTTGTTGCTGCTGCTACTAGACTCCATAACACCCATTTTAATTTTTAAAAAATTAATCTTTAAGGGGTTGGTGTTTTAAAAATAAAAACATTATTTTCTTTTGTGAATGGTTAGTCTTTTTAACACAGAAACCCTTTTCATCCCAGCATTTTGAACCGCAACATATTAACTCCTTTCGGACTTCTTGTCATCATAAAGCCTGAAAAACAACCTCAGCAGAAGTGCATGAGCTGGATTTGCCAGGGGTGATTGTATCATGACTAGGTGTCAGTGGGGGTACTGCTCCCACTAAAGCCAACAGGAGCTTCATATCTAACGTCCAACAAACAGTTCAGTTCAGTGTAACATGTTTTTCATAGAGGGAACTAGTGTATGAAATCCTTTGGCACTTCTTCCTCTGTGTCAAACTCCAGCCCCGCAAAATAAGTGACTGTGTACAAGCAGTTATTTCACTGCATGCACTTGTTTAATTGCCTGACTAACCCTAGTAAACAATACAGTTAGGTTTAAACACATTTTGTGCAGCATTCAGGAAAAGAAAGAAATCAGTAAAAAGCACCATCATTTTAGAAAGCAGCTTGTGAAGAGCTGATCATTTGATGCTGGTTCCTCTTTTAAAAAGGGAGAAAAGATGATTCAGACCCTTTAAATGCTTTTTGTCGAGTATCCATTAGCCTAACTGCAAAAGAGTAAAACTACAAGTCAGCTAAGGCCCACATTAGTATGATGTACTTATGGTTTAAATCAATTAAACAAAAATTTATCCTGACCCAGTTGTCATTGAAATACATGGCAGCTTCATTTTGAGAGGAATTGATCAGAACTTAGGAGAAGGAAATAACAGATACTCAGATATTTTCTGAATCCAATAGGATTCCATGAATAAATATGGGCTAGACTGTGTCCTTTTGTACTCAGCCCAGGATCTGTACTGCTGTCCTAAAAATAGGTAGAAGTTAAACACTGGTTTGCTCAAACCCGTATGGTGGGGTCATTATCATTAGCTGTATTGAAAAATTTATAGACCAGCATTTGCAATCACATGTATTTGCTGCAAAAAGGTACCAATCTAAATAATAAGGATAAAGGACCTAATAAATTTTTTAAGTACTTAGCTAGTGCTTTGCTGAATCAGGGCCATGTTACAGATTTATTTTCTGAGCAGTATTTAAATGAACAATTATTCTGTGAATGCAGATAAGATACAGTTGAATTTACCTTCACATTGCACAAAAATTACTTAGATCAGAGATATATTTGTGGACAATTCATGTGTTCACTGAAACAAACAAACAATCAATTCTCTTTTTGGAAAAATACTAATAGCTAAAATTATCTAAAAGTTATTTTTGTGACTGATATGCTTTATTTTAGCTTGTTGCTGTTGTTTTTTGTATGTGGCTTGTTAAAAAGCTCTGTGGAAATGACTGGATTGCTTAAGAATACAATGAAATAAATATATGTCACATAGTTTTAAAAGTTGTAATAGTTTTATTTCTGTCATGACTCTATTCCAGAAAACTAGAATAGAGAAGTTAATGAGGGAACTAACAAAAAAAAAAGTGATAACTTTGGGGATATCTTACTGCATGAAGAGTTTTTATGCTGTACACTAGTACTGAAAAAAACATTGCCTAAGTTGTTTAATACTATGTTTGACAGGATATAGAGAGCATGACTGTGTTCTTATTGACTGAGATTAGTAATAGAATCGGATTGATGATAAATAATTTTTTTCACACACCTTATGGGTAGTGATCCATAAGAATGGATGTTTCCATAAAGGTGGAAGAATGCTTTTTGGAAAGTCAAGTTTCAGGCCAAGAGTTTATAAAACTGAATTAAATGCCAAAGCCTGGAGATCAGTTTGTGTTATAGCAGTTTGTATTAGTTAATGATGGTTTTGGGTTTTTTTTTTTTCCTTCTTCTTTTCTTTAAGGATTTCAAAGTTCATAAAGAAGAAAAAAATCCTGCAGATGGAAAACTTTTCTAATGAGTAATTGACTTTCTTTGTTAAGTAATCACAGAATCACGGAATCACAGAATTTTCAGAGTTGGAAGGGACCTCTAGAGATCATCTAGTCTAACTCCTCTGCTGACGCAGGAATGCCTACAGCACATTGCTCAGGACTGCATCCAGGCGGGTCTTGAAAGTCTCCAGAGAAGGGGACTCCACAACCCCCCTGGGCAGCCTGTTCCAGTGCTCTGTCACCCTCACCATAAAGAAGTTTTTTCTTAGGTTTGAATGGAACTCCCTATGTTCCAACTTGTGCCTGTTGCCCCTCGTCCTGTCACTGGGAACCACTGAAAAGAGGCTGCCTCCATCCTCCTTCAACCCACCTTCTAGATACTTACAAGCAAGAATAAGGTCTCCCCTCAGCCTTCTCTTCTCCAGGCTAAAGAGTCCCAGCTCTCTCAGCCTTTCCTCATAAGGGAGGTGCTTCAATCCCCTAATCATCTTTGTTGCCCTACGCTGGACTCTCTCCAGAAGTTCCCTGTCCCACTGGAGCTGGGGGGCCCAGAACTGGACACAGTATTCCAGTTGTGGCCTCACCAGTGCCGAGTAGAGGGGGAGAATGACCTCCCTCGACCTACTGGCCACACTCTTCCCTATGCAGCCCAGGATTCCATTGGCCTTCCTGGCGACAAGGACACATTGCTGGCTCATGGATAATTTACTATCTACCAGGACCCCCAGATCCTTCTCCTCAGAACTGCTTTCCAGCAGGTCCACCCCTAACCTATATTGGTGCCTAGCATTCTTCCTTCCCAGGTGCAGGACCCTACACTTGCTCCTGTTGAACCTCATTAGGTTCTTCCCTGCCCAGCACTCCAGCCTGTCCAGGTCACACTGGATGGCAGCGCGGCCCTCTGGAGTGTCAGCCACCCCTCCCAGTTTGGTATCATCAGCGAACTTGCTGTCCCTCATCCAGATCATTGATGAATATATTGAGCAAGATTGGACCGAGTATTGATGCCTGGGGGACACCACTGGCTACAGGCCTCCAACTTGACACTGCTCCATTAATCACAACCCTCTGAGTTCTGTCACACAGCCAGCTCTCAATCCACCTCACTGTCTCCTCATCTAGCCCACACTTCCTCAGCTTCCTAATGAGGATGTTATGGGAGACAGCCTTGCTGAAGTCAAGGTAGATGACATCTACTGCTCTCCCCTCATCCAGCCAACCAGTTCTAACATCATAGAAGGCTATGAGATTGGTCAAGCATGATTTATCCTTGGTAAATCCATGTTGACCACTTCCAATAACTTCCTGTTCTTCAACATGTTTGGAGATGACATCCAGAACAAGTCGCTCCATTACCTTCCCAGGGACAGAGGTGACACTAACCGGCCTGTAGTTCTCTGGGTCCTCTTTCTTGCCCTTTTTGAAGATTGGAGTGATGTCAGTCTTCTTCCAGTCCTCAGGCACCTCTCCCATTCCCCATGACCTTCCAAAGATGATGGAGAGTGGTCTAGCAATAACATCTGCCAGCTCTCTCAGAACTCACAGGTGCATCCCGTCAGGGCCCATGGACTTAGAAATGTCCAGGTTGGCCAAGTGGTCTCTAACCCAGTCCTTGTCAACTGAGGGAAAATCTTCCTTTCTCCAGACCTTCCCCCTTGCCTCCAGGGTCTGGGATTCATGAGGGACAGCTTTAGCAGTGAAGACCAAAGAAAAGAAGGTATTCAGTAACTCCGCCTTCTCTGTATCTTCCACCACTAGGGTGCCCATCTCATTCATCAGTGGGCCTACATTTTCCCTAGTCTTCCTTTTTCTATTGATACACTGAAAGAACCTCTTCTTATTATCCTTAACCGCAGTGGCCAAGCTGAGTTCTGCTTGCGCTTTGGCCCTTCTAATTTTCCCCCTGCATATCTTCACTACATCTTGGTATTCCTCTTAAGTTGCCAACCCCTTTTTCCAAAGAATGTAAACTTCCCTTTTTGCGCCTGAAGTCCAGCCAAAGCTCCCTTTTTAGCCAGGCTGGTCTTCTTCCCCGTCGGCTCGTTTTTCGGGACATGGGGATGGCCTTCTGTGCTTTTAAGAGTTCCCGCTTAAAGTATGACTGGCCTTCCTGGGCACTTTTGCCCTTCAGGACTGTCTCCCAAGGGACACTCTCAATGTCATGAAATGTAATGTCACTCTCAATGTAATGAAAAAGAAGTCTGAACTCTGGTGGGTGAGATTCTTCACATGGTGAGTGAATGGGATTGAAATGGTGCGTAGAATCTGAGTGAGTTTTCTGTAGAGAAGTGAAATTCATCTGAAGAGAGGAAAAGTGTTGATGGTTTATTTTGTTAATTCTGATTTTGTGAAAAAGATTATTTGGTTGGCTTATGGACGTAAATAAGGTAACTATCCTTAGTAATTCTGGGATATAAATCTGGTAATTATTTTCCTTCTAAAATGCAGAATGTCCAAAAACTCCCACAGAAAGCTTTCCATTCTGCTTCTGGAAAGAAACCTGTAATAAGACAATGCTTACTTGTTTTACAGATGGTGTAATGTACATCATATAACGCCCAGGCAGATTAATTTCAGTGGGAGTAACAAGCAGGCAATTGAAAGTTAAGATTTCTAAGCAAAGAAGACATGAACTTTCTTTCTCTGTTGCAAAATGTTTGGATAAGGAAACATGTTTCTCTTCATCCCCACCATGTAGCAGAGAATCCCGGTTTATGCTTCTGTATGGACAAAAATCCTGTAAGGAATCCCAAAGCAAGGAGTCTGATGCTCAGAAGGGAACACTATATATGCAAACTAGAAATCCAGATTATAATTTTTTTGTCATTTAAACTTTTTTTGTTTGTTTTATACAAATGAGACCTAAGATTTGAAGGTGAGATATAAGGAAATAAAAATGAGGTTAGTGCCCCTTAGAAATGCGAAGAATTTCAATTCTTGTTCTTTAGCACTTCTGCCAGTCAGCTTCAGACATCAGAGAAATGGAATGAGAACCTTCTTAGCTCCCCTTGTAGAAGAAAAGGTCAGAGTCTGTGTCTTCTAACTGTCATTAAAAATTCATTTTTGAATCATTGTTTAACAACAAAGAAATAGATTTCAAAACATGGGGGATCAGGCTGTCAGCTTCTTACGAATTCTCTTTCTCACCACAACCCATCACTTTCTTTCAAAAAAACTAGAGTAAAAAAGTTGTAAGGAGAAACCTGCAAACAACTTAAATTTTCTCATACATCAAACAGAAAGGTCATAGCCTAATTCTTTCATTTACAGATAAACTTTAAGGTGTAGGACAGAACAAAGCTCCTTTTGTGGCAAGGCCAAATAACGTCAATGCAACAACTAAACACCACAGTAAGTCCAGGACATAAAGGAAAACATTACTCAGATAATTCTCTCAGATAATGCTGGATATTACATTACAGCAAGCAAATAAAATGTTATTCAAATAATGTAGAATTCATCCAATAACTGAAATGCCAGCATTTTTGAAGCTTTGTGAGTCACAGACAGTGTTTGATATGTACGCCATGACTGTCAGGGTAACTGCTTTTCTTAACTCTTCAGACAAGGGAAGAGGCAAGTGGCCTGAAATAAGAAGAGGTCCGCAGGACTATTTTACAGATTTTTCAGCTAGTCAGTGGCCTGAAAAAAAGCAATTCTCTTCCCCCATGATTGAAAGAATCAATCAGAAAAAATCATTTAAAAGACAACTTCCTTATTTTGTTATCCTTTGAGAGGCATATAAGGCAAGCCCTGTTGACCATTAACTGCAAATAGCCAGGGAACAATTTCTTCCTCTTGCTTTTACCTGGAAGTGCAGAGTTTTTATATAGTTTGTTGAATTCCAAAAGAAGCAAGTCCTTCTTAGCTGTTAGATATGTTGACACTGTTTCTCCTCTAGTGGGGAGCATTTCTAACAGGGTTTTGCCAAAGCTCCCCCTGATCACTCCCAGGGAAGAAGTTGCTCCTCAAAAGGTGGGAGGAGTCAAATGCATCTCAAGATGGTCAGGTACAGCTGCTGCTGCTGTGCTGTTACTAATGAGAGTGGTAGGACCCAAGAAGACTTGGACATGACTTTGAAGGGGAAAGTTTTAATGGTCAGCCCAGAAAATTCAGCAGCTACATCCATAATAGTAAATCAAATAGAGCCAGGCCACAGTAGTTAATTGTGCTGGTATGCTGTCAGGACGGTGTCCAGCACAGTTTGGCCCTTACAAATCTTCTCTAGCCATCAGACTTCTTGCTACTGCACTTTACAGAACTCTCATTTTTACAGAAGCATAAAACAGGACTGTCTGCTGCATTATGGGGATGAAGAACCCTTACCCAAACTATTTCTGCTCACAGTCTGGGAGTGACCATTCCTAAATAGGATGTGTGCTGGCAGGCACCCCCGTCAGGGTAGGAGACTTTACTGGTGTCGACACAGGGTGCAGTGTGCCAGTTACTGCTGCAAAACAGTCTGGAGCACATTCAGTGCCCTAGTATAGGCATAAACATATTTTTCTCCAATGGCTTGCAATCTAACACTTACCCTTGAATCATTTGGAAGGGTATTTTTTAATTCTGCCCTCAATGGATGTTGCTGGGAAATATAACAGGTTTACACCCGAAGAATCAATATACTGCATTCCTCCACCATGGATAGAAGAGTTGAAAACAGTCCAACTTCTGAGTTCATAGTCAGTGGAAAACACTATGAGACTGAACAAGCTTTTACTGCAGCTTAATTCCTATGTTGCTGATGGGGTGAAGAGAGAAAAGAAATAGGAAAAAATGGTAGAAACATGGATGGCAAAGAGGACACCAAAACAGGTACCTCTGACAAAGACTGAAATCCAAGTTGCATGTGTAAAAAAGGGGCTTTGGACAAATTTGTCTCTATTTGGTATGAGAATCGAAATTAATTTATTTTAAAAACTGAAAAGGTAGGAATTTCTGATAGATAAAAGTGGAAACTATAGGCAACAAGCTGTGTCATCTGCATGACTCTCCACTACTGTAGCAGAAGTCTAAACATGACCCACAACAATTTCTCAACAAACCCATTTATTAATTTATTCTTCTTTTCTTCCATAAATTAAAATCCCATTAGTATTTTTTTTCTTGATAAAGTCTTAGCATTGTGTTAAACTTTCCCATACTAAACCTAAACTAAGTGAATTAGTAGTGGGAAACCTCACATTCTACAAAAAAAATTTGTTCAGATGAGAGGAGTGAAGTCTTACTAACAATAATTTCATGTTGACAGAACTAGGATATAAGTGTTTGTCTCACGTGAGTGATTAAAAGATATGGGATACAGGAATTCTATTAAAACAGCTTCTAAAATACCTGGCCATACTGACGAAGACTTGGCCAAGGCAAGTCTGAATTAGAAGCTATTCACCAACTGTACCATGTCACATGGGAGACCTAAAACCCCCTAGAACTATTGCTGTCTCTGTGGTATTTTACAAAGAATTGAAGTAGGGAAATTGTTTTCACTTGACTGTAAGCCTATATGGCCAAAGGACAAAAATTATAAAAGCTGGCAAAACTGTAGTGACAACTCATCTGTGTGAGCATTTGAACCACTGATCGTAAAGTGAAAATTGGGTTTCAACTGCTTTATTCTCAGTGTGTCTCTTTGACATTATTATTATTATTACTATTATTATTATTACTATTATTATTATTATTCACCAAGACATATTCTAGTAATTACACTGCATAAACTCCTGGAACTAAAATTAATACCCAATATGTTATTTTCACCAAAAAGTCCATAATATGGTTTCTCTTCTTTTCAAAGACAATTTAAAAGCTGGAAATCTTTAAAGCTTGGACATTGAAATGAAAAACAACAAAAAAAAGCTACTTTGCAGACTTGGCTGGTGTGAGCTTGTCTGTGTTTCCAGCCCTATGGGAGTTTTGCCTCATTCTAGTCTTTAAATATTTATCCTGAAAAAAGGTTTAAGAAAGAGAGAGAG
>VFFE01006862.1:511106-663183 GCA_008921705.1 Burhinus oedicnemus
GCCTGTAACCATTCCCACAGTCTGCCATTCCACAGCTGGAATGAATGGAATCCTGATAACACTTGCTTGTTCGGAAACGCAAAGCTCGCCCAGACTATGCAGAGACAGCTTTAGTTGAACATTGCACACAGCTTCAGATTACAGGACAGGGAATGATGAAATAGTTAAAAACAGTAACATCCTAGAAAAATCGAATTGGTACGGAAATGTCCACCTCATCATTACAGAGGATATTACCTTGAAAAAGATCACGTTGAGATGAGTTTCTGCTGGACTCTTTCTTTCTTAAGATGTCTGTAGTAACATGCCATCCTAAAACATCCAATTTTGTGTTTTCCCTGACCACATCAGCTTTGCACATTGGAGGACAGAATCATTTGACTACCACTCCACAAAGCATTTAGCAGCTTCCTGGTGGATGCCTGGGATCCTTGTTTCTTGTCTTTTCTTCTAAAAGCTGTTATTTTGCAATTCAGAAGCTAACTATTAGTGGTAGACCCCAGAGATCAAATTCTGGGGTTTGTATACATATCTAGGGTATGTATATTATGTATATATCCAGAGATAGTATGAATCTCTATCTGCATGAGATAGCACATTAAATTAAGGACTAAGTATGTTATTCCCCTGTTAACTGGCAGCTCACTCTGTCAAGAACAATAGGGAGTGTCTCTGAAAGATTTCCTTAGTTAGAAAGATGTAAAGATCAGCTAAGGAAATCTGAAGTCTGGATATTTGTAGGGAATATTATTGATTTGGGTCGACAGCCTACTGCAGGATTTACTTTGAGAGACATAATCACATGGGTGCATTGTCTTGGTGATAAACAGAACAGCTGATGAGTCATCTGCATGTTCAAAGAGATTCAACTAAAAGGCAGTATGTTTGTTTTGAACATACAGCTTGCAAAGAAGGAGTTGTCCATGAAGTATAAGCAAAGCAGAGAAACAGAAAGGTCTTCTCTCCCTTGGTGGATATTAAAGTAAGCTGTTTAAAGTTTTGGAAGCATTTACTAATGCTTCAGTCTCTGAGTTGTAGTTTCAGAATTTTGAATAATAACTTTAATTTTTCTTGAAAAGTTGTTGCAGAAAAATACCTGGAAACCGAAGTCATTCTGGTGGGTGGAACCTAATGTTTGTTTTGCTCAAAATGGGGTAACAGGAGCTGCAACCACTTCCTTAAGATTTAGGCTACAGAATGGCACTGACAACTGAATTGGTGAGTTTATAGGCTAAGGTTTCAATTTGGAGCTTACAGGTAGGCAGAGTACTCTCCAGCTACTGTCCCGATTCCAGCCTCTCTTTTTGGGCAAAACAGCAAAGAAAAAAGTAACCATCAAAATCAAACAACAGGTGACATTAGCTGACCTCACAGAAGGCTCCTAAGCAGAGTTTAAACTAGGACACAGTGCAGAGGCTACTTAAAAACTTCCTTCAGGCCATAAGCACACATGAAATACTCCTGATCAAACTGCTGGACTTTGCTATAGCCTTGACGCAGCAAAGCACACTAGCACTACCACCACCATCTTGCTCATGCAGCAGGAATGGTCTGCTAGATATCTTCTAGTAGTAATGTGCAACTGCTCCTTCTCTCTGAACATCTTGCAGAGATCTTTGCTAACCTTGGAGGTTTTCTTCTTCTTTTTCAAAATCTACATGAGACTTCTGAGAGAAGGGGAGAGCAAAACACCATGGTCTTACCTACCAACAATAGAATTATATCACCCAACTATTTACCTTGTTCTTTGCTCATGCAGCTGTCATTATGTCTATCGCATCGGCATAGGTCAGGAAATAACCTTTCAGGTGACAACCCACTGACTCAAGCTGAAAGAAGCAAGATGAAAGTGATGTTTGGGAAGGGAAAAACACATCAAAGAATTGTCCATAGTGTTGTTTCCACTTGTCCCTCTAGGCACTCAACCCACAATCATGCGAAAACTTTGCAATACACTTCCCTACAAGTCTGAGTGACTGCTTTTCTTTTACTTTCTGACTTCCTAGGAAACTTTATTCAGAGTGCAGGCCTGGACACAGCAGCCCATGTGTTTGCCACACTCATTCTGGAGGACTGTTTTACTACCTCGAACTGTGATGTAGACTCCCAGGTTAATATATAATATGGCTTATGACCTGTGACTTTGGTGAGCCCCTCATCTGGACTGTGCTCAAGCTGACAGCTGGTTCCTAGTTCACTTGTGATGCCAGTTCAAGCTTTTTGTTCTAATTTCAGTAACAACTTGATAGATCAAGTCTTAGATCTTGAATTGTGGGGTCTCAACCATTGCAACAACCACTTCTTTTAAAGCAATACAGACCACAAAACTGAGGAGGAAGCTCATGAGACTGGGAACAAATGTTCTGTGACATTCTGATTGCAAGAACCCCCCCTCAAAACATCAGGCATGTACAAGGTTTGATTGTGTTCACAAAATATCTTAAAATCTTTATTTGTGTGCAGGTATTTACTACAAATATAGTAATTAAAAAAAAAGAAGGCCTTAGAGGGAAATGTAAAAAGTTTTATTAAACTAGTGTTGCTGATAGAGAAGTTAAAAAACTTATGGGTGGATCACCTTTCCTCCAGGCTCATGACTGAATGCTTTTCTTTATTTTTCTCGCTGCATTAGTTACTCATCATCAGTTATGGTCTCTTTGTTTAAACATATTTCTGGTTCCAAATAATTTGCTTTATTTTCACTCCTGCCAAGCTAACCTGCCTCTACTTACTCCACATTCCCAGTACAATCGTTACTAATGCTACTCATTTTTTGTGCTGACACTTTTACCAGCTAGTTTAATAATTTTTTAAATTATTTAAAGTATTCTTCATTTTATGAGGTTTTTCTAGTTTATTGTTTTCAAAAATACTTACATAAATAGCAAGTTTTTAACCAGTAAAACATGAAACAAACATACTTATTTCTAAGTTTTGAAGGGAAAAGTTTAACAAAAAGTAATCATTATTTAGGACTACTCCAGCTGAGATTTTTCATCCTCCAGATACTTAGAAATGGATCTGAATTGAAATATCATATCAAAACACTCAGAAAATTGGGCAATGCAGCAGTTCCAATTTGTATTATAACAAATGCCCAATTCTGCTTTGTGGCTAGAGTGTGGGGAGTCTTAGAAAAAATTACATAAGAGGGAATTCTCTGGATGCTTTAGAAATTAAAAAAAATATATATTTTCTCTTCTAGAGAAAAAATAGATTATTTAGCAAGGCATAGGTTGAGGGGACCTGGACCTTACAGAACCTTTGCAGAACCCTGTGGCAGACAATGTTGTATCCTACGGGATCTGTTTCAAAACCAAATACTGCGTTTAGTTATTTGCACAGGTGAATGTCAGGCTGTGAATTTAAGGCCAGAATTTGGCTTGCAGAAACTTATTATTCTTGATGAATCACAAGAAAGAACTTAGCTTGACCTTTAGATCAGATTGCATTTGAAGGAGTAATATTTAGAGAAGCCATCTTTTTGTATAAGCCTTATATGTGATTCTGAGCCAAACTAAGCATAAATGTATAAAACTGTGTTGAAGATCAAGAGGCAATCAGAATAAGAGTTTTTTGTACTGATAGACTAAGAGAAAACTGTGATTACTTTAAGATTAATGAATTTCTTTTAAATTTGGTAGAAATCACCTCCCAGATGGTGAGTTCATGTTTAACTCATTGCCTTAATAGAAAGGCCCCAAACCTGACTTAATTCATTCTGTATTATGCTTGCTGCTCTGAAGCAGAAAACTGAAGGCATAACATAATTCAGTTTAATAACATTTCTCTCTTCCCAAACGTACTCCTTTCTGTAGTCATATGTGTAATAAGAGTCTTGGCTCAGTTCCCAGTCTTGCTGAGCACCACAAGAACATCATACAAATCAGTCTATGCCATAGCAAAGAAACGTGTAATGATGCAGTAGATACCCTACAAACCTCTCACAAAGAACTTTTGCCTTGGGTTGACTGAATTCCCTAACATGAAATACAGGTCTTAAGAGGTAAAGAGGGGCCAAATACCTCTCTGCAGTGTTTCCACCTAATTGGCAGAATGAGACGATTTTACTTAAAGAGCTTTGTTAAATTTGGCTAACTAAGGAACTCATTAGAAATTTGAAAACCACCCAATGGTACAGATTGGTCTCCTCAGAGCATGAGACTCATGAAAAGGCACAGAAACAAGTCAAACTGTTTCCCTCTGCCCTATTACTAAGCAGCTATCCCAGGTAAGCTTGTATAACTCTGTTTTAGAAAGGTATATGGTAACCTAAGATTCATACTTCTTCGTATCAGACATGAGAGGTGAGACAACATTTTCAAAAGTTGTGAAGGAACAAAACTTCCATCAATTTGAGAGGGAGGGGGTTGCTTTCAGACATCTAAAAGAGAGGTCTGAAAAAGCATTTAGGAGTCTAGTGTGTGTCTTAGGTATCTAAACTGAATGAGCAATCTACAACTCCTAGTTCCCTAATTAAACAGAAGGGCAACAGGCACTTTTTTACCACCAGTGGAGTTAATTAGTCATCTAGAATATTGCTGCTTCACATACCCTGAGATGTTTTTGACTAGTATCACCTAAATGACACTTAGCAGTTTGTGTGTTTCCCCAAGCAGGTTATCCCATGTGCAATTTTATGGTGACCTAATGGCAGGGCTAGACTAAGAGCATAGCTCCTGCATACCTACAGCTCAGCCCATGGCAAATCCAGCCATCTTAACTGAAAATATGCAACTGATGAAGTTGGTTCCACCAACAATTACAGTAAACCTTCAGGTATAAAACACTCATTCAGGAATGGCAGCCTGTGGTTCAGCAATGCTCTGGATGTACTGCAAATTTTCCATGGAAACCAGAATTTGGGCTGCCACTGTTTGCTGAAATGAAAATTAATTTTTTTCTAAATGCATTAATGGTTCCATGGAATGTAGTCAATAGCAGTAAGTTATTTATGGACACTTTCAGGATACATAGTGTACCACTAGGCACTAGCACTCCCACTTCTCAGACAAATGGTCTCACCACTAGGCTATTACAAAAAATGTGGTACTACCTGGATCTCTCCCCATCATTTAAAACAATAGAGTAACCAGACTCCCACACCAAAGGGAAAAGTTCAGTCAAGGATGGGTTTGAGACTGTTACCTGCGTTCTCATACAAGGACATGGTGTGGTGTTTCAGACAGTGCCCAAATCTAGAAGCAAAGTGTCTGTTAAGACATCCTTCTCCATCATTGCTCCTGTTTGATAGTGTAGATGTCCTCTTCTTCTAAGGAATAAGGAACTGCCTGGATGGCCACACTTAAAGAGTTGCAGTCAACAGCTCAATGTCCAAGTGGCAACCAGTGATGCGTAGTGTTCCTCAGAGTTTGGTACTGGAACCATTATTATTTAACATCTTTGTTGGCGACATGGATGTTGGCACTGAGTGCACCCTCAGCAAGTTTGCCAACAACACCAAGCTGTGTGGAGCAGTCGACATGCTGGAGGGAAGGGATGCCATCCAGAGGACCTGGACAGGCTTGAAAGGTGGACCCATGCCAACCTCATGGGGTTCAATAAAGCCAAGTGCAAGGTCCTGCATGTGCGTCAGGGCAATCACAAGCACTAATACAGGCTGGGCAGGGAATGGACTGAGAGCAGCCCTGAGGAGAAAGACTTGGGGATGTTAGTTGATGAGAAGTGCAACATGAGCCAGCAATATGCACGTGCAGTCCAGAAAGCCAACCACATCCTGGGCCGCATCAAAAGAAGCGTAGCCAGCAGGTGGAGGGAGGTGATTTTGCCCCTCTAGTCCACTCTGGTGAGACCCCACCTGGAGTACTGTGTCCAGCTCTGGAGTCCTCACCACAGGAAAGACATGGAGCTGTTGGAGTGGGTCCAGAGGAGGGCCATGAAGATGATCAGAGGTCTGGAGCACCTCTGCTATGAGGACAGGCTGAGATAGTTGGGGTTGTTCAGCCTGGAGAACAGAAGGCTCCAGGGAGACCCTATAGCGGCCTTCCAGTACCTGAAGGGGGCCTACAGAAAAGCTGGGGAGGGGCTGTTTGCAAGGGCATGTAGTGATAGGACGAGGGGTAATGGCTTCACACTGGAAGAGGGAAGATTTACATTAGCTATCAGGACGAAATTTTTCACTGTGGAGGTGGTGAGGCACTGAAGAGGTTGCCCAGGGAAGCTGTGGAGGCCCCATCCCTGCAAGTGTTCAAGACCAGGCTGGATGAGGCTTTGAGCAATATGGTCTAGTACGAGGTGTCCTTGCCCATGGCAGGGGGGATGGAACTAAATGATCTTTAAGGTCCCTTCCAACCTAAACCATTCTATGATTCTATGTTTCTAATTAATGGCTTCTGTGAATGCTGTTACGAAGTGTGAAAGTCACAGCACAGCAGTTTCGCCATACTCTGCAATGAAAGACTTCTTTAAGGCACTTCAACCATAGGGTAACTGGTAAGTGAATAAATTGGAGGTTCAGCAGTCACCACTAACTTTTGGCTCAAGATTTTTGGCTTTTGGTGGTGGAAGATGTCTTCAGTCACCATTTGCAGGTAAGCGTGCTACTGGGGATGACTGGGGCCCATTAGCTGTGCTGAGGTGAGTGTAGAGAAACAGATATAAACTTATCTAAACGTTCTGGACCTTTGACCTTAAATACATATCTGAAAGTCTTTGGAGAACAGATGAGCACCAGAGAAGTCCAGCAAATAGTGCTTTCTGTCTAACAGAACATACTAAAAAAATGGACTTTCTATAACAGTGGTTATTTATAATTCAGCTGAAAACAAGACGATAACCTCAGGAAAATGAAAAGTTAAAAGAAAACAGTGACATTTTTTAATCGAGAAAATATAGGGTCTGGTCAGATTTTCAGCAGTCCAAGGCAAATGTGAATACTTTATTTACACATCAAAGAATATATAAAATATATCTACAGACATTAAATGCTCCATTTAAAAGAACACCTCATAATATATTCCTTTTCAGGAGTAACTGTTGAGAGCCTAAACATTCCTTTCTGTGGGGCTACTATGCTTAATTCTTTAAACATGTTTTAGACCAGCTATGATTCTGTTGCAAATGTGAACTCAGCTGTGGGTGGTAAATGGTAGAGGTATTTTCAGTTTATTTGAAATATTTGACACTTCTTGTTTGCCTTGGGCTTCAACCCCCCCCATAAGCGAGTGAAATGGATGATCTTAGGGTTACTGACTCATATTTCCTGTCCTCATGATAATAAAATGGGATAAGAACAAATATGGAGAAATTAAGAAACAACTTGGGACCAATTATAGATTGGGGTGCCTTCAAGAAAAACAATGATGTTAAAAAATAAATACTTTTATTTCATTTTGCAGTCTGACTGCAGGATGATATTGAGTGACATCTTTCTCCTTAAACTTAGCAGCCAATAGGAAGGCAGCAGCTGGAATATTTTTAAATAAATACTTTTAAAGAAATACAGGCTCTTACATCCTTGGGAAAAAGGAAAGTGACTGTGTGAGTAGGCAAAACACGGGAAATTGAATTGTTATGGGGATTATTAAGCCTGCATTATAAGACTGCTTTCCCTACAGAAAGACAGAGCGCAATTCAAACCACAAGACGCCATTTATTGTAGGCATTTGCCAAACATGTCAGAAGGGACTGCAGCACAGTCACATCTATATAAAAGTGAACATTCTGTTTCCGTTTCTGCTGCCATCAAGAGTTATCTTCCAATATGGACTCCACATTGAAGCTAACAAGTTGATGTGCCCGATTTACTGTAGAGCAATGCGCTCTTTGACCAGCTGCATTGGGGTATCTGCAATAAATTCAGAGGACTGTGGGAGGGCATTAGAGGGAAGACTGGATGGAGGATGCTTCCAAATACCCCTTTTCTAGGGATGCTTCTGAATACCCCTTAACAGCTGTTGCTTAGGTTCATTGATGTTGAAGCAGAATAAGAATATAGATACTCATAGACTTCATAGATATTCATAGATACTTTTTCATCCTACAGTCTTTGCCACAAAGCTGGATTGACTTGATTTCTATTCTGCTGTCCTTTCTTATTGCTCTTTTTTGCATTTTTTGCATCTGTCATTTATGATAAAATCATTGACATTTTTGCTGGAAGAAACTGTGGAGGTCATCCAGTCTGCTGTCTCCCTTGAAGTAAGACTTTTGCCAATACTAGATCAAATCAGAAACTGTTTTGTATGGTGAAGTGTTGAAAACCTCCTAGGATGGAGATTCCACCTCCTCTTTGAGTAAACTTTTGCAGTATTGTAATGTTCTCATAGTGAAAAAGTTTTTCTAATGTCCAGTCTGAACCTCTCAAACCTTAATTTGTGGCTGACAGCTTTGGTTTGTAATCTGTAATATTAAAGAGTTCAGCTCCATTACCCTTCAAGTGGTTATAAGCTGAAAATTTTTTATCTTCATTTCAGAGATCAGAGTTAACAGATGAATTATTCTCTCTGGAATAGCAGATGAAAAATGTTCCTCTGATTTAATGATCCTACTTGCAGGTCCTTGTGATGTTCTGCCATATACACGTCTTCTCCAAGAGGGGCTATTTCACCTATGTTGTGAGCCTAATAGCAAGAAAAGACGATTTGAAGTGAAATATTCTGCCGTATGATCCTAGGAACAAGGATTTGAGACTGAAGAGTCATAATAGATTTTTACTTCTTACTGCATACGTAGAACCAAAATGCAGTTTCAGAGTATGGACTGCTCTCAGTCATACAACCAAATCTGACTTTACAGACATCAGTAGCATGGCAACAGAGTATTTGTAGTTGAGAATAATTTCCTCTCTCATGCACTTTTTGGTTATTCCACTCAGGGCAATTGTCGCAGTTTAACCCCAGCCAGCAGCTAAGCACCACACAGCTGCTCATTCACTCCCCCCCAATGGGATGGGGGAGAGAATTGGAAGGGTCAAACAGAGAAAACTCGTGGGTTGAGATAAAGATGGTTTAACAGGTGACGTAAAAGCTGTGCCTACAAGCAAAGCGAAACAAGGAATTCATTCACCACTTCCTGTCAGCAGGCAGGTGTTCAGCCATCTCCAGGAAAGCAGGGATCCATCACATGTAATGGTTACTTGGGAAGACAAATGCCATGACTCCAAATGTCTCCACCTTCCTTCTTCTTCCCCCAGCTTCATATACTGAGCATGACATCGCATGGTATGGAATAGCCCTTTGGTCAGTTGGGGTCTGTTGTCTTGGCTGTGCCCCCTCCCAACTTCTTGTGCCCTCCCAGATTGCTCGCTGGTGGGGTTGTGTGAGGCGCAAAAAGGCCTTGACTGCATAAGCACTGCTCAGCAATAACTAAAATGTCCCTGTGTTATCAACACTGTTTTCAGCACAAATCCAAAGCACAGCTCTATACCAGCTACTATAAGGAAAATTAACTCCATCCCTGCCAAAACCAGCACAGCAATGGAACAGAATCATATCAGCTTCCATAATGCAAATATATTGACTTTCAACTAAAACTGCAGAGTATGTAATTCTTCCTAACACTTTTTAGAAAGGGGTGTTTGTTATAACACTGGGTGATGAGAGAATCCCAGCTTGAGGTAAAGGGTTCTGTGTTTCGGATGTTGTTTCAGCTGTATATATGTTGTTTATGTGTGCAACATTTTCAAATGAATAATCTTTGAGAAGGCATATTAAAGGCTGTAAGACATTATTGCAGCAGGGGCCATATACTGAGTAGCAGCAATGTGTACTCCAGGGAACTGTCATCTCTTCTTTACAAACCCATTAGACAGAGTCCATCCGCCAACACTGGCTCCTCAAAGATGTAAGGGAACAGCTGACTCACTGAAAGGTCCATCCAACAAACCCCTAGTTGCACGCACTGCGTACAACAGACATCCTTCTGGGGCTAACCATAAACTCTGTATCTTGTGGGCTGTGATATCTGCATTATTTTTATTCTGCTGCTCCCTCAGCCAGCTTCACCAAACAATGTCTGATACCCCTCTTCCCCCAGAAATTATGGTCCTGCAAAGAAATGAAAACATAACGAGAATACGTTCACATCAAGCTCTCTATGAGGATAATGAAGGCATAGAACAAAAAGACTTTTCCTACTTCAGCTTTAAAACATTTTTTCCAGTTTTAGTGGGAGAGAACTCAGCAACCGTCAAGAGAAGCAGACAGAATCCTTAGTGCCAAAGTGAAGTGCATGTGTTCTCAAGATCTTAACACTCCTGAAAGGGGATGTGCAATAAGTCTTCTGGCGATGTCAGCAAGACCACAAATAGCTTGAGAAGAATTAAGTAAAATTCTAACATAATAGACCACAGGTGGCCTGTGGGAATACCCCCAGTACACAATGAATATTTGTTTGGCTTATATCAAGAAGCCTTGCAGCTGTGTTTTTAATATAAGCTGAAGTCTGGGATGTAACAAGATTTAGTTAGATGGTATGTAAAATGGAATGATAGCAGTTATAGCATATAATTATATGATTAATACAGCAAACCTGGCTGCATTAGAAACTTTTTTTTCCCGCTGCACTGTTAATGTTCTGTGAGTAACGTATATCTAAACTCATAGAATCATAGAATGGTTAGATTTGGAAGGAATCTTAAATATCATCTAGTTCCATCCCCCCTGCCCTGGGCAGGGACACTTCCCACTAGACCAGGTTGCTCAAAGCCCCATCCAACGTGGCCTTGAACACTTGCAGGGATGGGGCATCCACAGCTTCTCTGGCCAACCTGTTCCAGTGTCTTACCATCCTCACAGTAAAGAATTTCTTCCTAACATCTGATCTATATCTATCTTCTTTCACTTTAAAACCATTACCCCTCATCCTATCACTACACTACCTGATAAAAAGTCCCTCCTCATCTTTTCTGTAGGCCCCCTTTTGGTACTGGAATGCTGCTATAAGCAGGTCCCTGGAGCCTTCTGTTCTCCAGGCTGAACAACCCCAACTCTCTCAGCCTGTCCTCATAGCAGAGGTGCTCCAGACCTCTGATCATCTTCATGGCCCTCCTCTGGACCCACTCCAACAGCTCCATGTCTTTCCTGTGGTGAGGACTCCAGAGCTGGACACAGTACTCCAGGTGGGGTCTCACCAGAGTGGACTAGAGGGGCAAAATCACCTCCCTCCACCTGCTGGCTACGCTTCTTTTGATGCGGCCCAGGATGTGGTTGGCTTTCTGGACTGCACGTGCATATTGCTGGCTCATGTTGCACTTCTCATCAACTAACATCCCCAAGTCTTTCTCCTCAGGGCTGCTCTCAGTCCATTCCTTGCCCAGCCTGTATTAGTGCTTGTGATTGCCCTGACGCACATGCAGGACCTTGCACTTGGCTTTATTGAACCCCATGAGGTTGGCATGGGTCCACCTCTCAAGCCTGTCCAGGTCCCTCTGGATGGCATCCCTTCCCTCCAGCATGTCGACCACTCCACACAGCTTGGTGTTGTTGGCAAACTTGCTGAGGGTGCACTCAGTGCCAACATCCATGTCGCCAACAAAGATGTTAAATAATGGTTCCAGTAACAGCCCCTGAGGAACACTACTCGTCACTTAGACATTGAGTTGTTGACCACAACTCTTTAAGTGTGGCCATCCAGCCAATTCCTTTTCTATTGAGTTGTCCATTGGTCAAATCCACTTCTCTGCAATTTAGAGACAAGGGTGTCAGGCAGGACAGTGCTAAATGCTTTGCACACATCCAGTAATTCATGTCTACATTATAGGAAAAAGCTGATCTGAAATAGAGGCAGGATCAGATACCAAAATCAAGTAAAATCACAGATCATTTCAATCTCTGATTCCTAATTTTCAAAAGTTAAGCAGATTTGAAACAGCATTACAAAGGCTGAACATAATCAGTGTATTTAGTACAAACTGTCATACTCGATTCCTGTCTTCAGGAACAACTAACACAAGCAAGGATTTCAAGTTTGGCAACTGCGTGCCCTGTATTCATCCCCACAGGCCCCAGAAGGATAATTCTTAAACCTACAAACCGTCTCGTGCAGCCTCTTTTTTTCCTGAAAGACTATCCAATTACTTAGTGCTGTGCTGGGAGTACCTGGGGAAATAGTAAAAGGAAATACAACTGAGAGCCACTGTGGTTTGACTCCTCTCCAGATACTTTGAAAATATTTTGGCAAAAACAAGATTTTAAGTAAAACTGTTTCCTTTGGTAACATACCCAGAACTGCAGGTTTTACATTTTTGTACTGAGGGAGGGCCAAAAAAAAAAGCCCTTGTGTGAGAAGGTTGTACACGTGGTAGTAATATTGGTGGGGAAGAAAGAGAGAGCAAAGGGGGGAAATTTGAACAAGATGCAGAAAGAAGACAAGGAGAGAACATATTACAAATATCTATCTTCTACTGGGAAAATGAACTACACAATGGTGCGAGAGGGAAAATCTCTTTGAGTACCTTAGACTTTTAAGTAGTGACAGGATGGTTTGTTCATCAAAGGATGTTTGTGAGAGAAGAGAAGCATGATTTCTTTTTTGATGTTTTGTTGTCTAGCTGTGTCAGTGAGGGAGCTCTTGAACTGACAATGATAAGTCAGATTTCTTTTGCTTACTGGAGAATCCTTACAGTACTTCTGATCACTTTTTCTCTCTGAAGTTTCTAGTGAGAACAGAAAGGAGTGCCATGAAAATCTTCTAAATGCATTGTCCATACAGAGTTTTCTAGGTAATTAGGAGGCCTATGAACATTTAAATGAATGAAATGAAACGTTCAGGACTGCTTATTTCCTTTAGAAGATTTTTGTGTTTGTTCAGCCACCACCGATTACAACCTGTTGGTTGCATGCACAAATTCTAAGTCACTCACATTTGTAGTTTCATTGCTCTCCTGCTCTGTATACTTCACTTGCAAGTAACATAATGATTGGCATTCAAGAGAACAGTGCTAAGTCACTGTTATTATTCAGCATAAGTTAACTAGCCAGATAAGCAGAATATAAATGTTTCTCTTCAGTTGTTCATTTCCAAATACAAAAAATTTAATGTCCTTGCCACAGCCTTCAGATAGACATATATTTATGTGTTTCTTTCCACTTTTGTTATGTCTCCATTATTGTTTAACTTCTAAGAGATTTTTTTCAAGGTTGAATTACTGTTTTTCCTTTAGAAGTGCTCACCTTAACAGAGCTAGTCAAACTCTTTCTGCTTTGGATGGAAATGTCATGGGTTAACCCCTGTTCTCATCACAGCTTTGCTTCAGCAGGATACTTCTTCTGTCCTGAAGCCACTTGTTACTGGGAAGAACTCAAAGAGGCCATTCTTCAAAAATAGCTGTAGGATGGATTCAGTGGGATTATGCAGGTGCTAACTTACAGTTCTGCAAACTGGAGTGATGTGGAAGTACTGTACTGGGAGAAGTTACCACGCATGTGAGGGGTGTGAGTTGAGAAGTAGACAGAAGACAAGGCTGCAAATCAAGAAGAAAAAAGGAAGAAAGGGGAGGCAATGAGGGCAATGAGGTGATGAGGGTTGGAGGAAATTGAATATATTTGGGAAGTAAGTCTCTGAAAGTATAGTGTTAAGCAAAAGGTGGGAGGAGCACACTGATACAAGGCTCTAAAGGATAGTGATGGAGCGGACTTTTGATACTTGAAAAGAAAGGCGAACAGACATATTCCTTTAATGAACGTACTTGAACTCATAGGTTTGATTTTCATTTGAACAAAGAGTTCGGATTGATTCTTACTTAGCTGAGCCAGTCAGAATGAATATGAAATTAAATGCAAGAGGCTCTTTTCAGGGGGAGAAAAATCTACTAACATGAAACAATGTATAATGTCCAATAACTGGCAACTTGCCTCTTTCCTGTACCATGCTAAATCTTTTTTCTCAGAGGCTGAACTTCATTGTTCTTTGTACCTTGTTGAATTCCTTAGTTATTACATGCTGAAATCTAGTATGTTTAACCACGTCTGTGTAGCCTACTTCTAACAATTCTTTAACATGTCATGTTTATAAACAAGTCTTTCTGCTATTTGACCCTCTTCAACTTAAGTGCCTTTTTTTTTCTCCTTTGCTTTTGTTTACAGTTTGTTTACCCGGGAAACCTGAACATGCTGTTAGGCACAAACCGTGTTGGCGGAGATACTCACCGCACATAAGTGACATCACATTAACATCTAATGGAGCCATCCCACTTAAGAGTTCAGACTCCTCTTTTGGTAATCAATGGAAGGACGGAAGTTTCTAATGTAACTGTTCTTTGAAGGCTGCCTTAAGTGAAACTGTATGGACACCTTCTTTGGGTGTTTCAAATTGAAATCCTCTTCTTCGTAGCTGTCTTTCAGGAGGAGATCACAAAATAGCCTGCAACTTTGAGCTCCTGTTTTCTTTTCTGTTTCTGAGATGCTTAGAGGTGAACTGAGACAGGCATATTTTCTTAACAAGCACCTTGAAGAAAAAAATTGTGGCAATTTGGTAGAGCAATTCAGGGAAGAGCCTTAGTTCAAACAGAGAAGAGTTCATTTGTGAGAAAATACTGTGTTTTCATGTACCCAGTACATGTGGGTCAGTTGTTCCATAAATGATGAGTGTGTTCCATTCAAGTGTTATGCCAGGAAGCTTTAATTTCTAGTCCCAATTCTTTCATGATTTGAAGCCAATTTTTTAAATGTTCATGTACTGTCTTTGAAAACAAGGCTTCAATGGAGAAATTCCCTGGATTATTTCTGTAGTGATCTGTTCTAGTAGCTTGCAGCATGCCATGGAAACCTGAGGGAATTCTTCCTGGAATTCCTTAAAGATCTATTTTTCAGTCATTTGCACAACTATTCTGAAATTAACTGAGACTTGATGCTCTTATTATTGTAGTTTAGATTAATTATCTTTTTGCAGGTGTCCGAGAGGTACTTAGAGTGATCACTTAGAGCAATAATTGGTGTGTCCATTCAGAATTTGGCCTGTGCTAGAAACTGGACTCCTTTTCCACAGTGGCAATAAACTTTGGAAGTGTGGGTCACATCTTCACTGATTTTAGCAAAAGATCACAATGGTGACAACACGCACTACGCTATTCTCAGCTCACTACCAGATGAAGCATTCACTAGATTTGTATTCTTCTCCAAGTCACAGCTCATTTACTATCATGGCTTTTTTTTTTTTTTTGCCTTTCTGTCCTTTTACTTTTTCCCTTTACCTTTTTTATCAAAACCATAAGATATTGGGCCCATAATTCACCTCTGTATATACATACTTACATGAATGAAGCTTTGGGTTTACCTTCCATATTCTGGCAAATGACCTTAGCTGATGCAAACTTTTCAGTCACAGGCAATTTGAGCACCCTTTCTGTTCAGGGTATTGCCTCTTCAGCATCAGGCAGTGCCCCAGCATCAGTGGCCTTCAGCTCCCACAGGCTGGCAGGTACTCTGCTTCAGGGAAAAGCTGAACTCACATTCAGCCTCAGATATCTTTCTAACCCCACAGAATGAGGAAACAGAGCAATGTATTTGATCCTCTAATACACCCTCTTTCTACTCACTTTTCTACTTATCTTCTCCTGTTTACTTCGCTTTTGCTTGTGTTCATCATCCCTGTAATCCTGGACTTCCTTGCCACCTGCCTCCCCACTGAGGGAGAGCTCTTCGCTCTTTCCTCCCTTCCCTTTCCTCTGAGATGGTCTCCAACGATCTGTCATGTGGGGAATGACAGAAACGAAACAACACAGACAAGGTCACATTCCCTTCAGCGTGAAGCCTTCCCATGACACACCTTCGCCTCTGACAGTGTCGGCTGACTGTCATTCACACCTCTACAAACCACAACCAGGGCTGTGTTGACATCCCAGTTCTCTGATAGCACTGACACCAGTCACAAGGTAATTCTGTGTGTATTGCTTGCATGTCCCAAATAATTCCTGTATTGGTTACTAGCCTCTTCTCTCACAGGCAATTTTGTTAAGGATAATTAACATTGAGAGGGAAAGTTATTTCCATTGTGGTGATATTTCTGCTTTTTTTTTTTCTTTGGGTGTAAAAATGCATTGAGATAATGTGAAATTCATAGCCACTCTTATTGCAGGGTTTTTCTTCCTTTGTGTCAGCTCAGTTTTTCCTCATATCAATAGCTTTGTTGTGATGTGCTTCTGCTAAATTAGCATTTCATCTATTAGATTAGTTCATACATAATACATAGGTATTCAAGATGAAGATGCCCTAATTAATGTTGCTTTAATTGCTGGTAGTTTGACTATAAAACCCCCCATGTTTTACATTTTAAAATAATCTAGACAAACCAGATTTTTTGAATTTCTTTCCAGATCACTTGGATATAGACATGGATTAGCAGGTGCAAAGATAAATGTTAGGTATCCTTTTACAACATAGTGTTCAAATGCAGATTTTTTATCAGAGGCAAGATAGAGGGAGAAGCTGACACAGAGACATCTACCGGTAAAGCAGGAGAGTAGTATTGAATACAAGCACTTATCTAGCCTTCCTGGGAGGCTTTTTGCAAAGAACTGAGCCTTTGCATCTTGATTAATGTATTTGATTTGATTCATGGTGCTCTAGTCTCCCTGTGCTAGAAACATAGGTCTTAAATCAATAAAAACTCATATGAAAACTGAACCAGTCTTCACTCCAGCATGCCACCTTTGAATAACTTTTATTGGGCCCCTTTTAAAATAATGAAAGAAAACCAGATTTTGTTGCAAGTGTTTAATGTAGGAATACTTGAGTAATTTTAAAACAAAAAGGAGAACAATCCTAAAGTCAGTGAATCATTCTCCCCGTCATCCATATCAACCCAATTCTACTAATACCAAGAAACAAGCTGGAAGCTCCTGCCGGCAGTCTTCAGAGCAGACATGAAATAGTTAATGGTGCAAGCGCCTTCTCCTTGGTAACTTTATAGATAACGCTTCACAGCTAGGACCAGTCTTATGAAAAAAAATGATGTTATTTATGAAACAGAATGTTAATAAGTGTTGTGAATGTTAATAAGTAGCAGAAAATTGTGGCTGGTAAATGAGTTAATGGGCTTCATGGCTATGAAATAGTAACGCTTTCATGGCTTGAAACTTACTTGCTTTGTCTCGGGCTGAAAAGGAAATTCTTCAGACTAGGTACAGATTTATTTTAAGGGGTGGCACCTTGGTTAGTTTCAGTCATGTTCATCTGTGACTGGGTAGAGTCCCTCTTGTTATGGAAAAAGATCTGATTTTTCTCTTCATGAACTGATATTAATTTGGAATTCTCATTTTTACAGCAGAGAAAAAAGAAATTAAGTTGGCAACCAGGACACTCTGCCTGGGCCTGTTAACACGCCTTGAGTGTCACCAGCAATTGCTGAAAGACAATTCTGCTCCCACTGCCACTCCCTGCCCTGTCTTACTAGCTTTTCCTCTTACCTATCAAAGTCCAAATGGGAAATGCAATGTTACCCCTAAGATATGCAGGTGAATTAGGACACTCATTAACGTGTTCCAGTCTTGCTTTATAGATTTGCTCTGCCCTTTTTTTTCTCTAGCTACTTTAAATCACAGAATCACAGGGGTTGGAAGGGACCTCTGGAGATCATCCAGTCCAACTCCCCTGCCACAGCAGCTTCACCTAGAGCAGGTTGCACAGGATGGTGTCCAGGTGGGTTTTAAATCACACTTATCTTAAGCCAAATCAAGACAAAATGCAAACCCAAGCATGACCCATGGTGTTCAAAACACCCAGCATAACTAAAAAAGCTTTTTAAAGACACAGGTGAAGAAATGGAAGAAAATCTATAGTTGATCTACAGATTTTTTTCTAAGAAAGGCCTCTTCTTGCAGCATCTGTATGGCTGGTACCCTCCTGACCAGCTGATATTTAGAGTTTCAGGCTCTGCACATGCATTCCCTTTTCTTCTTGTGGAACTATGCTTGTTGTTCTAGCCAGTCTTGCCTTTACAGTCTACTACCTCTACAAATATTTAATCTTTATCCCTGAAAGTCATTCTGTTCCCCTTCTAAGTAGGAGGTAGCCTGACCAGTACCCTAAAGGTGTCTTTCACTGGAACATGTGTTCTGTATCAATTTGTGTATTAGAAACGTACATGGTACCAAAAGGACAATTATGTTATTAATGGCTCTTTGTGGAGAGCATGCACAATATTAAATAATCTCTTAGAGGTAAAAATATCTTTAAGGTGACGGATTTCCAAGCTCAAAGTTTAAAAAAATCCACACCCTAACTTTCTTGTCACAATGATCACTATCAACAGGATGATCAAAAGCAGCTAGGTTAGACTGCATATTAAATGTTTTTGAAGGAACTGAACTACATGAGAGATCCTATCGGGCTCTGTAGAGATGTTCAGTGAATCAGCTGGTGTAGAAGGTATCATGAGGCAAGAGAGCTTACCCTGTCTCTAAATTTAGGATATTGAGTCACATTTATCTGCAATATCTTGATAAAGACACCAACCTTAGACATTGTGTAAGCATTTTTCCAAGCAAAAAAAATGAATTGAAAGAAGAAAAAATGAACAAGTTGCTTTAGTGCCTTCTTCAAAACCAATGGAGCACCTTAACACCGATGGCCAGAGTCACTGTGTGGTGCAACTGCTCTGTACAATGCAAAATTGCTGTGAACTTGATTAATGAAGACTCATATGTCAAATAAGAAAAGTGTAGTTGATCTACCTGTCTGCTTTTTCGCAGATATCACTCAAGTTTATCACTGTGATATACTAACCAGGTGCATCTGACAGGTGGGTCATCAATCAGGAACAAAAATATCCCAAAGTGCTGCAGCTAAAAGCACACCATCCTCTAGCAGGAGGTGTCCTTGCCCATGGCAAGCGGGTTGGAACCAGGTGATCTTTAAGGTCCCTTCCAACCCAAACCATTCTATGATTCTATGATTCTACCCCTGGACATGTGCTCCAGGAGAAGGTACTCAACACTCCCAGAGATCTTCGGCAGATGACAGAATGTTTCTATGTGGAAAGATGTTAGCCCAACAAAGATAGATAGTTTTTCTTAAGTATCTCAAAAATAAGCCTGTTCCTATGTTAAAGATACATTATTTATTTCAATATCTGGAGCAGGTAGACCAGTGACCCCTGCCAAGGTCTGCTGATCTCACTAAAAACCAGGTTGTTTTCAGTGGAGATTGAATCAAGCATGTGCTCTTATAAACCAGGCTGAAGTGTGCTTGTGGGGTTAGTTTTCCAGACATTTTAGCCTGGGAAAGGGCTTAGGAAGGAGAAACGGTCCTCTGGTGAATGAATCCTAACACTGTTTTGAATTACACTACCCAGAGTTTAAGAATTCAACTTCTAGTTAACACTTTAAATAATGAATCAGTGATGCAATCTTTTTGTAAGCATATTTTCCATAGTTCTTCAAAAACATAATTGTTTCCTTTTATAATAGGTATATATAGTAAATTATTTCCTTAAAACAAAATTTTTAATTTAGAGTTAGAACTGCTCAACTGCATTTCCTATCAATGTCATAGTTAAATTCCAGGAAATTGCTAATAAAGGGATCAAACCAACCGTACTAACCCCAAATTATGGGTCTTATTAACCAAAATCATAATACCCAAACACCCACACAAACACCTCAGCCCCACAGCAAATTTAAGTTTATGCCAACATACAAGCACCTACAATCTGCATCTCCACTTCCTATACAAGGGAGAACTCTTTCTCACCATAAAATGCCAGAAGTACCTAGAGCCTCAAACACTACTTAAACATAAGCGTGCAGAGACTGATGTTTGTACTTCACCCGCTGGATTCAGAGAATGTTAAGGTCTCTGAGGAAATATTTTTAAAAGGATAGTGATTACTGTGCCATATGAACACTACAGAAAACTCTTTCCCCCCCCTATTTTTTGGAAGAGTTATGTTAACTCTTAAAGCTAAAGTCTGTTGCCAAATGTTGAAAAAATGTTTTAACTCTTTTTCTTTTGCAAACTCTGTATACAAATGCCTCTGTTCTCTGTCTTATGTGTTACTAATTTAGTTTTAGCTATAATTTACATACTATATTTTTATTCTCTTATCTTTATCTATTTATCTTTTTTTCCATGTTATTTTTCAAGAAACAGTAACTCGCAGCTTTAGCTAAATGAACAATTTTTTGATACAGTTAAGAGATGGCTTGGTTTTAGCCTGGAAGCTTTTCAATAGGGATGAATTATTTAACAATTGCCATGCTATCATGTCTGGGACAGAAAGCAGCAGTGAACGCTTGAGATGATGAGTGTAAGAATGGCCTGTATAGACTGATCTTCCCTCCAGCCTACTCTGAGCTTTCAGAAGCTAATGGCTAAGAACTTTGTGAGATCAAGACTGTATCAATGAAGCTACCTGCTCTTAATTTATCTTTTCATACCTAAATTGACACAGGATTCTGACCTTCAAACAAAAGGGGGTAAGTTCTGACTCCTTCACCTTCCCAGGGACTGAGTTGAGGTTGACATCGACCAGCTGAGAAACACAATGAAGTTAGAGGGGACCTCACCTGCCAGTGACATCTGTATATGAGAAGCTAATGAAGGTGTTCTGGCAGCAGCGTTTTGGGAGGTTGGAAAGCCTGTGTAATTCAGGATACAGTTCAAAAGCATGGCTGACACCATTCCTTTGGAAAGCTTCCCAGGGAACCATGGTTCAGCTACTGTAAATATTGCCTCTATCTCCCTCCTTCTAGCTTACCTCATTTTTTACAACAAATGGCTGAGAATCTCTGTGGACCAAATGGAAAGCTTTTCAGTGTGGAAAGGTACAACTGGAAATCAAGATACTCAAGCATGGTCAGCCAACCATTTCCTTCCTAGTTGGAAGTTACTGCTCTTTAGCTCACATACAATACCCAGTCATGTGAGCACTTCTAACAGAACTGAATCTGGTTTGTTTTGTAACGGTATGGACAGGGAGTGTTGACAGTGCTTCGTCGAAACATTAGAATCATGGGAGAATGACATTGCAGGGCAGTACTGATCTTCCACAAATGAATCATGTGACTAACCAACTCCTGAGCCCTGATTCTCTCAGGGTATAATGTAAGAAATGTTGTTTCACAAGATTTTGCACAATATTGTTAAATATAGAGTGACTGGAAATGTTGCCACTCCTCTATCACCACCACCAAGAAAGCTAGAAAAAGGAGGTGGAAGCTGCAGATACCAGAGCCTGAGGCTTTTTCTGTGGAGGTGGAAAAATTCTCCTACTTGTCAGCATTATTCTGTTCAGTGGTTTTGTCACACATTGTCACAAATTACAGCTGTGCTCTAGGGATCTTCTCTGAAGGAATCTGTGATCTCTGAGCAGAATTTGCCCTTCCCATGCTGATTTGTGGCACAGTGTAAACTATAGCTTTACTGAGCAATCACATGATCTTAATACTTTGACCTTTTTCTTTTTTTCCCCCTTCAACAGCTGCTGACTGTTTTGTGTTTTCGTATTAATTGTAACACTTCTGATGTGAGGCTCCAGTCTTGCTCACAGATGTGCATGAGGGGGTCATCTTAGACTCTAAGAAAGGATTTCTGCTGAGAAAATAAACTCATTTTAGTGTTCGAGCTCTACTTATGTAGATGTGTTCTGGAGCGAGACTTAGAACAGATGTTTTTAAAAGTCACTGGAGGCTGGTCTTCTACATTATTTTTAATGGCTTCAAGATTAATTTTAAATATCGAATTAAAGGAGTGTTAAAGCATGAATTTAGCAAAAAAGAAATTGAGATGAAAGGGAATTGCCTTTCAAAATTTCTTAGCTTGTAAACCAATGTCATCCAGTTCAAGACTGTATATTGAAATGGATATATTATGGCCTTATTTTCTTCTCAGTATTTTCCCTCTCCTTTTTTTTATCTTCCTTCTTCTCCATGTAGGAGGAAGACAAAAACAAGGAGTCTATCCCGTGGCAGCAGAGCAATCCAAGACTGCACATTGCAAGCCCCTTTGCGAGCTGAAGTTTCTCCATTAGCACCAGAAGATGCTGGGCATGCTTTTGATTACTTACTGGAGAAGCAGCCCAGCAGCTGTGTAAGAACCTGTGGCCCTGAACAGAAGCTCAGACACCAGACCTGGGTTTCCCAGATCTCCTGCAGATTTAAGAGCTACTGTATTATTTCAGCACAGTCTGTGTAGTTCACTTAGATTTATACAGCACCATTTCCATTAGTGTTATCATTTTAATTGTCAGTTAATTTTTCTGTGTACATATACTGTATGGGACAAGATTGATTTTTTCATGTTAATGTAAGAGTAAACCATGACCCATTTTATTGGCAGCGTGGTTAACTGTGGTATTCATGGCAGCTCCTCTGAATATTTTTGATGAGGTCTTTAAGTACATGTAATACCAAAAACACATTCCCATTCAGTAGGTCTCATATAAGACATTAAGCCCAACAAGGCAAATAGCTTCTAGAAAAACTCCGTAAACATTAAGCACATTTATGCCATAGCATTAAGCTTGGTCAATTTGAACCTTACTGTATTGTGGTATAAGAGGCATCTTGTTTGCTTTTATTTACCTTCTCAGTAGTAAATGTATTTTGGTTAACCACAATGGCAAACTTAGGCAAGACATTTGTGTCAACAGATCCTTCTTCTCAACAAAGTAACATTCTTAGTTTCTAGGGCAGCAGACTGGATTCTGAGTAATAAGGTGTTTATAAGTCTTGTTGTAAATCTGAAACCATAAACATGTCTACTTTTCTATTAAACCTGCTGCTGTGTTTGAGGCACAGTAAGTTCTCTTTTAAATTTGATGGTAGCAAGCATGTTGGTTTTCCAGTTTTGATTGCTGTTGATTTAACAGTTGCCAGCACCTCCTGCCAAGCTTTTGACCTAAGTCATGCTCCCTGGTGATGTCATTAACAGTGCCTAGAATTTCGTAATTGATGGTACCTGCTGGTAGGCAGTAAAAGGTTTCATACATCCCTTGTTTTGTCACAGACATGTTTAGGAAAAACAGTAAGAAACTGGTCCTTTCCACAGCTGACCTCTAATTAGTCACTGTTTGATAATAGATTCAACAAAGACTTGGGCCTGGTGAAGTTTTAATTGGGACATTTATTTGCTTTTTATAATACAGGCTTCCAAATACACCTTGAACACAGCTAACAATGAAATGATTTCTGGAACGTTTCATGCATTCTTCAGCCACTGCAGGGTACTTCTCTCCCGGTGAGGACAACAGAGTTATTCCCATGAGGAAAGCCTATTCACACTGGCAAAGTCAACAGGCCCAGTGCCCTTGATGTATTCTTTTGCTTTTGAATATGTTAAGAATTGTATGCTCAATTATTTCTTCTGAGTGCTTTAAATATCTATGTCTCATTTATTGTGCTGTTATGAACCATACAAGATTATGTCCTTGTCTGCTGCAGGTGCGCATGTCAGTTGTGTGTGCTTGTTGCAGTGTTTAGGATCAAGGTCTAATATTGAAATGAAAGGCATATATGCACTTTCATATTCAAAGTTTGCTGTAACTTAGTTTAATAAAATAAGAAACAGGAAAGAAGCTTAACAATGCTTATCTTCCTTTATTATTTCTATCTTCATCTCAGTGTCAGCAGTTAGGACACAAATTCATGCATTTCATTAAAGGCACCACCGTGTGACACAGCAAACAGAATTTTATTATTTCAACATGTGTAAATGAGAGCTGGAACTGCTCCAAATTCCTTAATGTCAGTGGACAGCTGCAACTGCAAAACCAAAAATTAGTGTGTCCTGGAGAGGCCTCAAGTTTTCTTGAATATTTTTCTAAAACCAAATCAAGGAACAACTGAACTTCAGTAATACATTCCATCTAAAACATGGTTAAGTGCTTCTACGGTGCTTGGAAAAAATGCCTACACTCCCAAACTCCTGGATACTTTTCTAGTTTCTCTGTAATCAGTTTTCATCCTATTTCTCATGCATGAGTTTTCAGTTTCCCTAGACAGTCTGAATATGGATATCTGGTAATTTTAAGGTCTCACTTTCAGACAAGACATCTTCCTAAAAACACTTGCTGAAAACTGTAGAAAGTAGAACGGGAGAAATTACGTTCTGAAACAAGCAGGGCAACGCATTGGGAGAAGAATCCTGACTGAATACCTTACCTTCTTAAATTTTAAACTATTCTCTTAATAAGATGAATACTGAAGAGGTTTAATAGATGTATATTGTACATGCATATGCATATGTGTATGCATATGCATATATTTATACTATATGTGTATCACACCTCCCATTCTTTGAAATGTTCCTGAATCTTAGTGTAAACTTGAACTCTTTGTGGAGATCTGTTGCAAAGGGTTACTTCAGCTTGCTAGGTTTCACCAAGGAAAACTTCCCAGAAAAGGACAGGAAAAGAGCATATTCTTTGTGAAGTTTGTGTGCTTCTGGCCCTTTTACAGGAATTGCAGGAACTGCAGCTTTTTGGAAGGGCTTGGAGAGGTCTCCTGTTTGCAGGACACGTATCAGTTTCAGGCCTTTGACCTGAAGTTTAAAGCAGGACTCAAAATAAGGCTCTGTGCTGTCACACCCGTATCACAACCTTATCTTCTACATCATGAGACCCGGTGCTTTTGCTAAACCAAAATCCTTTAGGACCAGGCAGAACTTTTCTGCCAGCAACTACTTTAAGCTGTTCCAAAAGATGACATTTGTGTGTTAAGTGTCTGTATCAGTTATGTCTCAGCTGTTTCTGCAGAGCCTATAAAGTCAGGAAACTTACCTGACTGATCCTTCCAGAAGTGAAGTGTCCTTTGCTATTCGTAAGTGAAGGACAGAGAAGTGTTCATCTGCCACAGCGCCAGCAGATTGGATAGCAAGACCTTCTCTGCTTTCAGATTTGTACAGGCAGCATTTCAAAGATAGGGATCAAAGACTGCAGATACTAAAGTTCACACATAAAGAATCACTAAAATTAAATAAAAACAGGATAAAGGAGGTTTTGCAGCTGAAACTCTTACCTTTTCTCCCTCTTCAGAGATCTTTGCACTTTCCTTCACCATCAGATCACTCCAACTCTCCCATAAATCCCAGGCCCTAAAAAGTGCAGAGTGCTCTTCCTTCAAGTGCAAGTGCATTCATGAGCCTCAGAGCTCTTTAGATGACAATATGTGACAACTGGGATGGCTTGGACCAGAAGATGTGGAACTCCACTAAAGCAGTGCATGGGAAGGAAAAGGAAGGAAATGCATGAAGAGAGGCTGGATGGCAAAAATAATTGTAATACCATAAGGAAATAAGTGTCATGAGGAAAGAGACATGCTGAAGCATGAAGCTGATTGAAGACAATAGGATAAGAGCAGAAAGCACAGCAAAAACAAGAGACAAATTATTTCACGAAATTCTGACTGAATAGAAAGCACTTTTAAATTAACTTGTCAAACATGATAAAGAACTGAACGGGGTTTTGGGCTGGTATTTCACCTAAGGCAGCAAAATGCCAGGAGCAATTCTGACTCATGTGTTTGTGAGTCAATTCTTCGTCAGATAGCTGCTAGGACAAGAGCTATTTCACGTAAAAATATATTTTTGTGCTGATCTAAACAAATTGAAATAATTTTCATTTGTTTTTCATGAGCAACACAGATGTTGTTTGGCAACTTCCATACAAAGCACCATAGATAAAAACCGTAACAGCACAGCGGAAATGGATGAAGTCTATTTTTTTAGCAGAACCAAAGATCTCCAAAGTTTTATACAGTCTTTGCCAGGGAATGAGGGGAGATTAAGTGAGTTTGGGGTCTCTGTGTTTGTGTAGTTTCATCCTTCTTACATGGAAACAAAAGAAAAACCTCTGGAGATTTCTTTCTCATGCTGGAAAATCCAGTAGGCAGGAAAGTACATTCTTTTAAATCCACTGAACAGTTTAAGTTTATTCAGTTGTACTGCATATGTGCTTTCTGCAGATGTAAATCAGTAATGCAAAGGCTAATATCAGAATCTGGAATGAATGTCTAGCCCGCATGTGAATTGTAGTGCAAAACCTTACAATTTTTAATAGCTAAATGCTGTAGTCCTTATACCAAACACTTCATTTCCACAAGGATTTGAAGAGTTCACATACATAAATCATGCCTTTTGTTCACCCAGAGCATAAATTGCATGTTATTAGCTACAAATTAATTTTAGAGTGAAATTGCCTCTACTGCCTTCCTATACACATGTAGTCTCGATAAACCTACAAACAGATAATGTGGCAGTTAAACTGAAGACTGTATTCATATATTACACGGTTGAGGGCCAGCCCTTTCTCAGGCACTGTCACTCGAGACTATTCCATTTCATTAGCCTTAACTATATCCTCTTAATATCTCACTAAATAATTCATATGATTTTTCAGCCTCTTTGGCATTTAAGCTTTGAATACTGTACTAACAGACAACTAATGTCTCCCTTTAGATATCTCATAGCCAAGCTATGTATATATTTAGCTGTTTTATCTTTCCTCATAAATTCAGCCATTTAATAATTGTTTTGCTGTTCTCTGAATCCAGTCCAGTTTGGCATAATCATCCTTATAGTAAGTTGCTCAAAACTGAACGTATTTTTTAGGTATGGTCTCACCAGAACCATACGGACAGGGTTAGACCATCTCTCTTCCCCGTGACCTAATGCCCTGCAGCTTGTTATTAAATCTTTTCTTGCTACCATATTGCACTGAAAAGCCAGGTCAAATGTCTTATCTGTGTCTTTTTCAAAATCGTTTTCCATATCTCTCCCTTCCTCTCTTTCTACATGTTTCTCCTTTTGTCCTCATTTGGCAGCTACTCATTCCCCAGAATTGTTTACATTGTATGTTTCTAGTTACAATAGAAGAATGATGGCTGAAGATACTAGTAAAAGATTTGAGAAGTCTCTGCTTACTTGCCTGCTTTGTGGAAAAGGAGGCAATACAACTTTATGTAACTAAATGGTGCTGTGAGCATAAGTACATTTCACCACTGCAAAACAGCTATATATGCTGATATTGGGGTGGTTTAAATACCATAGATAAAGTCTTTTTTTGTTGTCATGGTGTTTTCAATTTCAGTAAATATTTGAATAGTATTTTCTTCCCAATTTATCTGGGATTTCACAGAATCTGCTCCTCAGTAGCTGCCAAATATCTGCATCAGTTTAGCATGACTCTAGATAGGATCATACATAAAATAAACAGGGTTTTGACAAAAGAAAAGAAATTCCTAAATGTCTATATAGTCTCTGAATGTCTGAGCAACTGTTTCTCCAAATAAACTTTCCTGAGAAACACAGACTCACTAGCAACTGGTGCTAGTCTTGTGCAAGGCAGTAAAATTACTCACACTGTCTTATTGCTTGCTGGTGCTTAGAGCTGTATCTGTTAGCCTTTAACATGGCTACAGTGGGTGGGCTGGCTGTTCCTGGTAGCAATTGCCAAAGTATTAATGCTGGCCTCTGAGTATACCAAACTGGAAAATGCCCCTGGTATTTATTTAGCAGGTAAACACATGTCTACCTCTATGGACTGATATGTACAGTGTATGTGCATCTGTGTATAGGGCTGTGAGGCTGAGAACTGGCTATTGGTATTGAAAAACCATCTTAAGAAAGAACATTTTCTGATATTTTGAAGGAGAACCTTTTTTGGTCAGACATTCAAGCACATCTGCAGGCAAGAGCTCTAGTTACATAGGTATCCACTTCTTTAAATAAAAGCTCAGAATGCCATATGCATACTTCCAAGAGTAATCTCATCAGAAGAAATAAAACATTGCAAAACTTGTAATAAAACCATGAAAAGAGATAATATTGATCTCTAATAAATCTTTCCTTTTTCAGTACTAAATGTTAATCCTTCCCAAGATGAGTTTTGCTGCTACCTGAAATGAAGCCTGCAGGCACACATAGATGTCCTCTGGAAAAAGGCTGCGGTTCTCTGCAGCGAGGAAGGCCCATACTTTCTTTTGCCCACTATAGGAACCAGCTTGTTCACTGCAGAAAATTGTGCATCTGTGTCTTCAGTAAATAATTCTTACTCCATAGATCTGAAAGTTTCATTATAGCAGCCTTCCAGCATCTGAAAGGGGCCTACAAGAAATCTGGAGAGGGACCTTTTACAAGGGCATGTAGTGACAGGACGAGGGGTAATGGCTTCACACTGGAAGAGGGAAGATTTACATTAGCTATCAGGAAGAAATTTTTCACTGTGGGGGTGGTGAGACACTGGAAGAGGTTGCCCAGGGAAGCTGTGGATGCCCCATCCCTGCAAGTGTTCAAGACCAGGTTGGACGGGGCTTTGAGCAATCTGGTCTAGTGGGAGGTGTCCTTGCCCCATGGCAGGGGGTTGGAACTAGATGATCTTTAAGCTGCCTTCCAACCTAAACCATTCTATGATTCTATGATTATCAGCACCCAAAATGTCAAATACCTGCTGCAATGGTTAGTTGCAGGGTTGTGAGATACTTTTCCTGCTGTCAGGCTGGACAGTTCAGCCACAGGCAAGCTGCTACATGAGCCCCAAGTGGCATATTTGAATGTAAAATATCACTGTCTTTGTTTATGTCACCCAAAGTCAGCATCAGTTACTGTTTCTGCAGTTGAGCTTAAATGTTTTCTTTATCTATGTTTATGCAAGTAAAACAATGTGCATGAGTGCAATGATTTAAGTGCATCTGAATTTTTTACCTCTCCCAGCTTGCAGGCTCTAGGGAGCTGTCAGTGGGTAAATGTGAGTAAAAGGTTACCTTGAGCCTAGGAGTAAAACACATGGGCACATTGACAGCTAAGTGTAATTTGGGCCCCTAATCTAGCAAACCATACATTTAATCTTTTAACCCTGAAAATGGATCTTGTCACATGACTTTCATGGCGGTTATTCAAAAATGTTGGACTTAACATGCACCTCACTTTCAATAGCCATAAAATAGGCTTCACTAAACTCTTCAGGATGTTGTGATATTTAACTTCTACTGGTGTATGTGTTTAAGGAATGCCTTGATGTCTCAGATAATGAGATGAATAAGAATCTGCCACTGTGTAGAAATTCAAGGGAAAAATCCTTATTGTATTCTTAGCAAAATTATTTTTTAATTATCTGTGGGCTTGCACTGAGAATGTCTCTGTAAGTTCTTCTTTCAAACCAGGATTCACTGGCACAATGGAACAAGGTTTTGATTTGCTCAGAAATTAAGCTGGCAATGTCAAATAAAGAGACTCTTACCTGTCTGAACCAATCCCTGTTTTTGACACATGGCACTGGCTGTTGCTTCATTTGGAAATATCACAAATGCTATGTTTTGTAACTGACAGCATAATTACTGTCTAGTGATTAGAGTTTGGCATAATAGACTGTCTCTTGGATTGCTTTAGCTGTTAATGCTTTGCATGAATGTTTCATAACTTAAGATCATAAAATGTAAAGCTAAATTAATTCACAGGCGTGAATGGACCTGAAAAGTTTAACCTTGACCACATTTTTCCAGCTGGTTATCCATTCCCAGTAACTCTCTTGTTACAGCACATGCACATACTTTCAAAAAGAAAAGTTATATCACCAACGCCGCTAAAATATAAATGTCTGTGCACACAGTGCGTGACAGGTTTTATGTAGGCAGAAGCCTCCTCCTCCTCCTCCCTGCTGGCCTTAAAAATGCTTTTTTGTTTCAAATTGTGTAACTCTCTTGGCAGTTACAGATGTGCCAGGACTCCAGCTTTGGCTGGGATGGGTTTTCTTTGTATCGGTTACAGCAGACCCTGCCAATGTCTCAGCTCTGCTGGCTGCGGAGAGCTGTTGTTCTCCGAGTGCAGCAGCACCTCTCTTGGCTGCTTGTTGCCCATCGCTTCAGCCTTACTCATGGCCTCAGATGTTACCTTACCTAATTAAATAATATAACAATATTAATTAGACTGGACCCAGCTATTTCATGGATGTGAAGAGCTCTTTGTAGCTGTGCAACCATTATCCTTGTCAACTATGAAGATTTGATAGTATTTACCCATTTAGGCACCTCAATTCCAGGGCAACATGATCAGGACAGCTGACCCCACCAGATGGACAACAAGAGGCCCAGAGCTGGGCCGTTAGTTTTGTACTAGGCTGATGTGCATGCAAAAACATTTCTTTTTCAAACTGTCATTATTGGACTTCCAAAAAAATTGGCAGCCTCTAACCAAAGACTCCTGCTCCCTATGAATTTTTTGCTATAAGAACTCAAGTTCAGGGAAGTTATTCTGCCTTCCTGCAAAAGTATGGAGGAATCATTTGGCTTGTTGCTGTGGGAATTGGTCACCTTTTCACACAGCTCTAAGGACCTGCTGGCCTGAATATCCAAAGCAGACAACAGAAGAGGACTGAGCAAGTAGGCAGATTTTTACCTCCCTGTTGTGTTTTCACCTTTCTCAAATGTTGTAAAATTGAAAGACCAACAAGTATCAGAACCTGAACCTTTACCCTAGTTTTTTTAGGCTGAACCATTTTGACATCTGTCTCTAGGGAGTGTTTATGTGTGGTGTAAAAATCATCCAGACTGCCAACACATCAAAAAGCAAACAAAGCAATAAAGGTTGGGCTATTTTTGTTTGTTTTGTTCAACATGCTTCATAAAGAGAGAGCTAGCTGCCTAATGAAATTATTTATAAATCTGTTATGTGAATCCCTACATAAATATAAAATCCAAATTCGTTTACAAAGTGACTGGTAGGGAATTACAACGTCATTGAATCATGATTATTTGGACAACTTTCCACTCTTTCAGAGAATGCTAATAAATCATAAAGGAGTTGTGGATTTTAGCACAAACTAATGATAGCAGAAATCTGATCTCTCTTCTTGATGGGTTTGTGTTTAAGTTTGGGAATAAGAAGAATAGCCTGTGCAAAATATTGCTTGTGCTGTATGTCCTGTAATCTCCCATGGGCAATAATTGGGCCACCAGTCAGAAACAAGGCAGCCCAGGATTCAAGCATGATGACAACTGGAGTGAGTCTATGTAAGTAGAGACGTTTTCAGATGCTGAACAGATACGGACAAGGAACAGATCACTCCCCTATCAGAGGTAAGGAGAGAGTCTTAGGATTTTCCCTGAGGTATGGCCACAGTAGGGTAACTATGCACTGCCCCTCTTTGCAGGTTAAATTTCTGTCCAGTTTGCAACACAAGATTCAGGCAACCAAACAGAAAACTAAAAAGAAAGATCTATGGAGAAGGTTTCATGAGGATGCTCTAAACATTTTTTAGCAAAGTCATTGGAAATAATTTGAAAAATATTGGGCACATTCAAAGGAAATTAGGATCTGTTTGTGACGGGTCACACAGACTAGTGTATTTGTAATTTCTGTATACAAGCAGCAAGGCAACTGATGCTAACTAATATGGAACACAGGTATGCCTCTCTACTACAGCTTCTTCCTGCAGTCTCCACATCAAGGAATATTCCACCCATCAATATCAGTGTTGCTTTTTATAGCAACAAGCATTATACAAACACAATTATTTGCCCTTTAGCCATGACTTAATCAAGAATCACTCCAGACTGTCCTCTTCACATTTCACAGCTTCTCCCACTCAATTTACCTTTTGAGCTGGGTGCAGGAGATTAACATCCACCTTAAAAGTAAATACAATTTGTTTTTGAAACAGCTTATTCTACTTAGATGTCTTCAGTTTAGTAGCTGAATGCCAATGCATTTCAATAGTTACCCCTACAGCTAGATGAGATGGCAGATAGAGGAGCAGAAACTGGAAATGTTGATTTTTTTTTTTTCCTGGCTTCCATTATTTAGAGCTCCAGGGACTAATAACAGAAAAAAAAAAATGATGTTTGAAATTTCACTTGAACATATTCCGGGGACATAGGCTATGAAAAGATGGGTCAGTGGTTTTCAAATAAACCAGCTGATGCAAACATTAAATAAGAGTCTTGTGCCTTATTGAAGCAGTCCTATGGGAGACTACTTAATCTAAGTACTTGAGAGTTGCTGGGAACTAGCCAGTACCTCTTCCTTAAAATCTGGATATTCACCTCCTTCCGTGTATGTGTAGATACCATGAAGATGTGAAGATCATGCATATCATGGATCCACCTGGTACATACAGTCATTAGAAGCAGTCCTCTTGTTCATCCTTCGGGCTTAAGTGATGGAAAGGGTAAGACTCTGAAATTCAGGCTGCTGGTATAGCTTGTATTAGCCAAAGAGTGCTGCACAAAGCTGTTCAGTGATCCATGAAAAATGAAGCAGTCTCTGTTCGTTTCCGAGAGGACAAAAACATACTTCACTGTAAAGCATAGACTGTTAATAGCACTAATTGTCAGGTTTACTGGCAACTTGTTAAAATGTCAAGAATTAAAGAAACATTCTGGGCTGGGCTCTGAGCTTGGTAACACCAGTGTAAATTCCATTAAGGCATCTCTGTGCTTACAACAGATCTGAAAATCTGTGCATTTGATTGAAACAGCTATCACATATATTGGTTTCTTGTCATTATGGCTTTGAATCACAAAAATGCCTGGGCCACACTGATTTGAGGAAACTTGCACTCTCTCTGTAGTTGTTATGTAGGTAAATATTGTGGTTTAAGTGCTAAAATGCACACAGTTGAAAAATAATTATCCATAGTGTTAGCCAAGAAAAACTTGGCAAGTACTCTGATGCCAGAGAGCTGGAAAGTTATAAAGCACCTTTATTCTCTTAAATAAGTAGGATTAGATAAAATATGTCAGTCAAAGACACCTTTTCCATTAGAATTAAGTATAAAGACCTTTTATTTTTTCTTAAAAAGGAACATTTTCTCCAAATTTTGAACTGAATTAAACAATCAGTTTATATGTCTTTATTTCTTCTGCAACTTTTCTCTGAAGGAAGTGTATTTTCAGGAATAATAACTAAGACAGCACACTTAGAGAAAATACTACAAATAATTTAAGGAAAATTAATTCTGGTGTATGATAAATCAAGAATTGGACTTTAAGTGTGTTATTTTCTAAGTTCATTTAAACAGAATCAAATACACCAGGCTTAAAGAGTGCTTAAATAAACATTTGTTACAGTTATTTATAGATAGGTATATGAGATAGACATTTGAACACTCAAATGCTAATATTGAATACTTCCTATACTGCCCTCATTGAAAAATTCCCTTCGGTTCAAAAAATTTTCAAATTAGAATGGTTTTGTAATTTTGGCATGATTTCAAATGGATACATTCCTGGAAATAGCAGTCTGTTAACAACAATCTGTAAAATACAAAATAAAATACAAAATTCGGCTAGCGAGTGGTTCACTACAATTCTCTCTCCTTCATTTTAATAGCTAAAATTCAAACATTTTACTATAAATATTAAATGACCACTTGTTTTAAAACACAGCAGTAATTTCTTAAAATGTAAAGTGTAAAATTATAGGCTTTTCACATGAAAAACATTCAGTATTTACCTTTCTGTCTTGATAGCATTAATAGAAATGATTCAGAGATTTCCTAATGCCACATGCAAAACTTTTTATATAGATTTTTCTTTGCTGTAGCTTCATTGTACCGTAAGATAAATAGCATTAATTCCTAGGCAACCTTAGCTAAAATAAATATGTTTGGACTTTGTGGAAGAAAGGTGTTACTTTATCACTATCAAATGCAAAGTGTCCCAGGTTTGTTGTCAGCACACAGTGAATATTTGCCTTAAGATGAACTTAATAACAGCAACCTTACAAATGACCAAATAAAAACAGACACTGATAAAAATGTGCTGAAAGTGTTCCTTTGACAAACACAGTTAAAGTGCACCGTGCTTCGTGCTCTGCTGCACTCTGGGGCTAGACAGGGTTACTCCATTTGCAGTCCATTCTGTTTTAGCTTCCCAGGACCCAGTGGAGGCCTGGGAAGACTCAAGAGTTCTGGTGACAGACACTGGGGATCTGTTATCTTTAAATGAAGTGTTTTAGGGCCATTCCAACCTGAATTTGTGTATCCAGGTCTCTTGGTTAAGCCCAAAGGAGATCCAGCTGGTGTTCTGGCAGTACAAACCTCCTCATATTGCCTCCTCCATGTGCTCCAACACTGGCTTAGAGAGTGCACCTGTAGGATTGAGAGGGGAATTTCCCCCACCCCACTCATTTGCTTTCAAGCTTGATTTATCTTGTTCTGCTGCGATTGCCAACAAAGGCTTAAGTCATGGTAGTGGTATTTTTTATCTTTATGCAACTGAGAATAAAATTGAAGCTACTAATTCATTCTATATGCAGCCTGGAACAACCACTAGATCTTCACACGCTTTGCCCCTTTCCAATTCAGCTCAGTGATCTAAAGCCAAACAGTTATGTTTCTCAATACTAATTCCATCATCCCAGAAAAATTGGTTTTCTCCAGCTGTGTTACTCGGTAATGATAAAAGAACACAGTGCAAAAACAACCAAATAGGTTTGTTTTTTTTCTTTCAAGTTAAACTGAAGCAGTACTTTGAAAGAGTTAAACCAAAATGTGACATAAGAATTTGTTCAGCTAACTTCTCAGTTCTATAGGTTTGCTCTGTAAACTTCATGGATTTCTGCCAGTCAGCTGTCGCAGAGACTGAATGGATCATAAATGCATGTCTGGAGCCTGGGCTCCTTTCCTTGGTGCCTTATGCAGGTTATAGAGACATACTCTCCCCCCAGCCCCCACCCTGCATCCAAATGCTCTTCTCTCTCCTCTGTTTTAATACTGATTAACATCCTTCTAATTAAAGTCCAAACAGGGAAGAAACAACTTAAACCCTTAATGACCATTTTCAGTTTTGTGCTGAATTTAGGATAGTTCACAATAGAAAACTTTGAAATGAAACTTTAAATTTCATTGAAATAAAACGAAAAAACCCCAACAAAACCCAAAGCCTTTCTCATGAAAAGCGGTATTGTGCGATCCTGATTTTGATTGTATAAATCAAAACAGATGACCAAAAAAATGTTTCCTGTAACTTACTCCTTTGTCAGGAAGAGAATCAGCTCCCATTCCTCAGATCTTGAAGAGAAGTAGAATCAAGTAGAATCAGTAGGGCAAGTCGAGGAAAAAGTCCTGCTGAGATGCAGGCAGCTGACAGGCAATGCTAGGTAGGGATGGTGCTCATAACTTGCAGCTGCCATCATGTCCTACATGGAATGACCAGGCTGATGTAGTTCTGTTTCAGGAGCCTAGAGCCAAGGCTCACTGGAGACATGCCCTTTGGGGCTGTCCTCAACAGCTTGGTTTAACATTTCACTGGGCATCTTAAACTCCTAGGAACCTTTTTAAAATCATAAGTACCATCAGAATCTTAGTAGATACAGATGAACTTTTAAATAGTTAACTTCTATGAATCCCATTTAATGAAGAAATGTCACCCTCCGGCTCCCGTGCTTATCAGATGACATAGCCCTACACCTACATCTGTCATTTGATGCAGTCAGGAAGAACAGGGTCATTCAGAGGGTTGCTTTCCTGGGGCAGAGTCTCCAGCTTTGAAAATAAACATCTCAGCTTTTTCTTGACATTTCGTTTTGATAGTGACTTGAATGCACTTTGGCATTTGTCTAGCAACAAGAGATGATTGCACCAGGGTGAGGTGGTCTCAGAGGGCCCTTCTATTACAACTCTGGAGTTCCTGTTGGGATTGCTTACTGCCTCTTGATCTTCTCAGTGATCTGCCATTCTGTGAAGTATCATGCAGCACAGCAGATGCAAACAATCTATGTTCATTTAAGACCTCAGTTGGAATAACATATTCTTTTTGCATTTTGTTCTATCTATAAATCTTTTATATGAAAGCTTCAAAAAACCCAAGTAAAACTTATATGACATCTTAATCACCTATATACTTTATATCTCAAATTATACATCCTACTGCTACAATATGAAAGTAAGCAAAATAAAAAAAAACCACAGCATGCTAAATGTATAGTTACTGTATATATTCTAATTTTTTTTGTGCCATCAAATATTGCCTAGACACTTTGAACAAAACTCTGTCATCTGTGTCTATCATGCTGCTTGTCAGAATGGCAGCCTTATCACATTACTGTTTTTTTAAGGGATAAGTTGCTGGCCTATCACTCAGCTCCTATCCTGTAGGCAACTTTTTGTCTGGATTTAGCTCTTTAATCTCTCCAGCTATGTGGATTTCCAGGAATTTAAATTCTCACCAGTCTAAGTCTTAATGGGTTTCAGAGCTTTCCTGCCATTCCTGCACCTTAAGGAAGAGGCTCCAGGGAAAATGCCATGTTTATGTTGCACTGTACTACCTCTTGAAGATTGCAGCATGTTCCCTGTACTGCCTTACTATGATTATATGGTCATGACCAGACCGTCACCTGGCCTCCACTTTGTTCTTCATTTCCTCTGTTTGGAAATTCACGCCATATGAGAGTGAGAGGAGAGAAAAGGTCTGAATTCACTTCGATGTCTGGCTGTTCCTGGGTCAGGCTAAAAAGGCAGATGTGCTATGTTTTGTTCTTTTCCTTCTGCATGATTCCAGCAAGAATCCTTAACACCAATACTGCAAGGAAATTACAAGTCATGGCTCCCTCCTGATTTTGCTGATATGCTCTAAAAGCACGAAATGGAATAAAAGAAAAATATACATTCTTATGTAGGTGTCCATAATGCTCTACTGACAATGTGATCTTTATTAACAACTTGTTCCCTGGTTTAACATAACAAGTATGCAATGTGAGGTAGACGTGTTCACAACTTTGGTAGGTGGGTTGGCACTGGTTTTTTGGAACCTGTAGGGGTGTAATGAGGTGCAAATCTCCAAAGGCTTTATCCTTAGGTTGGGTTTCCATATGGATTTAAAATGTATTCAAACATCTTGAATAAATTGAGAGGAGAGCAGCCTTCCTCAAGACATTTGGCACTTCAAATGCAATCAGAAACCAAAAGTGAAAAAGACTTACTGAAATGGTTCTAAACTTCAAAAAACAGTGCAATTAGGAGGTAGTGCAGGAATGGGGAAGGTTCAAGGATTATAGGAAATACAGAAACCTGTCTGCATGTGACCATCCAGTTCAAACCTCTGCACCACCAAATCCCTTCACCACTTTAGCCAGCTTTCTTAGCTTCACTAACACTCAGAAGAGTTAGAGCACCAAACTTTATTCGTCTTATCCTTCTTTAATGTTAACATTAAGTTTTGGTATAAAGATAAATCAAAAGGCTTTTATGTGCCAAGAATTAAGTCCAGAGTTCTGGATTCCTTCTGCAACAGCAGATAATTTTGCTCACACCTAAATGCTCTACTTCATGTGTTAGTGTCTCACACAGTAGAAATCTGGAGATATGCAGTTAGGTTGCAGCAATAAAAACAGAGGTGCTGATTTGCAGACACTTGATTTTAAAATAAATTCATTAGAAATTTATCTATATCCAAGTATCCTGAACTTGCAGCTGGTTCCTATTTTTCGTACTGTCAAGCCCCAAATCATTGTACTGAACACTCTACATTTTTGGAAGTGTGGTTGTGGATTTAAACGTTGTGCCTCAAGCCCATTCCTGGAGTTAAATTGAATGTGCAAGTCTATCCATATTGGACTGAATCTGATCTCACACTGAGGCAGGTCAGAGGCAACTGTACTGAAGTCAATGGAACTGACCCGAACTTCGTAACTTCTGTATCTGTTGAATTTCACTTACTTCAGTGGAGTTGATTTTGATTTACACTGATTGACTGAGATCACAGTTAGACCTCATGTTAGTCTTTCTTTTTCTCTTGATTTTAGTAAAAATTCCAATACAGCAATTCAGAAATAGGATGAGATTTTTCTGCTAAATTGCTGGTTAAGTTTCTTTAAAAGAATCACATGAAAAGGTTTGCATTGTCTCTATACAGAAATGCATGCTGCTAGCTAAGAGAGAAGAAATATTCTTCAGCATTAAATCGTATTTTACAGTTCAATCATCTGGAAGATCTCCGTATGTCATATTTACATTCACTTCCTATTTAATGCAATACAGATTTTTCACATGCATCGACCTTAAAAGAAAATAACATATGGAGAAGCCTATGTAGTTATTTTGTTTAATGAAATGGTATGCTTTTGTTTTACAAAAGAATTTTAATGGAGAGAGTGCAAGACCCTGAAACATGACAACTTTGTTCCATTTTCATTGCTCAGCTCAAGCTGTGAAATAGTCCCAGAAAACATGAAGGTTTCATGTATTCTATCCAAGTCAATGATTTATCAAATTCAGTAATCACAGTCAATGAACATGAAGTTGCACTTGAATACTCAAGCTCAAATATCCTGAAGTGCCCTTTTATGGTCCCTGTGCTGGACTTAAAGATGCAAGTCACTTAAATTTCACTCTCAAATGCTTCCTGATAATCAACTGCTGTTGTAACCTAGGATGATATATAAATGCTCAGCTTCTGAGCATAGTCCAGTCATTTTTATGGTTAAAATGTGCAGTAGTACATGTTTCTGTTGAAAAAAAGGAGGATTATTTTAGGGAATGTAGGAGGTGACAAGGTAAAGAATGAATCTGTGAGCTTCTTAAAAAAAACATTTGGAGCCATATTCTGCCCCCAGTTAGAACTATAAAATTCCTCTGAACTGTATAAATCAAGGTTTAGCCTGAAGAGTTCCATGTAGTTTATGTCAAGGCATCTTGAACTGATGAAGCTATTGTGAAGCCACATGATTACAAATAAAAAAATGCAAAGAATGAAACGTAGCTATGTTTGTAAAAAGGAATGTTACAAACAGATTAGCTTTATAAGTCAACCATCACATTCAAATCTGTTGGAAGTAAATGCAGCTCCTATGGAAATGTCTGGGTGGCATTCAATATGGTTCACAGAAAGTAAGCTGGGCAAAAAAAAGACAGTCCTAATCCTCTCTTACTACTGTCCCAAGGAAAGCCTGCATTTTTGGGCTTGATTCCCTGGACTTTAATGGAGGAGGTTTGGAGGTATATCAGTATTCTTTCGAGATGGTTCATTACCAAGAAGCTCAACAGAGTAAGTCAAGTTTCTGCATATTTGTGTGTGTCTGTCTGTGTTCAGCACCCTGTCTCGTGTTCACATTAATAACGGCATCATCAAAAACTCATCCATTAATTTACTCCTGAATATTTAGGCAAGAAGACGGTTCTTCACAAATGAGAATGTTCAACAGACTCCTACCAGTGCCCAGTTTCTATACTGGAGCAATACCTCTCTGCAAGCAAAATATGGTGAAGTGCTTAAAGGTGGGAATAACTAGTAATGCAAGAAGACTGTGATCCCACCAGACTTTGGGGAATGGTACGTCCAGGTAGACCTACTGTTTACTGTTATATTTGCCACCCTGGACAAAAGGCAGACCACTTGAGACAACAACAAGCTTCAGACACTCTAATATACTTTATGTAACAAAGCAAGAACACTTGAACTCCACTTACTCTTCCTTAAATAACAAAGAAAATATTTTTGTGTTCTTGACTGTTTGGTTAGTATCGAAAACAACCATCCAATGCTGATTAATTGCTGGGTCACCAGTACTATTAATGCATGTAACTTACGGCTCAGAGGTAAGCCTTGTGGCTCCTGTTCACATAAACCTCAGGACTTTGCCAGGATAGACACCTATACTGATTTGGGGGGATGACAGATAGGGTCTGGAAGCAGCCAAACAGTGTGTCCCTGATACCATATATGCTGCATACCTTGCAAAGATTGGTTAAACACAAGCTGATCAATATGTCTGGATTTAAATTTTTTTTAATCTGCATTGAGTGGGTTTGTTATCTCAGGTTCCTCATGTATAGTAATTCCGTAAACCACCTTTTGTTGCATGGTATAAATACAGCCTGTGTAAAGTGCTAGTCTTTTTGCATGTTTGGGGCATGCAGGAAAAGGTATCTTCCATTTTGAGAGGGCTTCCCAAATCTTTCCTTTTGAAGTTTCGTTTCAAGCAAAAATCTTCTTCAAAATCATTGGCTTGATTGTGGTTTTGCATCACAATGTGGTTTTGAGCTAAGTCTCCTTAACAACCAACCCATCATGATTTATTTTTTGTATGGCTGTACCAGCAAGAGGGGTCATACTGAAGCACAAGCACAAACTTTAAAAGTTAGGTTTTATCTAGACACTGCTGTCTGCTACCTGTACTGATACCATTGTAGATTCTGAGCATTCACTTGGCACTGACTGCTACTGTTGATATGATGTGATCTTTACTCCCTTCCCTATATTCTGCAGACAAGCAGCTAATCAGTCTGACCATTTGCTGGGTGAGTTGACAACGGCAAGAACCAGATGTTAAGTTCTAGAATTTATTTTTCCAGTAGGGTCATTTAGGTCTCCAATTTGTTTCCTAGCTCTTCTGAAGTCTTTTATCTGCCTTCTTGGCTGATTTCCATCACAACAATAAAGCATTTATAAGTCTTAGTTTCCCCATAATCATCATCTCCAACTGCAATTCCAAGAAATCCCCTGTGTAACGATGTGAAGGTTTTATTTTCCTTGCGAAAGCTGTGAATGAGGTACAGATTTTGTTATGTCAGATACAATACTCGTATCTTGTTTATAACTGCTCAAAAGAACATACTGTGAAGCTTCATTCACAGAATTGACATTTCAAATTTATCAGAACAGGATTTACACTCTGATGTTTGTACAATTACAAACGTTATCTCTTATGGGTGGAGGAACAAGTTTGTTTTGGGTGGAGTGAATCCATCCCAGTCTCCATGGGGAGCAAAGAAAGGACACAAAAACCTGGGATAGCCTTTGCAATCATACTGATAACAGACAATCACCCTGAAAACACTGCGGGGAAAAGAAATTAAACACCACATATTTACCTAGTCAGGGCTCTTATTCTTTGCTTACTTTCATTCAGACTTTAATTTTAAATAGAACAAACTTGCAAGAAATATATATAAACGTTTTTAAGAGTGCAGCCTCTGGTTTATACACAACTGTCTGCCTCCTCCTTTTCTGAAGTGGCCTGTATGCAAATGCCAAATTCCAGACAGTGTGAAAGTTCCACTTTAAATTACACAAACTACCAATTGTCTTAGAGGTTTTCTTCTGCTCCATGGATGCTAACATATCCATGCTCTATTCTACTCCCTGTTTTCAATGGCATTGCATGAGGAGGAACAGATTCTGCATAACGTATGTGGAGAGACCGGTATTCTGTAACTGAGTTCAACTGCTGGGGGTGACTTCAAAGAATCACGGTCAGATTCAGTTCTGGAGTTCATCAGAAATTTCAAATGCTTTTCCAACATATCAGAAAGAACAAAATCCTGTAAGTCTGTAAAATAGCCACAAATCTTGTAAGAAAGCTTTTTTTAACTGCAAGACATCCAATAATTTTGTTCCCAGACTGTTATGTTTTTGTGTAAAAAGAACTGCCATATGCCTTCAATTAACATAATTTTGATTTTAGACTGAAACAGCAAAATAAGGAACAATGCAAAGTTTCCATGAAAGATCAATACATCTATATTGTCTTTGTCTTTAGTGAACTATGTAAGAAAGTGAGTGACTCTGGTTTTTCTTTACTTAAATAGGAAAATTAAATACAAACATTACAAAAGCTTAAATATTGGTTTTGACTTTGTAACTTGAGTGAGTAGAAATCTCAGGTTACAGCTATGTTATTTTATGTTGTTTTATGCCCTGGGTATACCACTTTACATGGTGGCGCTTTTTTTCTGTAAACTCTTTTTACAGAAAGCTAAACTCTTTGTGTTACAGAGAGAAAATAGCTACAGGAGCTGATTAAAGGATCAAACTGCTTTCTTAAAATGTACGAGAAGCTTAAAAAAGTCCACTAAAATAAGACTTTCAGGAGGACATGAGCAATGGTTATTCGAAATGCCAACTAAACCACCAAAAGTTTCTAGTCCTATTATGACACTCTTCTTAATTAAAGTTTATGATCCATTTAGGTATAATCTTCATTAATTATGGATGGCAAGATGAGATTGATAGCCACACTGATAACCATTTAGGTAGAAAGCTGCTTTGTTTTAAACAATAGGAACAACAAAAAAATATTCAAGTTGTCTTCAAGGGATTGAAGTGTTGTGCATCTATTGCAGACCATTGCTCTGTTGTCCTAGGTTTCATTTTATAAAGAATTGCAGTATACTGAATTACAGAAAAAAATAATAGCTTTGAATTGTAACAGCAGGTTATGCAAATAACATAACTTTTACTGATCACAAAATCTGGTAATATCCTAGAATAATGCACAAGACTGAAAAGAACTTCTGCTCAATTTTCTTTATCTTTCTTTATCTACTGTGCTGTAGTGGATGACTGACTGCAGTCATGATTTTAGAGGAAGATAATATCTTTTTTAAGTGCAACTTCTATAGGTAGAAGAAACAGTCAAGGCTCTGGGCATGCAGATTCTTGAAGAGAAACAACAATTTCTAAGCCATAGTAGATGCTGAGAATAATTGGTCTGAACTTAACTTGTGCGAAGAAGACAATTTGAAAGAAACAGTGGTTGGTGGCATTTGAGAAGTAGGAGATGTTATTGTGGAGAGATCATATGATTATCTCCAGGTAATTACCGGACACTGAAAACCAAGAGGATGACTGGAGGTGTTGTAGTATATCCTGTGTCATAAAACCAATGTCTGCAATCAGTATGTGCCTTACAGCGCCTAGTAGAACTTTCTTCTGAAGACTGATTTTCTTATTGAAGTGGGTCTCCACTGAGGACATAAGTGAGTGAGAAGTCATAGTTGTAATAGTTATTTTGTGAAAAGTATTATTTCATCAGTAACTGGATGTTTCAGTATAAAATCAAAAGATATTGGGTTTACAACATCAATGTTAGCTCCATTGCTAACATTTTCCCTGTGCTACAGACACTGACATTTTCTCCCAAATCTTCTGAATTATATTATCAAGTACTTACTTTGCTGCTTCCATTGCAGACCTGAAGAAGGGCTTATGCATCTGGAAGACAGAATGTTTTTTTCCAAATTATCATTTAGTTTGTTTAAAAAAACCACTGCTTCTTCCTATGAGTTTTGCCTTATTAGAAGAGTTGTTATGTCCACAGAGGATTTAGTCCAAAGCCCAGTGAAGTTAAAGGACGCTGTTTTAAATCAAAGTAATGATTGAGATCTGGATCAAGCTTGCAATGAGCTAAATTAAATCAGTATTTTTGCAAAAAATATTGTACTTGCTTGCTAGATGCCTATCAGGAGACAAACTGAATTTGCCTTTGTAATCTGTTTTACCATCTTAGATACTTCTATTTATCACTGTGTATTTAAACTTCCTGCAGTCATACTCATTTTGGCCAATAACAGTGTAAATTATTTGCTTTTTTTGCTATTTTCATATGCCTCTCCTGACTCTAAGATCTTTCATAGTTTAACATTCATAGCTAAAGTTACAAAGCTTCTTTTATCCACTTATTCAATTATCCTGATATTGGAGTCCCTATTAAGAGCAATAAAACTAATACTGCAGACCTTGAGACTCCATCTTGACTACCCTTGTGGATACATTTGCACTAACTAAGAGCTCATGCTTCTCCCAGGTACACTTTAAAAATTATAGCTTATTATATTCAGTTGCGTGCACTGAATTTGATAGAACTGAGTTCTCACAAGAGTAAGCAGGAGCAGTTTGCACTGTAGCTTTTTATGCCCACTTAAAAAACTCCGAAACTTCCTCAAGCGTAATGACTAATCCATGTTCTTTAGAATAGCTGTTCTTTTAGGATAAGAAAATCAAATAAATGGAAGAGCCAAAATGGATTTTTTTGTTGTGAAGCTCTTTTTGTCAATATATGATTCTTTATAATGCAGGGTGAAGGTCTAGCTACTTTATTTTTCTGTTGCTGTGAAAAAAAGGCATCAATTGACACCATACTCCAACATGTATAAAAAAGGAAGATCATGCAATTTAAGTCACCAGACACAGCATTTTAGAGATGTGCATTCAGTTCATTCTTTTGTGGGCCATTTTGTGAGTTTGAGAAAGCTATCATACCCCTCTGTATTACAGCTCTCCTTCCACAAAATACGAATAGTAATATAATTCACAGTATGGCAGGAAAGCTAATATATGACGGTGTGGCAGTGGTACCATATAAACATATGAAAAGAAGGAGTTTATTTTCTATGCCATATCAACATCCACAAGAAAAGTATTGTGTATAGTCAAAATTTAATCCAGTTTCTGCCAATGCTATTGATGTTACTTTTAGCAGCAACTGGGTGAGAATCTTGATGAAACTCTTATCTCTTTCAACAGATGGACTTTGGTAGAGATAACAGTTTACTACCATGCCCATATTCAAACTAGGTTGGTATGCTTGCGTGACAACATCAACACAATCACAACAGCAGGGGATTTCTCACAGCTGCAAACCCATACAGGAAATGGGGTCTTTTTCAGGTAGTAAATTAATGCTACTTTCTCTTCTGTGGTTACATTTCTACCTGGATGGAACTCAAATTCAAACAATAGATATTTAGATTTAGGTGTCTAACTATGAATTCAGTATGAAGTCTTCTAGTATAGCCAGAGCAGCTGGATGATTCAATCCACCTAGCCACAAATTGCTGTCAAATGCTATTTATGGTACTCTTAGGTTTTCCATGAGACACCCAGCTGTCTATACAGAAGGGCAGAGAATTCCTATGGATCTTGTGTCACATCTGCTCAGCCCTGTACGGTTGTTTGAGATACCCTTGGATGTCTCAGTTGGTACTTGATGTTTATGTTCAGGACACTGAATCAAGCCCCTAGTCAAGACGGTCAAAGGTATTTTAAGACCTATTCAGCTCTGCCTGAAGCAAAGTTTCACATCTGGTCAACTGATTCTCTTTCTAGACTTACTGATAGTAATGACAGCTTAGATACCTATCTTGCATGTAGATGCCTGTGTTTAGACATCTAAATACAGGTAGGTATCCACAACCTGCATCTGAATCACTCCCTTGTGTTCACTATTCTTGATTATAATATGGATGGGACCTAAAAGGATAAACTGCTTAAGTACAGAGAGTGAAAAGATACATCCTGGCAGGAATTTTTGGCATGGTCTTTCTCAGACCACCACAGAAGCTGAAGCAGCAAATGGTAAAATGGTACCTACTGCAGTCTAAACTCTGGTCAGTAAGAAACAATTGAAGTATTAAGATCGGGAGCCTGAGCAATGTAACAGGTGAAGCTGCGTGTACAGGTTATTGTAAAGAATTGTTTCTGTATTCAAATCCAATACTACCTAGGAAAAGCAATTTCTCTAGTTACAAGGAGAACCAGTAGTGGGATTGCTGTTACAGAAGATGCAGGCTGTCTGTGAGTGACTGTACGTGACTGTCTGAGGTACCATACCATCACTAAATCATTTAAGACAGTGTGGGTGAGGTAGGTAGAATTGCAGAAAGTTGGTATTATTATAAAGGGAGCACTGGAATGTGATTAAAAGCAAGTTTCTACTGAGAACTAAGTGCTACTTCAGTCTTCAACCTTCCCAGATAAATAAATCAAGCCTAAAAGAAAACCCATTTTCTTGCATGGTAAATAATAACTATAATACTGTCAGTCATGCTATGCTGTTTATTCTCCTGTGACAATGGCATACTCTTGATATACCACCTGTTTTATGTCTGCTGCTTAACATAGTTTAGACTTGCAAATTCAAATCCTACTGACATCCTTTGGAGATAAAATGAAACCATTTAGAACATGAGTTTCTAAGTAATTCTGCCTTCATATTTCAGACCAAATGTAGCTAGAGTTAAAAAGAAAACACTAGTAAACTACTGTCAGAAAATTTGTATCAAAAGTATAAGTTTTGAAAACTATGACAAAAACTGACCTTGATGGGATATATTTTGGCAGGAAGGCTTTTGGGTTTACATTTTACCCCTTTAAGATGCTCAATCACATTGAACAAAGGTGTGCTTAATACAGAGTGACTCCCTTTCATTTCAGCTAATATATGAATTAATTTCTGAGCTTCCTTTATTCTTCAATAGATGTAGGTGACAGCCCATGAAGTTCTGTATTTTCTGTCCTTGTCATGAAAGTGCCACATGAAAGTGCCAAGACAATTATTCTTTGAAAGTTTAGAAAAGAATGCAAAAAACAAATAATGGTAATTTAATCTAATAACTATTGCTTCTGAATGAAATGTCATTTATATTATAAAACCCTATTATTAAATTGAAATAAAGAAAGAGAAGGAAGAATATTTTGCACCAAAAAGGATTAAAATTTACTATTTTGAAAACAGATTACTGAGAACTCTGCATTTCTTCCCAAGTTCCTACTATATAATTTTTCTGTGTGTGCTTTAGAATAGATAACCTCAAACACGAGTCAGATCTTGTGCCAGGAATGCTTGTGGAACCAGTTATTTTTGAGAATTTACTTTGGGACCTTTTATGTGGATGTGATACAGCAACATTTCAGTGTCTGGGGAAATCTGAAATCATGATGGAACTAACTAGGAATTAAAAGATTAAAAAAAAAAAAAAGGAAAATAAAGAATTAAATTATTAGTTTGATTCCTGGGCCAGCTAGGAAATCAGTAAATTATCTTTCTATATCCATTTATTAGGGTAAGTACTCTAAGCCAACAAGTATTACAAATACAAGGGGCAATCTTCCTCTGATTTAGACCAATCTAATTCCACGGAACTCAGCTGAACTCCTTCCATAAGCACAGGTATGTGCTTGTTAGCAATTTATAGTCCTCGCATAGCCCAGACTTCCTGATATGGACTGTTGCAAATGCCATCATCTGAGAGTAATTCAAAGAAGCTTGGCTGAGTGCAATGGTATCCATAAGAATTCAGAACAATTGGAAAACATGAGAGATATTGGCTTTGGTTTTGATCAGATATTATCAATTCAAGCCACACTTCCTAAGGGATTATTATGCGTTAATAGCATATTCTGCTTTTTCAGTTTTTGTTTAGGATTGATGTGGATTTCAAGGAGTGTCAAGATGGACATTTTCACCTCAGGAGACTGACACAGTTTCAGAGTTGTGCAATTAGAATTGGAATCAAGGCTGTTCAGCTCAAGCACTTAAAAAACTCCATTTGATGATAGGCAATGGAGAAGATGATGAGAGCTGGCAGAAAGGCAGGCTTACCAACAGTATTATCCACAAAGATTACACATCCAGAGCCAGGCACTGGGAAAACTCCACTGGGAAGGTTACATGGAGGAGCTGAGAAGCCATCCAGAGGAAACTGTGGCAGGAATATCCATGAAAAAGACTGGACCATCAGTCTCTGATGTCTGGGTTAGAATATGTGTCCAAACATAGTCTTCTGCTGTGCATAGAAGTACACCTAGGCCAGTTGTCCAGGTTTTCTTTACAGATAATGGAGAGAAAAGGGTAGTTTTACTGCAGAACCATTTGCAGGAGGATGTCAATGTAAGTTAGACAGCCAGCTCTCTTAAGTGCTGTTTTCTCTGCATTGGATAAAAAGGGAATCTCAGATTACAGAGCTTTCACTGAAGACTCCTGAAGTTAGGTGTGGTGGATTTTTACTTAGCATTTGCTGAAGCTGTGCTGATATTTCAAAGGGACTTCAAATGATGTTCAGGGTACGTTGGGGTCACAGCAAGGGAAGCAGTTGAAGTGCTAAGTACCTGTATCCGTATGCCAGCCAATAAATGCAGAACACTCCAGATTTTGTGGAAATTAGTGAAATTGCTTTTCTGAAAGAATAATTACACTTAATTTTTCTGAAATGTCTACAAAGAGAAGATAAAAGGCAGTGTCGCTGGCCAGTTGGTGAACACTCTGTGTTTCTAGTACAGGATAATGCAACCGTCTTGAGTTTAAGAAGCTGCATACTTTTATACGTGGTCTGAATTTGAGCCTCTCTACTGTACTGTTTTAGTTGGTGCAGGCTGAACAGGATGAGCAATTACATGGAGCCACTGTTCCTATGGTAACCATCTCCTCAACACCTATGTGCACAGCACATTTTCATCTCATTTAGCCTTCTCATTCTCAGCAACCTGTTGTTGCTGGTGTGATGCTATACAAATGGCACATTAATGTCCTGTAAAATTCTTTAACATTCAATACAACAGCCTTATGCTCTGCTTCATAGCTTAACTTGTTTCTGAAGCACACTGATTGACTAGTTGTTTTGGTCTATGGCTACATTGCATCTAAGGAGTGTGCATTTTTCTGCCTGGCTGTTTATGCTCTATCTAGATATACAGTGATCCCACAGAATGAGTACAGGCTTTACTTTTACGTGTGCTCTCTCTCCTTTGAGAAACTTTCACATCTCTTTAAAAGATCAAACTCAGACAACTAATCATTCCATGCAGTGCTCATTGTCCTTCCAGTGGGAAAATCTGTTCACCTCCGCGCTCTGCAGTTACTGATAACAGCCCCTGTCAGGTTGAATTAGAAAAATTAGTAAATTTTGTACTTGTTTGTTTTGGCCATGTCACTGCTGCAACATCTCTTTAATCCTTGTAGAGTTTCCCCGACCGCAGAAACTTGTTGCTTCAGATCCACTGACCCATATATATTAACTTCTATAGGTCAGTATAGAATTACATTTGGGAGCTGTTATTGTTTTGACAGTTTCTTCCCCTGTCAGACATACCCGCACTAGAAATTGTATACAGTGTTGATAAATAGCCTGGAAATTTTGTTTAGAAACTTATTTAGTCTATACATTCCTAAGGTGTTTGGGTTATTATTTCTCTTTCTTTGGATCACAAATCATTCCTGAATAAATAGAAATCTCTATGAATATATTAGGTATTCACAGAGTGTTCACGAAAGCAAGGATGAGCAGTTTATCTGTTCTTGTAGCACAGTATCACTTGGTCTTTGTAACTCTCAAAGTAAAGATAAAATAGAGATAACAAATGGCAAAAAAGTGGTTTCAGTATTACAGTGTGATATCTAGAAAGGCGTATAATATTGGAATTATTTTCCTGAAAAAGCTTGAGAAAAAATGTGTAGCTTTTAAATATAGAAAATAATTACAACTTGTTTCACTGACATCTATGGTAGTGCAGCTACACTTCTACAGACTACAGACATTCCCAAGTTACATTAAAATTAAGCAATCCAGACTGAGCAGTCTAGATTTCACAGTGTAAAATTTCATGGACTTTGCTCTTTAGAGCTGACAGTTCACATTAGACATTTAAAAGCATCCTCACAAGGATTAATTTTTCCCAACACTGCCAAATTGCAGGCACTGTGATCCCACTGAACACATACTGACTGCAGGGGAAAGGTTTTAAGAACCTTAATCTTGCCTCCTGGGCTCCCACTGCAGTGTTGATAGTTTGTATGTCTCCAGCTCCACATAGCATCACGGCTTCCCATTAGCTCCTCCAGAGCAGCAGAGCTATGCTTCAGTGGGGAACGGCTATGACATCTCATTCTTCTCTCTCCAGTGCAACCCACGACTGCCCAAGACCCATGAGTTGATCCAGCATGAGGGGTTTTTCAGCATTTACCAATTCTTCTCATTGCCAAAATACCTTCCTGTCAGTTTTTCAAAGTCTTCGTGCAGCTCTGCTATCGTTTACTGCTTAATTTGACCATAAGCTCTGCAACACATGGACTTTCAATGAGAGGGAAAATAGGCTTATATGTGGGATTAGATGTAACCACTGTAACCACCTTCACAGCCCACATATTCTCCATTCATATTGCTGCTGTTACCACAAGGGTCGCACGTGCTCACTGTCCTCAGAAAGAAATAAGTGCCAGCTATCTCTTAGTGTACTGTGTAGAGTGCTTGGCCATTTCCAGACCTAATCCATTCAAATCAGTTACACAGCCATGATTCAGATTTCCACCCTTAGAGTACTAAGTAGCCTAAATCTCCACCTGCAAGCAAAACAGCTAGTAGATAACCTGCGTGTAACTGCCTATGCAGGCATGCTTGGGGTCCTGATTACATGGTGGGATATCTCTCTCTACAGAGAGAGCTCAACTTACTGTGAGTTTTTGCCTTCCAAAATGAAAAATGACACAGTCTGTTAAACCTAATTCTCACAACAATCATCCCATACCTAGCATCTAATCTTGGCAGCCATATAGCAAGAGCAGGACAAGGCAGGGACTCTTGTGTATGGGATACCAAATATGATTTTCAATTTCATTTTTTTCATTTAAAAAAAATACAAGGAGGGGTGGAGTATGACCTTTGATATATGGGCAAAAAGTTGTTCGCAAATCCTTCATGAATATTTATCAAAATACTGTATTTGTACATGTCTATGAAGAAAATGCCTGCCTTCGACAAAGAGAAAAAAGACACAATTTGTTACTTAAAGTAATAACTCTCATTAGGCTAGCTAGGGTAGCTGGAAAAAAAACCAGTCAAGCTTTTGGGCACATTCTCCAGATTTTTGGGAGAAAGATGAATGCCCGTATTTGTATTTATTTTAACTCTCATTTCTATGACACGATTTCACCTTCCATTTGCTTTATATCTAGTCAGTAAATCTTGTGTTTATGAAGGCATAAGCACCATGAAACACATTGACACTCTGTTTTCTTCATCCAAAGCAGTAACATTATCTAAAATAAATGGGCTGTCTAATGACAGGAGATATAACGAGTGTTTTTGCAAGCCCGCCCGCATATCTTTGAAGCTACCCCAAGGCGTGAAAGCAGGAGGGGAAGAGGAGGAGGGCCTGTGGCGGACGTTGCTGGAACAGCTAGTGTCCAGCGAGATCCAGCTGTGTAAATGTGACAAATGTAAAAGAGATACGAAGAGGTGAAGGCAAAACTGTGTTTGTGCCAATAGAGAGAAAAAAGAATTGCTTGGCGCAACTTGTGTTGAGACTGCGGGTTATAGCTTGTGCGCTGAAGAAGTATGTGCTGTTTGTACATGCTTTTTGTACTCATTTGAGATACAGGGTGACTGCACTTAAAAGTAAGTACACAATGTACTCTGTATATTGTCCTTTCTGCAAGACAAATGTTCATGTTCTCCTCAAAGGACCCAGTTCTAGTCTGTAAACACAGTGTCTTCAATAACATTAAACTCTTGATTAATATGCATACTATGAGATTTCCATTAATTCTGAATCTGGAAATTCAGTCATCCTCCGGCATAATCCTTCATTCTTATAAAATTTCTCTTTTTAGAGCCTCCCAATATTGCATTACTATGATTATTTATCTACCAGCATTCTTAGGAGGAAGGGCAACAGTAATGTCATCTCCTAGAAAAAAGGGAAACTGAGGCACAGACCATTGGTTAGACTTCCCTACATTGTGTTTTTTGACTTCATGCTTGTGCAGCTCTTCCTGCTATTAAGATCTCCTTCTCCCTGTTAAAGGGCAAAACTTGTGTTGTCTTTTCTCTGGAACTCCATAATTTTCTTGAGTGAGCAAATGGAAGCTTACTTAATGCTTGCTCTGTTTTCCAGCTGACTTGCCACATATGAGCTGCAGGAACTGGTACTGGAGCTCTTACATTGCAGTCAGCCAGGACAGCTGATAAGTACAGGTTAATCTCTATCCTTGGGCTCACAGAAACATGAAAACCACTGTGTTCTTCCCTCTTCCTTCTGTTTTCTTCCATTAGTACTATCCATTCCCACACAAGCACAAAAGATAGCACCTTTTTGGCTTTCTTTTGATAATTTTATTATTGACCTTCTCAGTAAGAATTAATTTTTCCTTATTTTCTTCAAATTAAGTGTAGGAAACTCACCTCCAACCTGGACATGTGGAGCTTGTCTCAACAGCAGAAAACACATTACATAAAATGACTTCCTAAATTTCTTGAAGCAATCTCAGTTCTGGTCAGTGCTTTTCAGCAGTTGCTACTGCTGCAAAAAGAAAAGAGCAGGCAAAGGAAAAGCAGTTTTACCTCAGTGCTGCACTTTGGGCACTTGCTTTCTTGCTCTTCTTGCTGCTGGTCCCATCACTCTCCTCAGCCAGCATTTAGGTTCCATTAAATGCATGTGCTGTGGGCTAGAAAATAGTTGATGTTTTTCTTATGAAATTACATAAATTTAAAAAAGGATTTGTGAGACCTGTGCCCAGTGATTCCAAATTCTTCTGCTGTATTCTGAAAACTGAATGACAAGTGACCCAAGTAAAATGGATATTTAACTTACTTCCCTTCCTGTGCTGCTGTCCAGGTGCAAAGCTGGGGCAAAGACCCATTAGGATACAGAGACATCCAACAGTCTGAGACACTGTAATAGACATTTAGGTCCTTGCATGCACATTGTTCTCTTGTAAGACAGAACTATTTTTGGTGCTGAATGTTTAGTTTTCCTCAATTGCTTTTTACTTCTTTTAGCAGACTGATTTTCACATCTGGAAAGAGCAGAGCTTTTGTTAGCAGAACTAACACAGTGACTGTTGAACTAATTTCCATCCAGCAGTTACCCTTTTAGTATTAGGGCTACATCAGCTAATACATTTAATTGGAAGTTAAGTCCTTTGGCTGATCTGTTTTGTTTGGATTTACTCACTGATGATAATTTGTATGGGTATAAGAAGAGAAAATTTCAAAGGGAAAGCACTGAGATTAGTCATTATCCATCAAACAGCTAGACAAATATTTGCTGAATATGTATATTTGAGATGCAAAACTAGTATTAATACAGCAGCAAGGTGCTATGTAATAACCATACAAAATTCTAATGCCAGCATTTACCAAACAGAAAAATTATAAACCATACAACAATACGCAAAAGTACAAAAGGCAAGAACGAACAATACTCATAGAAACCACATCCTCCTTGAAGCTATGCTAAGGGACATGGAGGACAAGGTCGCGATTTGAGACAGCCAGCATGGCTTCACCAAGGGCAAGTCCTGCCTGACCAACCTAGTGGCCTTCTGTGATGGAATGACTACATCAGCAGACAAGGAAAGAGCTACAGATGTCATCTATCTGGACTTCTCGAAGGCCTTTGACATCGTCCCCCACAACATCCTTCTCTCTAAATTAAAGAGGCATAGGTTTCATGGGTGGACTGCTCAGTGGATGAGGAATTGGTTCGATGGTTGCATCCAGAGGGTAGTGGTCAACAGCTCAATGTCCAGACAGAGATCGGTGACAAGTGGTGTCCCTCAGGTGTCCCTATTGGGATCTGTACTGTTCAATATCTTCATCAATGACACAGACAGTGGGATCGAGTGCACCCTGAGCAAGTTTGCAGATGACACCAACCTGAGGGGTGCGGTTGACACACCTGAGGGATGCAATGCCATCCAGAGGGACCTGGACAGGCTCAAGAACTGGGCCTGTGTGAACCTCATGATGTTCAACAAGGCCAAGTGCAGGGCACTGCACCTGAGTCAGGGCAACCCCTGGTATCAATACAGGTTGGGGGATGAAAGGATTGAGAGCAGCCTGCCTGAGAAGGACTTGAGAGTACTGGTGGGTGAAAAGCTGGATGTGAGCCCGCAATGTGCACTTGCAGCCCAGAAAGCCAACTGCATCCTGGCCTGCATCCAAAGCAGCGTGGCCAGCAGGTCGAGGGAGGTGATTCTGCCCTTCTACTCCGCTCTCATGAGACCCCACCTGGAGTACTGCACCCAGCTCTGGAGCCCTTAGCACAAGAAGGACATGGGCTTGTTGGAGTAGGTCCAGAGGAGGGCCGCAAAAATGATCAGAGGTCTGGAGCACCTCTGCTATGAGGACAGGCTGAGAGAGTTGGTGTTGTTCAGCCTGGAGAAGAGAAGGCTCTGGGTAGACCTTATAGCAGCCTTTCAGTACTTAAAGGGGGCCTACAGGAAAGATGGAGATGAACTTTTTAGCAAGGCCTCTAGCAATAGGGCAAGGGGTAATGGTTTTAAACTAAAGAAGGCTACATTCAGACTAGATACAAGGAAGAAATGTTTTATGATGAGGGTGGTGAAACACTGGCACAGGTTGCCCAGAGAGGTGGTAGATGCCCCAGCCCTGGAAGCATTCAAGGTCAGGTTGGACGGGGCTCTGAGCAACCTGATCTAGTTGAAGATGTCCCTGCTCACTGCAGGGTGGTCGGCCTAGGTGACCTTTAAAGGTCCCTTCCAACCCAAACTATTCTATGATTCTTTATTTTCTTTAGCCTGTGTTTCTCTGACCCTTCTACTCCACCAGTGAATCTGTGCTTGGCTTTCTTCCATATGGTCCAGTGCCTTCTTCAAGCCTGCCTTGATTCACGATAGCCCTGTACAAATTCCCACACAAAATGTACAAGTGTATTATATTCATTCTTAAGTCCTCCTCCTCCCTACTCTGTCACCATAATAGCTACAGAAATCAACAGAATGATGATAACTGAGTAAACACTAACAAAGTAAACCATTAATGCTGCAAATGAATGTTACAAGGATCAGAAATATCTCACTGAGCAACTCATTACAGTACGTATGTGTGGGTTTGAATGTCTCCTATTATTTGTTATAGCCCTTTTATATCTTATCTATAATGAGTTCTGTAACCTCTCCTGGGGCAGGGAACATACCTTTCCCTGTGTTGGTAATGGTATGTTGGTACTGTGTCCTGTTTTATTCCTCCCTTTCTAATGGGAACTAAAGGTGGAAGGATATTTCCTGTACCCAATTCTATGCCAGTGTTAACTTGACTTTGAATTGGTTGTAGCTTGTTATTAGCAAATAAATATGAAAACTAAAGGCTAACCTCAAACAAGTGAAGCATCTGGATTCCACTGGCACACATGCACACCTTGGTTCTGGAAAACTGCAAATCAGATCTCCCTTAGGTTACTGAAGGACAAGATATACTGTTCCCTCGATAAATTAGCTCTGCTGAGCTATGTCCCCTGCAGCTACAGTGCTGCTATCTCTATGCTATACTGCAAACAAGTAGAGACTCACCTTAAGGCCAAAAGGGGTTATCTAGTCAGATCTCCCAAAAAGGAGAAACCAGAGAATTGTACAGTAACTTAGGTTGTAAGGCTGGAAGAGACCTCAGGAGGTCATCTTGTGGAACGCCCTGTTCAAAGCAGGACCAGTTTAGATTAAGTTGCACAGGGCCTCATGAATTAATTTCCATTTCAGTGGAAATTAATTGACTTTAAAAATCCCAGGAATTGAGAATCCACTGTGATTCTTATTGAACTCCTTCTGTAACCAATTGCCACCACTGCTTTTTTTAAAAGGGTGCATTTTTAGCCTGCATTTGACTAGCTTTATCATCCTCTCTTCTTTTAATTCTGATTTCTCGTTTAGATATTGGCTGGCAGTTGCTGTCATCACATAACTTTTTTGAGGAAACCAACCAGACTGAGCTCTATGAATCTGTCACTCTATTACATTTTTTATGTTCCAATTGCTTTTGTAACCCTGGTCTGAGCTTTCTCTAATTTATCAACACACAGATAACAACTGTCCAGTCCTGGGCAAGACAGCTGGACAGAATATTCCTAGTCATAGCACCAAATACAGAGCTAATGTACATCTTTGCTATCTGCAGTCAATATTCCCCTTTTTATTTGTCCAAGGATTATATTAGCGCTTTTGGAAATGGCATCTTAATAGTAGTTCATATTCAAGTTAGCTGTCTGCCATGATCCCCAATTTACTCTTCCCTGGGAAAGCCATCCGCATCCTGCAAGAGTATTACTAGGTATAGGACTGCCCATCTAGACATATTGATCCTGTGATGCCATTAATTTGTTTGTGACTATCTTCTGAAATGCACACAGCATGGGGAACAAACAGGAAGAATTGGAGATCTGTGTGCAGTTGCAGGGCCATGATCTCATCGCAATTACTGAGACATGGTGGGATAGCCCACATGACTGGAACACTGTCATGGATGGCTATGTCCTCTTTAGGAAAGATAGGCGAGCAAGGCGAAGTGGTGGAGTTGCTCTTCATGTGAGAGAGCAACTGGAATGTATTGAGCTCTCTCCCTGGGGGCGGATGAAGAGCGAGTCGAGAGCTTGTGGGTAAGGATTAAGGGGCAGGCTAACATGAGGGACACTGTTGTGGGATTTTATTACAGGCCACCTGATCAGGATGCAGAAGTTGATGAGGCCTTCTACAGACAGCTGAGAGTGGCCTCACAATCACAGGCCTTGGGTCTCATGGGGGATTTCAGTCACCCTGATATCTGCTGGGAAGGCTACACAGCTAGGCATGTACAGTCCAGGAGGTTCCTCCAGTGTCTTGATGATAACTTTTTGACTCAGGTGGTGGAGGAACCAACAAGGAGACCTGTACTACTGGACCTAGTACTGACCAACAAAGAGGGACTGGTGGAGGACATTAAGGCTGGGGACAGCCTCCACTGTAGTGATTGTGAAAAGATTGAGTTCAGGATTTTGTGTCGTAGGCATAAAACGACAAGTAGGGTTGCAACCTTGGACTTCAGGAGGGCTAACTTTGATCTCTTCAAGAAACTGCTTGGAGAAATCCCATGGGTTAGGGCTCTATAGGGTAGGGGGTCTCAAGAGAGCTGGTTGATATTCAAGCATCACTTCCTCCAAGCTCAGGATAGGTGCATACCTAAGAGCAAGAAATCAGGCAAGGGAAGCAGGAGACCTGCATGGTTGAGCAGGGAGCTTCTGAAAAAGCTCGAGTGGAAGAAGGAAGTTTACAGTAAATGGAAGAAGGGACTGACCACTTGGGAAGATTACAAGAGTGCTGCCAGACTATACAGAGACGAAACAAGGAAAGCCAAGGCCTCCTTGGAATTAAATCTGGCAAGGGATGTCAAGGTTTCTTCAAGTACATCAGAAGCAAAAGGAAAACTAGAGAAAATGTGGGCCCGCTGTTGAATGAGACAGGGGCCATGGTGACAGATGATGCAGAGAAGGCAGGATTACCGAATGCCTTCTCTGCTTCAGTCTTTACTGCTCAGGCCAGCCTTTAGGAGTCCTAGACTTTACAGGTAACAGAGAAAGTCTGGAGGGAGGAGGACTTTCCCTTGGTTGAGGAGGATCAAGTTAGAGATCAGTTAAGTAAACTGGACATCCACAAGTTCATGGGTCCTGATGGGATGCACCCACAAGTGCGGAGGGAGCTGGCAGAAGTCATTGCTGGGCCGCTCTCCATCATCTTTGAAAGGTCCTGGAGAACAGGCGAAGTGCCTGAAGACTGGAGGAAAGCCAATGTCACACCAGTCTTCAAAAAGGGCAAGAAGAAAGTCCCAGGAAACTACAGGCCAGTCAGCCTCACCTCCATCCCTGGCAAGATGATGGAACAGCTCATTCTGGGTGTCATCTCAAAGCATCTGGAGGAAAAGAAGGTTATCAGAAGTAGCCAACATTGATTCACCAAGGGGAAGTCATGTCTGGCTGATAGCCTTCTACAATGGCGTGACTGGACAAATAGATGAGGGGAGGGCAGTGGATGTTATCTACCTTGACTTCAGCAAGGCTTTCGACACCATCTCACACATAGGCAAGCTCAGGAAGTGTGGGCTGGATGAATGGACAATGGGGTGGATTGAAAACTGGCTAGCAGATAGAGCTCAGAGGGTTGTGATTAGTGGCACAGAGTCTAGTTGGAGGTCTGTGACAAGTGGTGTTCCCCAGGGGTCAGTACTGGGTCTAGTCCTTTTCAACATATTCATCAGTGACCTGGATGAAGGGATAGAGTGTACCATCAGCAAGTTTGCTGATGACACAAAACTGGGAGGGGTGGCTGACACACCAGAAGGCTGTGCTGCCATTCAGCATGACCTGGACAGGCTGGAGAGTTGGGCAGAGAGAAACCTCATGAAGTTCAACAAAGGCAAGTGTAAGGTTCAAGAAGGACAGGGAACTGCTGGAGAGAGTAGAGCAGAGGGCTACAGAGATGATTATGGGGCTGGAACATCTTTCTTATGAGGAAAGGCTGAGGGACTTGGGTCTTTTTAGTCTGGAGAAGAGAAGACTGAGGGGGGATCTCATCAATGCTTATAAATATTTAAAGGGAAGGTGCTGGGAGGATGGGACCTGTCTTTTTTCAGTGGTGCCCAGTGATAGGACAAGAGGTAATTGGCACAAACTTGAACATAGGAAGTTCCACCTAAACCTGAGGAGGAACTTCTTTCCTTTGAGGGTGGCAGAGCACTGGAACAGGCTGCCCAGAGAGGTGGTGGAGTCTCCGACTCTGGAGACATTCAAAACTTGCTTGAATGCTGTCCTGTGCAACCTGCTCTAGGTGAACCTGCTGTGGCAGCGGGGTTGGAGTAGATGATCTCCAGAGGTCCCTTCCAACCCCTGTGATGCTGTGATTCTGTGATTCTGTAATTACCCTAAACAGCTCTCTTCACTAATTACATTACTTACACAGTCTTTGTATCATCTGCAAAACTGGTCAGCAGAGATTCGATGTTTTCTTCCAGACCATTGATAAAATGTGATAATTATCCCAGAACCAGGAAGAGGGCTTTCAGGGTCTCACTAAAGAAAACACCAGATCATTGATGATTCTCTATTTGCATTTATATTTTAAGAATAAATCTGTTTGCTATTATTTTTAATATGTACAATATTGTTATTTTAATTTTTCTCCTTCCTTAATCAAAATGCCAGAAGGTACCAAATGAAATGTTCTACAAAAGTTGAACTGTATTGGATTCATATTAATTTGGTGACCAGATACAAGTGTCAGAGTTGAGGCCACGTATGTGGGAGAATCATCTCTCCATATAGTACCAGTATGTGCAGTGCGAACTTTCATTTGGAAACCTCTGATTATAAGAGTTTTGCCCCGGGAGTATTTCAGTTGCTCAGGCTAAGAGCCTTTATAATGACATGTAAGATTACTCTCCAGTTATGAATTTCCAGATGGACTGCTCTCTTGCACAAATATTAAAATCTGCCCACAGTTGAACTGCACTGTGGCATTTCACTAATTATAAAGATTGCTTATTAATTTTTTGTTTTGTTTTGTTTGTTTGCTTGATGTTTTCCTTAAAAGTTTATCTTAAATGAAGGAAGGGAAATATTTACAACCACAAAGGAACAATGGCCTGGAACTAAGGAAGGAAAAGTTTAGGTTAGGCTGTAGTAAGAAATTCTTAACTCAAATAGCCTTGGATTCTGAAAGAAGTTGTTTGAGACAGCATCATGGAAGATTTACATAAACTGTGCAGGTGAGACACTCTGGAGAGCCACCCTATAAAGAACACAATCTGCTAAAAGTTGAATACTAGGCAATCATCACCTTTTTATAAAACTTTTCTTTCTCTAGCTCTAGTGACAAAAAGGGGTATCTAAAATAGAAGAAGATTTAAGAACCCTACATACAGAAGAAGAGATTTCCACCACAACACAGATCCTATTGAGAATGACAGCTCAGTGGAAAAATCCAGTCTAGTTTTATATTAGTTATGTTTATAGTTAAACAGGAGCATTCAGGTGCCGAATTCTTGAAAGTCTCACCCATACAGTACAGCCCCTTGAGAGTGTCCTAAGGATACGCTGGCCTTTTGAACTGCCAGCACACCAAAGATTAAACAAAAGGATGGGTGAAAGAAAGGTGAAACATTCTGTGATTTCGTGAAAGAGACAAAAGGCAGTACCAGAGAAGTCAGGATTTCCTCACTTTACTCATACCAGTTCTCTGCTAAACACAAAATATCTAAGTAAGGAAATATTCAATTCATTTTGGTACTGAATTCTATTAACCTATTTAAAGAAATAAGTGGTGTTTATTTAACAAACTAATGGAGTTTCCTATTTAAACCAGAATTTAAACATGCTATGTGGCATGAAACTCAACTTTCCTAGTTATATCATATAGAATAAGCCAGGAGCTGGATAGCACTTGTTCTGAAGCAAGTACATTTTATGTAGTGAAAATGTTGCATATTGTTATAACTGATGTCTGGAGTTATCAGTTTCCATATTATGAGCATTTATTAATTTTTTCTTGCCACATTCATATTTAACAACTGCAGTTCTCTGCCAGACAAATGTATGTCTGAACTGAAGGGAAAAAAATTTTGTAGGACACATAACTTTTATGTATTCATTACTTCCCTGATTTTAGAGGAGATACAGTAATGATATTTGGCCTGCTATGTGCAGGATCTGCTATTAGCAGTGCCAAAAGTACTAATTCCCTGAAGCTGCACTCTCTTCTGTGACTGTGACATATGTCCAATATTGAAGAGAGAGTAAAACTAGTCCCCCTAGTGTACTGTTGTTGTAAAATATTTAGTTCTCTAATCTGCTGAAGTTCGTCTGTGTTAATTGGTAAGTCTTCTCTATCTTTTGTATGTTTTTACTATACTGACTATAATTCTTGATGAAAGACACTTCTCCTGGTCATTTTTCTTCGGACTATAGGCTTCTGGGATCGAAAAAATTCCACGTAATAATACAACAATTCTTACAGAATGCAAGATAAGAACTAGATAATATTTTGCTCCTGTTTATCAAAGCTTATAAGAACTATCTTGGTATTCATTGACATTATTAACATTTGTATTTTTATTATAAAATTTAACGTTAAATCTGTGTATATCCATCAGTTTTCATTATATATTTCTGGATAATATGTCCATTGCTTTGGAAAACCCACTTTTTAGTTAAAACAAGATCAGATCCAATAGGCAATAATTATTGGAAAGAGGCATTAATCAAAAGTTTCTTCTGGGAGATGACTCTAAAATAATTTATAGTCAATATCATTTTGGTATTTTTACAGCATTTGAGATTTATTGCCTGAATTATATTTATAATAAATTATTATGTTGTGCTCAGAGCATCAAGGACAATTGAGTTGTTTCATACAACTGCATTGAACACAATGCTGCAGAATATCATTGACTCTTCCCTGGAGAGCCTCACTAAGCCTTGGAGGGAGACAGTGAGGAAAATGTAAATGAACCAGTACCAAATCAGACCCAAAGTTCTACATGGAAATTTACCATAGGACATTGAGCAAAATAAGTTGCAGCAGAAAGGCCACATGCAGCATTAGTATTTCAGAAAATATTTAGCATTTATCTGGAATGTAGCTACCTCCATCTGGGAGTTGTTTGTGTAGGGGATTCTTCCTGTGGAAGAATCTACACTGAGGAAAAGATAGTTAGGAATCTAAAGAAAAGATACTTAGGAATCTAAAGAAGAGATTATCTAAAGATAACTGGGTAAAAGTTTGGGTTGGGCCTAGAAAGGGGACTGTAAAGGGAAATTTGTTGTCATGAAATATGTCCACAGTGTAATGTAGCATAGTGGTCTGACAGCCAGCTTCTCACCTCTGCAAGTAACCACTTCAGACTACCCTGCTTCGCCCTGGGTAGTCTATGGCTGGTAGTCTACAGCTTAGTCATAGGATTTTTTCCTGTAAAGTAAGAAGAGGAGGGTTTGAGCCTAGGCCATCAGAGGAAGGATTATCAATAGGTCTCTCACATACCAAGCCACTGAGCTTAGGTATAAATGGGCTGGGGAAACATCACCTTAACCTGTGTTTTGAAAAGAAGTAGCTTCTGCTACTGGATTTTGAATGGGACCAGTCTCGATAGGCTCACCCCCAGAATGCCCTCAGACCACGCTCTGCATGGAGGACTGAAGGAGGTTGAAGAATGTCTAGCTGGTAGATCCCAGCAGATTGTGGTCATAAGTTAAGCAGGAGCTATTCAAAATTGCCATACCTAGGAGGACATAGATGTTTCTTGAAATTCCTTCTAAAAATATGAACTGCCTACAGACTTCATACTCCTCCACAAGCTGTAGTAAAGTGGGATTTTGTGGTTTGCCATTTAGGCATCTAAATCCTGTCACCTGAAGTCCTGCTTTAACCATCTAAATCTTCATCTCAATTTAGCACAATACCTAACTAAATACTCCCTAAATGAAAAGAAATTTTAAAAATCAACACCACCTATCAAGAAGGAGGTCAAATTTTGGTCACTGTGTATCATTGAATGTATAACTACTCCTAAGATACATCTCCTAAAACAGGAGATGAGGAAAGCTTCTTTAGGGAGCAACCAAGCACATGCTTCTGGAGTGATTACTACTGTAACAGAATACACATTTTGGGAAAGTTTGCAAGGAACTTCATGCTGTTGCAATGAAGAAGATCCTCCACTGATATCCACATCCTGAGTTACCAGCAATGTGAATCCTCAATTATATTAGGATCAGCTGATGGAATTCAAGAAACAGCAGTTTAAAATAGAGAATATGTTGGAGCAGAAGAGATGTGTGTCTTGCCTAGAGAGGGGATCTGCAGGTGCAACTTTGAAAGCAGGTAATTTGCAGCCTTTCACTTTTTATTTGTTAAATGCCACTCAGTATTTTCATAGCAGTATTGCTTTATTCAAGCATATTTTAAGCCAAACATTTAAAATATCTAAATAAACTGGACACTTGCAGGATATTCTCTGTCCATTTTGAGCATTGGCAGGTGCAAAAGTCTATATATGTAGCGCTTGATATTATGGTGTATAAAAGATTATTTTTCTCTGGGACACAGTTATAGAAAGATACAAAATAAACAGACAGAAACATCCTAATGCTATTTATGTTTGTTTTCTCAAGATTAATTTGTGAAGGCTAAAGGGCAATTTATTCCCACATTTCCCAGTAATTTATTTGTATAAATACCATGTCCTCCCTGGAAGATGAGAAGATTTGGATTTAGATCTTACAGAAACTCTGCCTGCCTGCCTGTTTCTGTTAGATTATAAATGGGAATTCCAACCACCTCAAATTGCTGTTAGAAGAGTACTTTGCCTTAAAACTCTTTCACATATGCTTTTGCTATGTATAATTTCTACAAGCAGCATGTATCCCTAAGTGATCTGAAACTCCTGTCTTCACACACAGAAAATGGCACATGAAGGTTTTGGCATAGCCACTTTCAAGATGGAAGCTGCCTGCTAATTTTCCCCTCTAATTCACCCTAGTTAGTACAGCTCAATATACTGTATGTGTATACAGACTCTGTGCTCTATCTTGGATGTGTTTCAGATGAACTCCCATGGAATCCCAAGCAATCTTTCTGGCAGAAGATTTTCCAGTGAAGAATCAAATTCATCATATTAGGGGAGGACATTTTGAAAATTACGGGTACATTTCAACAAACAAGGCAGTCAGCCTTGCCCTGAAGCTTGAGCCCAGCGATAGAGATTGTTTGATTTAGATGAAACTCTGCATGCCAAGTCCTTGGAGATGAATAGCTGAAGTTTCCTTGCTTGGTATGTTACCTAACAATCCTTTGCATCAAATCGTGCTATGTTGTTTGCTCTGATACTGTGCCAGATCCTTGACTGTTATAAATCGTTATTATCAAATTCATCAATTTTTGTCATCTGAGGTTCTGACTCTTCTGATTTCTGCTCTCCTCCTGTTTAAGGTTAAGAAAATATCTCTCCAGCCCAAATTTGTCTTTTGAAAACAAAGCTGATAAACTTCCCCTGTTAGAGCAACAAGCCAATGGCTAGAAAAGAAAGAGCATACATTTTGAAGAATTATTAAATGCAACCTAGGATACCTGCTTTACGGCTTTTCTCTTAACCAGTTTTCACAAGTATGTCGATAGCAACTTGTTTATGCTTCTCAGAGACAAGCAGGGCAAAACTAAACAAACATTCAACCTGAGCATTGTATAGATCATATCAGGAGAGAATGAGCAACAAACTCCTTAGAGAATTCTCCTTCTCAGCTGGTGTTTGTGGTTATACTGAAATGAGTGCAATGCAGAAGTGTAATACAAAGAATAACTGTGTGAAAAAAGAGAAGCATGTGTGACAGATCGCACATAACCCTGTAAAAAAGACAAAGATTGAATTTGGTTCTTAATCACCTCCCTGTGAACCTGCTGAACCCACTAAGGTTGCCTGGGGATAAGTGAAATACAAACTGATCCATTTGGTTTGCTACAGCCTCTGGCAGGCTAAATGTAATTTCAACTAAATCAGAACAGTAGCAATTTAGCCTTAGCTTGCACAAATGCAAGAGATGACCCAAGGAGAAACAAACCAGTAACATGTTTTGGAGCAAGAGGATATCTTTGGCTGACAGAATTCCAAAACAAAAAGGAATGTAATTTGCTCCCCATTTTGTAGCAGCTGAGGGCAGTTCTATGTGAAAACGGTAGCTGTAAAAGGGCCATCCTGCTCCATTATGCATTTCCTTTCTTTGCTACGGCAATCACTGATATGGCTCTTAAAATGGAAATTTGAGTTCCACTTTCTTGAGATCCTTTTACTCTTCTGCTGAAGCCAAAAAGCAGCCTTGATGCCTATTCATTGGTCATGGAATTACTCTGTCTGGGAAACAGGTTCTGCTCTGAAGAAGCAACTGATACAAAGACTGGAGGTGCTGATTCCCTGCACACGCTGGGTCATTGCTCTTTGTGTTTCCCCAACAGAAACATGAAAGGCTAAGAGGAAGAAGTCTAAAGGGCCTAGGATAGGACTTGAGGAATTCTTTCTAGTTAGATCTTCCAGCTCCCACGCTGCAGCTTCACTTTCACAGCAAATGCACTTTCACATACTGATGAAAGCACATTAGAAATTAGCAATCTGGATCAGTGATGACTTTAGACCAAAATGGTTCCTGTGGATATATCAAGAACAACTGCTAAACTACTTTCAGCTCATCTGCTCCATGCTGCATTTACCTGGTTGGAAGATAAGTATAGGGAAAAAAGCTTGTTATTGCTTATCAAAAAATTGGGAGCACTGCAACTGCAGCCACAAAGGTCAGACAACGAATACAAGGCAAGACTTGAAATACATCTTGCTGAGCTTTAAGAACAGAAATGGTTGCCTGACAGAAACTTAATGCACAAGTTGATCTGTTGTTTCAAGTGACAGAAAGTGCTGTTCAGCCGGGGTTCAGAAATATGTATTTCCATTTTCTAGGGGAGGCACAATAATTGCCTCAGTTCTCAGTTTGGAAGGAATTGCTAATTCTTTGGAAGAAACATATGAAATATGTCGTATTTGATTTTTAAGTCAATCCAGTGGAAATAAATCAATTCCAAAATGACAGTGTTGGATCTCCTTCCACATTTTTTGTTCATAAAATAGAATAATTCCAAAATAGAGATTCCTTGAAAGATGGGATTATTTTGTTTGGGAAAAAATAATTTAAAATTAATAGAAAGATCCAAGTTTCACCAGAACTCGAAATACATTTTATGAAGACTGTAGAATTATGTTTATGGCATTTTTCAGAATTTTTATCCCACTTGGTTCTTTTTCAGACTTTTTCTGAGTAGCAGATATTTGACCAGAAATCAAAGCAGAAAAGCAGAACATGACATCACGCCCACTTTTGTCACCACAGATTGTAATTTAAAACTGCGTATTGATTCCTGCAGAACTAAACTATGGGTTATGGCTTAGAGAAAGAAGCTGGAAAATATTTAGAGATGGCAGTCAACTTATTTGGTGCTTTCTATTTGCTTTTGAATCTGGAAAAAAGAAAGGCAAATTTCTTCTCCAGGTTTGTTATGACATCCATTTAGGTTTGGGTTCATTCCTCCAAGTTTTGGATTATCCTTAAGGCGCCTAAGTTACCAGCTCATTTGCTCTAGATTCTGTCTATATTTAATGGACAGCCAATGAATTTCAAGGATGATTTTTGTTTAAAGGTAGATAACTGAGTCATCGTGCCTTTCTCTCCATTGATCATAAAACAGACTGAGGACTGAGGAAAAAGATGTTTTAGTAGGCAAATCAAATAAGCACTTAAGGGGAATGAATCCAGGCCTACATGGTTTTGTTATACCACTGAACCTATTCTGCCCACACTTCTTTTCTGTATGCAGTTACTGTTGGAAACTGAAATTGGTAAAGATAATTCTAGGATTGCCAGACTTAAATTTCACTGTGTATTTATTCAAGTGTAGCTTTTGGTTTTTCCAGTGTTCCTTCAGGCAGTAACATTTAAACTGAAAGTTCAGATTTTCAACAGGATGCTCAAAATCTGTACACACTTATTTATAAACAAAATCTATATATGTAAATCATGTTTCCTCATGCAACCATGCACATTGAAACTTAGATCTGTCCAAGGTACACACGTAAATTTGGCTTCCCCTTTTAAGCTGTATTACTTGTACCTACAAATGTTTATTACACAAAAGCTGTAAAAGAAATTTTGAAGTGGATTATGTCCACTTACAGCCTTAGAAGCAATTTTTCTCTAATGTATGCCTAATTGATGTAACAGGTTTCAATAATTCTTCCTGTTTGGTTCAGGAAGATAAAGTATGTGTTAATGGGTGGAACATAAAAAGTAAATCATGGTTCTTCCATTCTGCTCCATTGTGACTCACAAAATTCCTGTGTCATCTGAGGCAAATAACTTCGAAAGATGTTATACTCCTAAAGGTGAACTCTATAATTTAAACTTTTACAATTCAATTTTCATAAAAAGGGGCCAAGTCTGAGAGATGTCAGGGCACATCAGTCAGTGGAGTTCTTGTGCTTTATTATATTCCTTCTAACAAGCCACCTCATGAGCTCTGTCCTGAGAGCTTTGTCTCAGGTCCTCACCTCTTCTCTCCCCACATGTTCCTACAACTCTAGCTAAACATTTCAACTGATTTTAAGTTAAAATTTGCTGTTTTCCTCTTCTTATGCTACAGCCTTTTGCACTAATCACTATCTGTTCAATGTTCTGCAGATCTAGTCTGCAGCTCCTGGTGCCATTGAACAAGCAGCTCTCTAAACAGAAAGGGAATGTTCACTAGCTGAAACATGATATCAAGCAAAGATCTATCTTTCCCTAGAATCTTTCCAACACTTACAGGGGAATAAGGCATGCTTCCTTTATTCATACATTTCCATCAGCCTTCCCTATTTAAGCTAATGGGTACCTTGCACGTTAAGCTTGGTCTTGAGCCTCTGGCTTTTGGTCTAGGGACTGAACTTACTCTTTCCATCTGTGACTGTAGTCAGGCATGTGTCCCAGCTGAGATGTTGTAGCTGACAGAATCTGGAGTTTAACCAAACAGTTCTCCCCACCTTCTTTCCCCACCATGCCTTCTCCACTCCTAGGAGGAAGCCTCTGGTATCAGATGAAAGATAGGAACAGCTAACAGGTGCATGTGCTCAGGTGAAGCTCCTTACCTGCCTTTTGGTTTGCACAGAAGAGTTTCGTAGGGCAGACTGATCCAGCTCTGATCATCAGGCCTCCCACATCTTCTGTATTTGAGTTGGGGAGGAAGACAAAGGCTGTAGCATACATTTAAGTGCTTACCAGTTTGAATGAAGGCAGATCTTTACTCAACCACAGTCTTTCACCTTGGCTTAACAGATGGAAAATAAACACTTTCCACCCTTCATTCTTCCTCTACATGAATATTCAAAATCTTTCATGTTTCAGAGCCCTCTAATCTGAATTTACATGTCTTGACTTTTCTTATCTTATAGGGGGACATCTGGACACAAAATCATAAAAACTTATTAGTTTTAGTATCATTCCCACTCTTAAGTATTAGCTGATATCTGGCTATCAGGAGCCTTTCTCCCCTTGTCTATGTTACTCCCACACACCTGAGTAACTGACACATTCCACAATGTCAGGAAAGTACAGCAACTCGATATTCATCATAGCCTCAGATTCCTGTTTATCATTACTCTACACTAGGCCCTTAACAAATAAAAAGGGAAACATCCTGTCTCAAAGAGTTTTGCAACATAAAAACATCAGGAAGAGCCCAAGAGCAGATGGCAGAGGATGTGAAGTACAAAGAAGGAAATCAGAATGTTAGTAGCTTCTCCTGCCATTAGATCTCACAGATGCTCTTGTGAACCTGTTTGCATGGACACAGATTGGGGCACTACAGGGACATTAGAAAAGAGAAGCAGAGCAAAAAGGTAAAAGATGAAGCATGCAGCCCTGTGCACTGAGCACTGCACTGAGCTCAGCTGGGTAAAGCACATTCCTGGTGATCACACAGCAGGATTTGTGAAAGGCTTTTTACAGTTCCATCCATTTTTCAGCTGGGTTTTTCTTCTAGCAGTATGACGCACTTTGAAATCAGCTGGAAGCTAAAACACCTGTCATCAACTGGAACAGTTTTTTCTCACTGCAAGTATACCAAACAGAAGATTTTTTTGTTACAGAGGGGCTCTGTTGAGAAAACAAAACAGAGTCAAGGGATGTAGTCCAATCCAAAGGCTCCCATCCTTTTGCTCACCATCTGTAAGGTCAAAGATAGCAAAGGCTTCCTTGCCATTGAATAATGCAAACTCGGGGACTTCCTTGACGTCACTGTGAAGGGTGGGTGGTCTACATGAGACAGCTGGCAGCATGCCAGTTATCAAACATGTTAGAAGATCTTCAGTGGTAAAGGATAAAAGGTAGTTCACAAAGAAACCAAGCAAGTCTTTAAGTAAACATGTATCATCCTTACCTTTTAAAAAAAATATATTTTACAGAGGTTTACTACTTTTCTAATAAATGGACTCTTTCACATCGAGCGTGAAACCCATAGAGATGTTCACAAAATGTTTCAAAAACCAAACAGGCATCCTGAGAATAAGAGCTAGAATTTCATATAGATAGGTATAAAAAGAACAGCTTCTGTTTCTGAATTTCTCTGAGCCATCCAAGCTCCTAAAATGACAATGATGGAAATGCTGGAAGAACTGCAGTGTCTTCCTGTTCCAATTCCAGGCACAAATTCTGCAAGGAAGACTGATACTTTTTAAATCATTTCCTGCCCCTTTTCAGAAACAATGCAAGTTCTTGGAGTTCAATACCCGAGAGGCTCCTAAAGCCTGAAGTGACCTCTGAGAATAAGTCTTGAAAACTTACATTATTTTTTTCTAAGGTAGTTAGCACCAGGATGAGATTGAATGCAAGAACAACTAATACTAACTGAGCCATCTTTGTTCAGGGGTTATCGTGGCTTCATCTGGCATCTGATTTCAGAATTTCTAGAAGTCAGGGGAAAGGTTTTTCACAACATAGGAGTTAAAAGAGATTCTTCCATTGGGTTCATCTGCCATCAGAGTCTCCTTTCTTTACTTTGGTGCTGCACATCCTAAATCAATCCTCCTTCACACTAACAGTTTCTGGAAATATATTTATCCTTTCTCTTCCTTCAATTAGTTTTAGATGTCACCTGATGGAAATGGGGAGATTAGGCAAAGGTGGACACAGAGTGAAAGAAGAAATGGCAGGAAGGAAAAGAGAGTGAATTCCCTGTGGTCCAGTCCTTTCCATCACAAAAGGCACCCACTGATTAAGGAAAAAATTTCTTGCAGGGATCCGCGATCTTTGGTGTTAACTTGACCAAAGACTGACACTAGATCTACAACCTTTCTGCAAAGAGAAAGGTCAAGACTGTAGGCCATTATTACAGGTGAAAGTTGCCAGGTCAGTCCTCCCCAGCTTGATGATGTGTTCAGAAGCAGCATGAGGTAGCAGTTGTTCTTTGAAGAACTTGGTGAAATGGCTCAGAGGTTTTACTGGTGCAACTAAATAATTTGATAATAAATGAGAATCAAAATTGACTTTAGCACAGAAAATGCAGATGGCTATTTCTAGTGCTTACATACAGACACATATATAGGTATATCCTGAAAGTAACAAATGAGGCAGAATGGCTATAGATAAGGTTACCACGTAGGGATTATGAATATCTCAAGTACATATCAAGGATGGTTTCTGAAAACACAGTGCAAGTTACTTTCACCAGGTGGTATCAGCACTAATAACCTGTATGCCTATGCAACTCTCCCTGGTGTAAGCTTGCAAGATTGTCCCTGGAAGCTTGTAAGTATTGATATACTAGTCTCCTTTTTCACTGTGCACTGCAAACTGATCAGAATGTGAATGTCATGGCAATTATAGGGCTCTCTCACTGCTCTTGCAGTGTCAGAGTTGGCCATTTGCAAAGCAGCCCTGAGATCAGAGAAGACCAAAGCAGCCTTAAGCCATCCATGAGTACATTTCTGTGGTTTTTGACTGCACACAATCTGGCCATCAATCTCCTCAAAGCCCAAATTTGAGATGTATTAATCCTCTTCACCTTCCTTGGTCTTCAAATGATTTGCATCTTTAAAGGACAGGTCTTGAGCAGCTGACACTACCCTCCCATACATTGAGTCTTCTGAAATTATAGCACCTGTGGCTGAAATCATGCAATGAAAAAAGTCAGGCACAAGTGGATTTTGGAAGGAGGAAGATCTGAAGATGGATGAAGAAACAGAAAGGAGTCAAATAATATTCCTTAAATAGTAATGAATGACTAACTCAGCTACCGGCACCTTTACAGGAATGTGACATAGTACAATCCAAGTATCATTTTAAATAGTTTATGAAGTAGAGAAATATGTTTAAAAAACAGCTTAGAAATGTACAGTTCAAAGATGTAGAATGATATGTAAATCCCTTGGCATTTTTTTATTCAGCCCAACCTTACAGCCTCCTGTTTCACAACTAAAAATCCTACTCTTTGCCTCTCAGTGACAATGAGTGTCACTGAAAAAGTCATAATTCACCAAGCCCTTGAATTTGTCCTGTGCTGCTTGCTGTTTTTGCTAGCCTCAATGGAAGACAAAACAGAGAAAAAGGCTTTTATGCTCTACCAGAGCACAAACTGACTTGCCAAAAACTGTTGTCAGACATAAATCTCTCATGATCTCACCACTGTATTTATCATCACAACAAAAATATAAATAGCAATGAAATAATATTTTATATCTCTGTGAAGCCATTTAGTCATTGAGACTGAATGTTCTGCAAGTAGACAGTACTTGCACTACCAGTAGCTTAAAAGAACGAAAGCCATTGGTTTGACATTGGCAATGCAAAGGGGTCATTGTTGGGTGTAAATAGTCACTTACTCCGACTTAAACAGCTAGAGTAGCAGAATACCTATTTTCACCAGCAGTTACCAGATGCTAAAGTGACTCAGTCTGAGTAGAATAGTGGATGGTCCTAAAAAAGCTAATAACCAAGGGAAGACAGATTTTAGGGTGGACTCTGCAGGAAAAAAAAAAAAACTCAAGACCTCAAACAATATTTAGAAAGTCAAAGTTGCATTTAGTGTGGGAGCTATGAAATTATGCATGCATGTATTAAAACAGATGGAAAAAAGCTTATGGTATAAGTAACAAACAACAGCAAGAAGATGGGAGAAGGAAAACTACATTATCTCTACTCCACAGATGGAGGATTAGAGAGATTAAGGATCTTGCCCAAGGATCTAAACCTTAGATTTAGGCTTCTGCTTTAAACACTCAACAGTCTTGAATGTACAACATTGATACTGTAAAGTTCTGTTCCCTTGTCTCTGCTAATCTTCTAGGAGATGAGACAAAATTGTCATTGATGTACCATCAAGAAACTGAGAAATTTTTATTTTCTTCTACATGGAAATTGATAGCTCTGCAGACTTGTGTATTTTGAGCTCCAAGACTGAAGAATAGAAGTTAACATGCTTGTCCTAGGTCACACAGCATATCAGTGGAACCGAGGCATCCTGATTACTAATGTCCTACACTAATTATGAGTCCTTAGGACAGTGTGCTTAGTTGCTACATCATGTTATGTACAGGTCTGCTACTGGGTCAGGACAGTGAAAAGTCCACGTAAATCAGGTGATTATGGAATGCAGTTCATCATCTGATAAAAGAATATACAATATTAAAATAAGGAAAATATTAAAACAAACGTATGGATAAATAATGAGCCTGGTATGAAAAAGAGCAAGATTTACATATACAAAAAAACAGGTAAAGTTCTCCATTTCATATTGTAAATGCTTCCTGAAAATTTTAGAGGACTTAATCTTGTCAAAAGTATCAGCTTTGCATGTGTATTGAACAGCAGTATTCCTTTAACTTTCAAGATTTTCTAGTAACCCCCACACTGTTTTCTGCCTATATACTTTATTGTCTCCTTCAGATCCCAGTGTAAGTGACCGTGCATTAAGCTAAACCTTGTAAAGATAATGAATGTAATGGTCAGGTTTCCTTCAGCATGTCTGTAAAGATAAACGATGCTTTTCGGTTGAGTATGAGTACTACAACAGTAAAACATGCCAAGAGAAAACAAACAAAGCAAACACAAATAGCAGCTCAACAGAATTGACTACAAATGACAAAAAATTCCCTCCAGAACACAAGACCAAATGGAAGAAACTATCCAAGCAAGTTTGGGAACTTAGAGCTGGCTGGAATGGGGATCACTACAGTAAATAAAGAGTCCTCCTCTCTCATTCAGGAAAACACTTTTTGTAAATAAAAACAGTTGAATCTATCATGCAATTTTCCTTGTAGCTGAAAGAACTTAGAGGACTCTGAAAATTAGCTAACTATTTGGGACAGAAAGCAGAAAACAAAGCAGAAAGACAAAATTGCTCTGTGGCAAATGAGCTGAGGGAGCAGGGGAGCGGAGTGTGCCCACAGATTTGATGTTAACTGTTATGAGGAAATGCAGAGCAGGCATTTTTTCACTAGTAGTTTTACGTGACCAGCAGCTCCTTTTCCAAAGCCTGCTAGCTGGTAATAGTGGTGTCACACAGACTTGTCTATAAAGCCCAGGCTAGGTAAAACAGTAAAAGACGCACCTGAAAACCAGTCATTCCTCTAGAAAAGTGATAGCAAAATGAAAATCACAGAATCACAGCATCACAGGGGTTGGAAGGGACCTCTGGAGATCATCCACTCCAACCCCGCTGCCACAGCAGGTTCACCTAGAGCAGGTTGCACAGGACAGCATTCAAGCAAGTTTTGAATGTCTCCAGAGTCGGAGACTCCACCACCTCTCTGGGCAGCCTGTTCCAGTGCTCTGCCACCCTCAAAGGAAAGAAGTTCCTCCTCAGGTTTAGGTGGAACTTCCTATGTTCAAGTTTGTGCCAATTACCTCTTGTCCTATCACTGGGCACCACTGAAAAAAGACAGGTCCCATCCTCCCAGCACCTTCCCTTTAAATATTTATAAGCATTGATGAGATCCCCCCTCAGTCTTCTCTTCTCCAGACTAAAAAGACCCCAGTCCCTCAGCCTTTCCACATAAGAAAGATATTCCAGCCCCATAATCATCTTTGTCGTCCTCTGCTGTACCCTCTCCAGCAGTTCCCTGTCCTTCTTGAACTGGGGAGCCCAGAACTGGACACGGTACTCCAGCTGTGGCCTCACCAGGGCAGAGTAGAGGGGGAGGATAACCTCCTGTGACCTGCTTGCCACATACCTCTTGATGTGCCCCAGGATGTCACTGGCCTTCTTGGCCACAAGGGCTCATTGCTGGCTCATGGTCATCCTCTTGTCCACCAGGACTCCCAGGTCCCTTTCCACAGAGCTGCTTTCCTGCAGGTCAGTCCCTAACCTCTACTGGTGCATGGGGTTATTCCTCCCCAAGTGCAGTACCCTACACTTGCCCTTGTTGAACTTCATTAGGTTTCTCTTTGCCCAACTCTCTAGTACATTTAGAATATCCTATATAAGTGCAATTAGATATCCTATGGACTGTCTTTTTTAAAACCAGTTTCTACAGTACAGCTAACTTTAGCAGGAGTCTCAATGTTTTAATGTACATTAAGCAGAATAATTGTATTAAATAAGATTGCATATACTTCTGTTAATTCTTACAGATAGTATAGGCTTTGATAATTTTATCAAAATGATATTGTGAATCAAAAACAATACTATTTTAGGGCACACTCAAGAGACATGGAGTCCTGAAGGAAAAGAGAAAGTTACAGCAAAGTCACACAGAGTGAATCCAATTATAATTTCTTCACTCTGCTAGATCTGAAGCTTCCGGTTACTCACAAGTCTAACATGTCACAGGTCAGGCTCAGTTTTGTACTTGGAAATTCCCAGGGTTTTTTAAAATGGAATAATATTTATCAAACATAATTAAATATTACAAGCTCTTAAATGTGTAAACATTGCTTCGGGTTTTTTGGTAAGGCCTTAAGATGAGTTCCTGAACAATTTGTGACTTCCTGGTAATATATGACCCATGATTACTTTATCGATTTCTGTCACGGAAAAATGATGGGAAAGAAAGGAGAAAAAACATATATCAGGCTGATTTATTTTTAAGATGAAGTAACCAGTTACTTTTTCTATTATTATTTTCTTGTGCCCTTTTTAGAAAGGAAGATTGGCAAATCATTGGATGAATGCCACTGACTTCAGCAAAGTTTATCCTGAATATACCGTTGTAAGGCTGATCCCATAAATGACATATTCACTATGGAATGGGAATGCATTAACAAAAACAGTTATTTCCAGCCTTTGCAAGTCAGGCAGGCAGACAGAGTCTGAATGTCACCATCCTTTCCCTGACAAATGACTAGACCTACTGAACAAGTACAGATCCACTGTATAACATGCATGCAGAAGACCCAATGTAGCTCACCATGTATGTGCTACAGAATGCACGCACACAGGTAAACCTTCTGAGGGGCTAACAAGAAACAAGGGTATTACAAGTGGGGCATGGGGCATAGGCCAGAAGAGTTGCTCTAATGGGCTGTATTCAGTATATGGAGTATTGCCTCAGCATCCATCCATAGGGTATGCATTTTTATAGGGAATCATTACCTTTGGGGACAGGAAAATTTATGAAGTACCTGAATTGAAAATATTTGGCATACTTGTAGAAATGTTTGCCATGCTTCTACTGTTCTCCAGACATCTGCTTATGATGACAGTTAGCTTGGATAGACCTTGGGCAAGATGGCTGTTCTGTTTTTGGACATCTGATGATGCAAGACTACTATGAGTTAAGTTACAACAAATGAGCTCTAACCAAATATTAACCTGTTTGGATGTCTTTGAATACAGTTTCATTTTCTCAGCCTTATATCAGTTATTCTGTAGACTTAAATAAAGTACCACAACGTAATAAAAATAAACTTCTATTTGGATGTATGTGAAGTCCTCATTTCAACCAATTACTGGTAAGGCAAACCCAGCATTTCACAAGGAAAAGGTCCTAGCCATTTCTCTGTGAGTTCTTCCTTGACAAAGGCTGGACTGAAACCTCGGTTCCACTGAAGTAAGTAGGAGTTTTGCCATTCATTCTATGGATCTGGCTTCTACCCTGGTTCTTTATTTGTAACCTTTAACAGTTGGTCTTATAACAAACCTCACAATGAAGTGGGGAATGTAGCTGAAAACGTATGTTTAAATTGACAAAGTGTGCTAATGCTCATCATTTTACAAGACATGTTCATTCTTGAGTAGGCACCACGAGGAAATATGGAGAACACCTATGCTTTTCAAAATATACCAGTATGAGTGCTTAGATAAGCAGTCTGAGCTTAAGCTTGGGCAGCATTCCCTCACAAATACACCACCAACAGGCTGATATTTCATGGCATTTATGTACTGTACAGCAATATTTTCAGAGGGGATGTGGTCTCCATTTTTGAAAGAGGTTAGGTTTCCCATTTAGATACTTAAATAAACAGGGTGTTCAATGTGATGTGCAGCCACAGAAAAAATACTCATTCAGAGATGTTATAGCAGAAGCCTAAAGCAATTGGATATTAAATGCAATGTTCTTTGGTAGATGAAGCCCTAAAATCCCCATTTAGCTGTATTTAAAGGATTAGCTCCATTCAACATGTCTGAAACCCTATGCATACTACACAGAAAACTTGACTGAGGTACAGGTAAAAGCTATGAACTCCTGAAACAATTAATAGTTGTTTATGTCCTGCTGTGTGCAGAATGGCAGAGCCATCACTCAGGTTTTTCAAGCCAACTGATAACAGAACCTTCCCATGCCAGTTCTGAGGCTGAAGATACGTCAGCGTGGAATCACTGAGGTCACTTCTCTCCTTTGTTATTCTCCTTTTTGGACCTCTCCTAAATGCAAAATTGTTTTAGAGCTAACAGGATTTACAATCGTGTAAATAAAGGACATTATATTAGCTTGCATATCAGATATGCTTGTTTATTCTGTCCAAGGAAGAGCTAGTAATAGCATTTTCATGACATCAGAGGCGAAGCAAAGGAAGCCATTCCAACTAATTAATCTCAGTATTGTTTATAAAGAAATATAGGCAACCGATCTGTGTAATTGTTCTAAGGAGTCACAGTTTGCACAGTATGTTTAAACAACATATGACTATTAAGGGCAACTTTGAGGATGGATTTTTAATTTATCAGTGTGAGGTACTTTCCAGAGTTTATCAGAAGTGTGAGGTCTGCAGTGGTGGAGATAAAGAAAATTTTCAGGCTTGTCTGTATCTAAAGTCCAGCTGAGTTTCTGGGAGCAATGACAAACCTAGTCTAACACCCAGCAATTTATGAGTTGCATAGGAAAGAGTTAATAGCAGGCATTAAGATTAAGATGATTAAGATACCAGATTTCCATTGCTATTCTAAAACTTTGTGCAAGAGACAGGAGAATTTAAATAATAATTCTGATATATTGGTTTGATTTTCTTCTACCTGATTCTCACTTCTGCAATTTCTAATCAGTGATTTGTTGAAACTACAATACATTGTAAGTGTACAAACACTAAAAGCGTAACTCTATGCCTAAAAGGGGAGTTAAGTGTGGGAATTAAATGAAATAACATTATTTCATGTGAAGAATGCTAAGTGTCTGACCAAAATTCACCTTTTTTTCTAAGTGAAGATTGAATTTTGCGGGCATTTGGGAGCAGATCATTTAAGTTAAAATTAATTTAATCAGCCTTCTAAGAAATTGTGTTTCTAAGCTTCATTTTGTCTACTTAACAAATATTTTTACTAGTCCTTCATACTTTACATTAAACCTCATCAAGCACTTTAGGGAAAACTGGGCTATAAACAAAGCAAATCAGTAACAGCTCATACCATTACCACGGGAACTATTTTCACCACCTGTATTTCATCAAACAATCACTGCATCTTTTCTCTAGCTTTCTTTCTGTCAATACATATAAACTGGTGATTTTTACATGTGCACTGGCTAGTTAGTAGGTAGGTCAATTCATGTTTAACTGGTAGTTGTGTTCACAATGCTACTGAACACAAGACTTCAAGTCTATATAGGCTGGGGTAACTTCAGGGCTATGGTGTGGAAAGGAAGTCTGTTAGCTCTCTACTGCCTGGCGTGCTATCTGTTTTGCAGGGACAGTGCTACGCTGCTGTAATGCTGCTTCGCTATCTAATAATTAAAAACTAGATGTGTCTTTTACCTTCTGTACCTCCCTACCCCATTGCCACCCCTTGAGCCTAATCCTAAGATACCTTCAGGTGATCCATTTTCTCCTGGTGACTGCAGATCAGGAGCTGAACTCAAATTTCCTTAAGGTCTCCAGCCTTTCAACAACACCCTTCGGTGGGAACGCTACTATCATTTGCAGCTTCCTCTACCTCCACTCAGAGATCTTCAAACAACTTTACCCGGCTTCTCTGCAGCAGCTTACCTGGTGTCTTCAGCCAGCCAAATTCCTTCACCAAAATACTTTTTGCTGTCCTGTGAAAAGAGGGGCAAAATATCTGAGACAGCTGACTTCTTTCACCAGAAACCAGAACAGGCTTCTTTTTTTTTAAATTCCAAAGATATCTGGGACATTTTTTTTCACAAAGTTTGGAGCACACCAAAAATAATTCAGAAAAAGTACCCTTTGTTAGTCAGCTGCCACCAGCATTTGAAATGACACTGCTCATGACTGCTGACCTCAGCAGCCCAAGAGCATCAGCTAGGCCTCCAACAAACGCAAAAACAGATCAAAAATCACTGTTGATATGCTAATTTAATCTATTTTTAAGGCTTTTCATTTTCCTACCGGTAGTTGAGCTTATGGTGGATGATACCTCCAAAGTATCCACTGTCTTCTAAGGTAACAATCTAACCTTGTACACCCACACAGCATCAGAAGGAACAGCCTTCCTCCACGCTGCTCACAGGGAGAAGGGGCCGCCAGCCCAGCCCGGGTGTCCCACCCGCCCCTGTAACTGCTTGCAGCCCTCAGCCTCTGGCTGCCTCCTTCCCCTCTATTTTTCTGTGCTTCACTTCTGCTTGTTCTTCTCACACACTGTGAGGGGAAGGGGTGGCTGTTTTGTTGGCTTCCAGACCACTGGCAGTAAGGGGAGGTGGGCAGCCATTTTGTTTATGAGGCAACTCGTGTTGGGAGCTTTCCCTTCGGTCTCCATGAAAAATTTTAAAAAATCACTAGATCCACAGAGGAATAGTAAATTCTGCTAACACTGGTTGTGCGTGACTTTTCAGACAATTTCTTTTGTCTGCCAGATGAGCTAGGTAAGAGATCTGCTCACAGTGACCTGTGGCCAGCACACAACCGCTGGACCTGTCACCCAGCCAGTCTGTCCTTGCAAAACCTGCTGAGGGTAAGGAGCGGGGATGACAGTGGAATTCCTGTGTTTATATGGGAGCTTTTTAATCGAAATAAAGTTTTGCTGTCATACCTTCCTGTTTTCAGAAGTTATCCAGCCATTAGCTTCCTAATCAAGAGATGTGGCAGCATGCCACAGAAACTGGGCCTCCCTTCCAGCATGTAGCCCAAAGTATTTCCAAACCCCAGATTGTGCCTCAAAACACATGCCTTGGGTGAAAAGTTGACTTTTATGCTACCTGCATCAGAACATACATTCATTTAAAAGAGCTATACAGAGAAATAACATGCAGCAACACTGACAGACCACTTTGGAGAAAACCCCAACAAGGAATGAAGCCAACCAAAAAATCCCCATGGGTCCAGGGTTTCACCTATTGTTCAACAGATAGATACATGTCCATGAGGGAAATATCTCACAAAATTACATGGTAGGATCCTCATGTATTTAAATTAATGTCAGAATTTGCTTTACAGCACACTGTAAATTCAAAGGCCTCATACATATACTGTTACAAATCTCTGTTTTACTGTATGCAGTAGAAATGAACTAAAGAAGTCCTCTGGGTACTTTGGTTGGTGACATGACTGATCCTTCTCCCTTCACACTTCATCTAAGGACAATAGGAAGCAAAATACCAAGTATACTGGAAATCTGACTGCCTGGCATTACTTCCAGGGGATTAAAAAGGAATTTTTGTTCCTCTAGATTTTAGTTTGTGATTATTAATAAATAATGATTAATACAGGGTCAAGAAGCTCCTGTCAGCAATCTAAAGACACATTTTATGAATTTCAAGGATCCAAGTGTAATATTCCTGACTCAGAGCTGGTTGAAGGCTTCTTAGCAGCAGAGGGTCTACTGCTTTTCTCTGCATTGTAGGTGAGGGGCACGTTCCTGACTTGGATCAAACTGCTGCCATTGTGGAAGGGGAATGGTAAGAGGGAAGAGGGTGGAAGGCCAAGGGTTTGAGGCTCCTGCCATGAAATGGAGAGGCTATAGAGTGACTGCCATTGCTGAGAGGTCGCAGTGGTTCTCCCAGCTGCAGCTGCTGCCCCACAAGCTCTGGCACTCACCTCTGGCAGCAGCTCCTATAGCATGGGAAAGGTAAACAGCGAGGCCATGGCCATTTTTTCACACCAGTAATCCACTGCCCTGGTCAACTGCTGACTGTGCTAGGGCTGTCGCTGGCCCAACTTCTGCAAACAATCTTTGAAAAACAAGAGCTCCTCATCAATAAGGGTATTTTCCATGATAATTTAACCATAAAAAATCAACAACTATATTGGCTAAAAATGTATCAGCTCACTGAACTCAGTGGTCCTTTTCTTTTAATGCTTATGTGAATCTGAATCAGATCATCACAATTTGACTATCTTGTGTTATTCAGGATGTCAGGGTTGAGGCTCACAGCAACGCTTTCTGGCTTTAACATCTATGAAACTACAATTCAACTCAATATTTATTATAATTAAATGTCACGTCAGTGTGGATTTGGCTTAATCTCAGGGAACATTTCTAGATAGTATAGAGGTTTGACATGTATCTGAGCTTCATCTCCATACATGTGGAACTGCAGCTCAGCTGAGGTCATAGGCACAGTGCAGAGACTGGCAAACACTTTAATCCTTCCTGCCTTGCATGAGTCCTGGATTGCCCCAGTGCATATCCCAAAGGTCAGCTCAACATGATTGCTTCTAATAAAATTTCAGGCTGCAGATTTCCACCCATGTCAAGTACATACATGTCTTATTTCAAAACTCTTTTGTGAAATGATCCGGTTTGTATAGATGCAACCTGAAACTGAAAGAAATGTTCATGTGAAAATTAGTACCAAACCACCAAGATTTACTTAGTCTAAAGCCCAGCATGATCCTTGTCATGGTTTCAGCTGGGATGGAGTTAACTTTCTTGCTAGCAGCTGGTGTAGTTCTATGTTTTGGATTTGGGATGGGGAATAATGTTGATAGCACAGTGGTGGTTTTGGTTGTTGCTAAGCAGTCAAGGCCTTTTCTGCTCCTCACACTGCCCTGCCAGCAAGTAGGCTGGAAGGGCACAAGAAGTTGGGAGGGGATATGGCCACGACAGCTGACCCCAACTGACCAAAGGGCTATTCCATACCATGTGACATCATGCTCAGCATATAAAGCTGAGGGAAGAAGAAGGAAGGGGTGGTGGTGTTTGTCTTCCCAAGTAACCATTACATGTGATGGATCCCTGCTTTCCTGGAGATGGCTGAACAACTGCCTGCTGATGGGAATTAGTGAATTAATTCCTTGTTTTGCTTTTCTTGCGTGCGTGGCTTCTGCTTTACGCATTAAGCTGTCTTTATCTCAACCCACGAGTTTTTCCTCACTTTTACTCTTCTGATTCTCTCCCCGATTGCAACTGGGGGAAGTGAGCAAGTGGCTGTGTGGTTCTAGGTGCTGGCTGGGGTTAAACCACGACAATCCTTTTCTCAGAAGTCAGCGTATTGACTTTGATATTCAGATCATATCTAAGAATGGATGTTACCTTATACATAAAAATGTTTTCCTCATAGCTAATGATGGATGCGAAGCGTGCACTTTTTCACTTCCTTTCCTGGTGCATGTCCGGACACTTATTTTGCCAGCCTGAGGAGTTTTGTTTCAATCAAAGGAAAAGTGGGTTTTGGGTACTGTCACTCTTTCATCGTGTGGTAATAAATGTCCGTGACGGGGGTTGTTGGCTTTTTATTGAAAGAGACATCAGTGATGTGGAATCTATGTATGTGTTGATGTAACTCATTTTATCTCTGTAATTGTTCTTGCCCTTGAACACGATGCCATGGACATAATAACCTAAACATGAATGAACAGATTTTAGAAAAATTTTGACTGTTAAAAAATGGACCTCATTTGGACATAATAAAGCAAAGACTACGTGCACTTGCTGCTTGTCGCATCCTGCCCCCCCAAATAATTTACATCAAACATCAACAACATAACAGTTTTACAAAACTAAAAGCATATTTGTAAATTTAAAAATAGAGAGAAAGAGAATCTTAACATGATTACCTAAACCTTACCTCCTACTCTAACTGTATCAAGGTGTACATCTGCTCTGTGTTTTTCATAGGAGTCTTTGAGGTATAAAAAGGCTAAGAAATGTTCCTTCTTTCCATGCTAATGAGGAGCCTGTATCTCTTCTGTGCACTCAAGTGAAATCAAAGAGAAATGCTGGCCTAGCCAACTGGAAAATCAATTATTTACACAGTGCTATATGCAAATATCTAGAATCAATTTTTTCACACCTGAATTGTCAGCTTAATTGCATTCATTTTTGAAAGCCTAAGAACCTGAGCTCCAGTTTGTATGGTACTTATACAGAGAAATTAGACATAGCCTCGTACTTAATGCTAAGTGAAGTTTTTGCAAGGTTCATGGATATTTGACAGTAGGAACTTTATTTCAATATCTGAGCATGCCTGCATCAGACTGTTTGCCACATTTACTCTTTCTGCAGTACTTGATGTATTTTTCTTTATGAATTTACTTGCCAGTTGATGTGACTTTTCCTGCCTGCATTGAAAAAGGTTCCAGTTTTTTGTGTTTTGCTGGCTGGTGTTTGATGACTATTGTTTGCATGTATGTATCTGCACTTCACAACAGTCCTCCAGTGCTTTCCCATTCTCTCCTACCTTCCTGCTTGGTTAACTATGTGCATCCCAATGATTCTTCTACTTTTCCACACCTGGGGTGCAGTTTCAGCGTCCAGGATGGTGGAGGACAACAACAAAGAGACTTGTGAGATATGCCCTTGTTACTGACCAGGAGCTCCTCCTTGAAAGCCAGGATTTCTTGTTGGCACAGTGACTCTCCAATATGTTGAGGACATCTGTGTAGAAATCTGTGGACGATGAATAAATCTTGAGCCTTCTAAGCATCTAGAGTAATGTTCTGTTTCAGTGCAGAAGATGGACAGCATGGCAGAACTGTACAGCAATGAGACACATAGGAAGGCATTTCCCATGCAGCAAGATTTTGGAGTTCACCGGGTTCAGCATTTTTGCGTATCTCATCAATCTGCCATTGTCTTGTGAACAATCTCTTCTAATAACATTAAACCTAAAATTTAATATCCAACATTGTAAGGGCTGCCTGCAGACATGCAGGTGCAATTACTGACCTACTCCCATCCCATCCACTCTCCTCTTGCCTCAAACTCAAGGCCTGTGGCTGCTTTATTGTTTGAGTGCTAAAAGTGTCCCACTGCACATTGTAAAGCCAGATGCTGTTGTCCACTGGTCCAGACCATGACTTCACACAACCAGTAGCAGGATGTGGTTCATTGCAGCAAGATTCATAATTTGGCTCTGAGAAAGCACAGTTTGTCATCTCGTGCAAACTGATGGTGCCTGAGTAAGGAAAAGTTAACACCCAGAGCTAGGGCTTTTTTTTGCTTTCCATTTTTTACAACCAATATAAACAAAGTGCCAAGACATTCAAGGTGAGGTTTGTTATTATCGGCTAACTGGTGGCCTAATGGGAAGGGGTAAGAAAAAAGAAGATGAGCCAGAAATCTATCAAATTCACAGAATAAAGTGAAAACAGATGATACCTTGTTCAGGAGGAAAGCAAAAAAGTTAAGCATCTATCTGATGGCTTCCTTTCACACTGAGCAGCACTGTACTGATATGAGAGAGCATTTACCTGCCCCACAATAATACCCACAGGGCAGAGGCAGCCAGAAGCAGCTCTTGGAGTTGATGAAGAGACAAATAATTTTGCACAACTGCACGTTATTACTCTTGGTTTCTCAGAGACCAAAGTAGCCTCAGGCAGTGCAATGATCCAGTCATATATGTGAGTCATTGAGAATACTGCCTGCTCAGAAGAGAAATTTTCTATGCAGCACCTTCCTCTAGGTATCTCCAGCACCCTTCAGGGCTGACAGAGCTGCTGGTGATAGAACATGACCTTCTGCTTGAAAGTGAGGTTTTGAGCACACTGCTTAACTCATCACAAAAGACTGGTAGAAAGCCTCACCTTCCCCAGATGTTTTATATTTTTCAGGGGTTATAAAGTTTACACATCAGATGATGGTAAGTGGATTTTATTTGTTCTGTAAGAACATTTTTGTTAACAACTGATTTGATTCTTGTAAGGCAAAGTAACCCAGGCTGAGACACAATGAATGGCTCATAAAAGCATTGGCCTTCACACAGATCAGCAAAATACAGTGTATACAGTGGTGTCTCCTGTCAAAGCAATGTATTTAAGATAAGTCATTCTGTGAAAAATAATTCTGTTTTCTCTGAAAGTGTAATTCGCATGCTTAAAATATACGAGGAACAAAATCTCTTTATTTCATTCAACAAAGACAAATATAAGGTCTTGCACCTTGGAAAACATAATCCAGGAGTGCAGCACAGACTGGGATCTACCTGGCTGGAGAGCAGCTCTGTGGAAAGGGACCTGGGGGTCCTGGTGGACAATAAGCTCAATATGAGTGAACAGTGTGCTGCTGTGGCAAAGAAAACCAGCAGGATGCTGGGTTGCGCCAACTGTGGTATCACCAGCAGAGATAAAGAAGTCATTATCCCACTCTACTCAGTGCTTGTCAGGCCACACCTGGAATACTGTGTTCAGTTTTGGTCCCCGCTATACAAAAAAGATGTGAACAGGCTGGAGAGGGTCCAGAGGAGGGCCACCAAGATGATCAAAGGACTGGGAAGTCTACCGTATGAGGAAAGGCTGAAACAATTGGCTTTGTTTGGGCTTGAGAAAAGAAGGCTTAGGGGAGACCTTATCACCATGTTCCAGTATTTAAAGGGTGGCTACAAGGAAGATGGAGGCTCCCTTTTTACAAGGAGTCACATGGAAAAGATGAGGGGTAATGTGTACAAGTTACTCCTGGGGAAATTCTGATTGGACACAAGAGGAAAATTTTTCACAGAGAACAATCAGCCATTGGAATAATCTCCCCAGGGAAGTGGTGGATTCCCCATCACTGGACACTTTTAAGATTCAGCTGGACAGGGTGCTCGGTCATCTTGTCTAGACTGTGCTTTTGTCAAGAAAGGTTGGACCAGATGATCCTTAACATTCCTTCCAACCTTGGATTCTATGATTCTGTGATATTTTCAGGTTCCATGTAGGAACACAAATCCTCTCTGAATTTGTTGTCCTTACCAGTTGCCATCTGGGAACAGCTCTTGTTATTTGCCTTCATGCGAAATGCATTCCTTTCTTCTCATCAAGTAGAATTACTTGAAACTAGAGCAAGCAACCAAGCACTCACAAGGCACCCAGTGTTCAAAGTTATCCCCTTAAGCATCTTACTCTGCAGGACTCTTGCTTAAAGGCTTCAGGGGAAGGGGTATGACAGGTAAGCTTTTTTTTTTCCCAAAACAATAGCAGCGTTTTAAATACTGTGTTCATCCCCTGTGGTTTTTAGAGCAATGTCCCAGTTTTTTCTATGTATACGTGAGTTTGTGACTCTGGTGTTGGAGAAGCTCCTCTACTGAGCAACCAGAACAGCAAAAACTAGAGAAAAACACCTCTTTAACCAGATTTCTTTAGAACGTTTCATCCTGGTGCAGCAGGCAAAGTATGAGCATATGGGTGCCATTAATACAGTAATATCACATGGAAACAAGCAGGCAAAGCCACAAAGAATCTCCCATGCCTTCTACATTTTATGGCCTACGTTGCTGCGCTGCTGCTATAGCCATAAGTTTGGCATGGCAGAGGTGCTAAGATCATCATAGTACCTACATTTTTATCATCTCCACTAAGCATGACAGATCTGCAGCACAGTGCTTTCCCAGCATGTTCTGCTTTTTTCCTGTGCGCAGAAAATGAAATTATTTCAGAAACAGTTAATTCCTAGTTAGTATTCTTGTCTTCTTCCTGGTGCCATCACCTCATTTGAACAGCTAAATGACCTGTCAAAATGGTGTATCTCTCTTTCTAGAGATAAAACCATTCAGTGTGGAGATCTCAGCCTCTTTGTATGAGAGGCTCCTAAGGACTTGGCAGACAGAAGAGTTGCCTTCATGCTAGCTGACAGCAACTTAAAAATGCTTTGGTACAGCGAAAGGAGATGAACCAGTGGAAATGTGTAGTTTGACTACAAGTCCTGCAATTCTTGCTGATTCCAACTGACTCTGCTATATAATCACAACACACCACAAGAGAGGATCCAGAACACAGACAGCTAGCTCACCATCTGGAAAAAGCACCATAGGATTCCTGCCCAGAATGCTATGTGCTTACTTTGAAATAGGCCCCTGCTGTCTTTATGCCATTGTTGTAGAAATTAAGTAGGAAACAGCTGGCCATGTGGACACAGTTATTGCAGAATATCACTTCTGCAATAGGGTAGCAGAAAAGGTCACTGAAAATGTTCATGTGAAATGAGCTCTCCATATGCACATGACTTTGTCAGCTTGCGACATCTATTTTGGAGGTGGAGCTCAACTGCTTTCACTGTTGTCTTTTGCCTCCCTACTAAGTTAAAAATCAGCAGCAATGTCAAGAAAAAAATTTGCACTGGTTACAGGACTAGTAATGGAAGATAATGACAATATGTTAAACTTCTTGATGATTGTGCATTCAAATGGCATTACAGAGAACTGTTGCTCAGGACAAACTAGTTCTTCATGTCTGAGCTCCCCAAGACATAGAAATTAAACTAAGTTAGTTAGCTTGTCAAGATAAAGTAAGTTATAAAAGAAAACTTTTTTTTTTTCCAGAGACAGTTTAGAGAATAGATCATTTCAACTCTGCTTTGAAGGAAAAGTCAAAGTACAGTAGGAAGGAGAAAATGCTGAACGCCTTAGAAGAGTGACTTAATCCCAAAGAATGCTTAAGTATGAGGAAACTGAAGCAGGCAAATATATACAGATGGCTTATTGTTTGTCTGGATTTGGATATCACTTATGCTACCAGAAGTAAAGATTAACAGATTTGGATCTTTCTCAAGGCCTGTGTCTGCCTGCTTCCACCATCATGTGTCCCTGAAGACATGAACTATAAGTCAGACTGCCCACAAAAGGGAACTCTGTGAAGGGTTATGCTAAGACACTGGGGAGTCTGTGGCTGCTGTACTAATCACAGTGTCTAAACTCAGGGACCACAGGCTTTCAGCTCTCAGAAAGGGGTGATTAGGTACTGAAATCAAAGTGAGGAACAGAATGATCATTTTACTATTCTCAGCAACCTCAAGAACATCCAAAAAGGGGTGGCTTGACCAGTTTCCTGAGGACACACACACACACTTTGCATAAGTCCCATTTTAACTTAGAATCAGCCCCTTTAATTTTTTTCTTCATTTTTTCTAATGAAATTAAAAGGATGCTTGCAAATATGTAAATGTATTGTCAGATTTGCCTTACTTGAGACAGGGATTTTCTGGTTGTGCAGTAGGGTAATAGCTTTTAATAAGTATTCCGTAAATCTCTGCCTGAGGAGATGGAGCTAGATTGTTTTTTAATAGACTTAAGTTTGGCTCTAGGGTTGATTTAGATCAGTACCACTACAAACAGACAGGCCTGCTTAATTGCTATAGAATGTATTTCAAATGCTCATGAATGAATACACAGCAGATCTGAGAAACAGCTATGCATTGGAGTCCCATGTACCATAAGCAGTCGCTGGATCATTTGCATGCACTCCCACTAAATATCAAAGTAACTCATAAGTACTTAGATGCAGGTATTTATATGTGGAAATATTCATTAAAAAAAGGCATTTCCTTCCTCAAGAGATGTATGTACTTATGTTGTGGAGGCAATGTAAGTATCACACTTCTAACATTAGGGGTGTACAATGTGTGCACTATTTCTCCAGCCTCAGGTTTTCAGTATAGTTTCTTAACCATCCGTAATGTCTGTCTGACAGTCCATCTGACACTCCACTAATAGCTTTTGAATTCATTGGTTGATTTCAAACACATTTTATAAAGGGATAGAAATGACATCCCCCTTCATTTCCTGAAATCAATGGATTAGTGCTGCCACCACCAAGAGAAATGTTGCAGGGCAATACCTGTTTGGATTTGAATGCATTACAGCAGGCATTAATTTCTGCATAAGCAGGCATTAGAGAAGGTGGGAAAGAGAGGAAGTACTGGGGAAAATAAATGAGATGCTTTAAGGTAAATAGGAGAGAATAAAGAGTGATTTTGTGAAAGGGTCAGGGAGTCAGGGTTATTAAAAAGCGAGCATAGCATACTGCATACTGTAACCAATATTTATTAGTTCTTCTGTTCATGAAACACTGGTTTTTTTTAAAAAGCTGAAAGCAACATAGACATGTTTGGATTAGCTTCTGTATTTTTTGCTATCTGATAGCAAATGTTCTGTGTTGCATTTTATACAAACCAAGCCTCCTAAACAACTTAAGCTTTTTCAATTAGAGCAATACACTAGCTCTCTATTAGTGCTGTGGGAATATGTCCAGCAGACAGGAAATAATTTCTATGAGAAATGGTTAGCACTTCAGCTTAATTAAGGGTAGCACCATCAGGGTCAACTTTCTGTTGCATGGCTTGCTGTCCTGACTGTCATTTTCCTTCTACTCACATGGAAGTGAGAAGTATTTTAAAACTGTAAAATTATGTGAGAAATAATCACCTCCAAAATTCCTCCTGGAATGGCTAGACAGATTTCTTATGACACAAGGTGCTGGCAAAAATCAAGATGCATTGCTTCATGTCCATGTACTCTTGTGAAAGCTCCAAATCTGGCTTAAAACCAAGTATTTTTATCTGAGTGAGGAAAGCATCCTTTACCAGTCAGACTTTGCATCTTTGTATTCTGCCCTGGCTCTCTTAATGAAATTGCAGGAAAGGTTCTTACCATGCTGAGATAAAGCAGTATGAGGAAACAGAAATTGCAGGAGATTTTGCAGGTCATCTAGACATTAGAGCAATGCAAATCCAGTCAGCAGTAGTCCTTCAGTATTCCAATATCCAAATACAACTTTTCAGAGCTGTGCAGAGTCACAAACGAGTTGGAGTAGTAGGAAGCTGATGGTAATCTGCCCTGGGACCGAGTTAAAATTGTGGTCATTGCTAGGTTCATACTGTGGCTGTTACAGTGTTGAAGTAACTCTCTCAGGAAAGTTGTAAAAGGTATGTACAACCTGCAATTTTCCTTTTGTTGTTCTTCATGTTAGGTGTGCAATGTACCATGCAATTTTCACCTAGACCCACTGTAGTGTTTTAGGACAGGAAAAAAGTCCAGTGAGCCAATTTTTTAATTGTGTCACAGCCCATTTTCACAGATTGACTGTGTAATGGGTTCTAATTTGCTTTTCAGAAGTACCCAAGGCACTCTGACAGAAATATTCTGGAAACTCATCATAGAAAATGCTATTTTTTCCCAGACACTGCATGAATTCAAATAGGAATCTGACATTAATATAGACATTGTGCTTTATGTTTATGTACTAAACCTTTGCTTCAAGACACAAAATAATCACTAAATAATATAGATAGCAAAAAATTCCTCCTCTGGGAAGTCTTTACCTGATAAAAATTTTCACAGCTTTCTTTAAACTATATGATCACTGCAGAACACAGGGTAAATGCTACAAACTAAAAAGATCCCTTGGAAAATCTGTTCTCTTTCTCATTATTATTATCCTCCTGAGTAATGCATACATTTCTCACTAGCTATGATAAAAATCATAATGTCCCTCAGCAGAAGAGTCAGCCTCCCTGGTTTCTTTTCCCAGCTATAGTTACAGAACTTTGATATTAACCCAACATCCACATCCAGCCTTAAAAATGAAACCTTGTTTCAAGTCAATTGAGTGACCTTATTGTCTTCACTGTAATTACTCTTACTGCCTTATGCAAGGGAAGAAGTGAAATCCCAGACAAATTAAAGTTCCTTAGTTTTGTCTTCGACGCTGAATACCAGTGGTCAGACAGTTTGGCTGGCATGTTTTCCTCACCTTTAAAAATGCTAAATATCACCTTCTTTAAAAGTTTTCCTTCTCCCCGGTCCCCGCCCCCATCCCAAAATTTCCTCAAACTAGGTGGTAAGAGTGATTTTTCTTTCCATTGCGAGGAGGAAAACAACTAAACAAGGGTCTTTCTGTCCACTTGTCAGAGAGCATTCAACAGAGAACTCCCACCAGAGACCAGATCCAGCAACTGTCCAGGACAGCTGCAGAAAACCAAAGAAGCAACTGAATTTCACAGGCCAGGTTATGGTCTCCACGTCAGCAACATAAATCCTAAAAATTGTTTCAACTGGTAATACTTAGCGGTTTCATAAGCTCTATGCCTTCCAGAAGTGCTGAGTCCTTTTAGCGTGCACTCCACAGGCCAGGAAAGCCCATGAGGCACTTGCTTCTCCTCTGATTGCAGCAGTACTATTTCTGTAAGTAAAGATTGGTGATCAAAATCTCTTGAATGTGCAGGTTCCTAGATGTGCCTTGATACGTAAATCAAAATAAAAGTGATGACTCCTCTCACATGCCACTTTTACTCCCAGCCAGCTCCATCAATTTCATGGAGGGAATGTGAATAAAAGTAGCATTCAGCATTCAGTTAATAGCGTGTGTAGTTTTTTTCTTAATTAGTTTATTTAGTTAACAATGTACCAAATATTTTGCAGCATTAATTTATTTTTGTCAATTCAACTTTAAAAGTCTTTGTTAGAAACATCAGCTAAATCAAGTGTTTCTCAATTACAGAAGGCTCTAATTTATCTGCAGTTTAATGTGGCTAGATATTATTAGCTTCACTTGTGCTTATGTGCATACAAAGGAGTAGTCCTATGGGAAAACTTGTCATTGGTTACTTTCAATGTCTTCTCTTCCACCTCTGTATCAGACCAGCTACAATGCGAGTGGGGGATTTTATTTGTGAGTTCAAAAAAGGTGCTTCTCCTTTTTTTTGGTGTGAGTTTTGGACCTTTTCAGACCAGAAAAGAACATCAGAAAATACCACTTGTAAACAAGAAGTGGTTAAGTATTTTGCTTGGAGACGGAGTTCCTATGTCTTTGGGAACAATGTTACTTGAAATGTTTGTTATCACTTCCTCTTTTGAACAGTTAAATAAAGAGACCTTAAACCAAAGGTTCACAGTGATATTAGCAAAAGGTTAAGATAATATTTTTGGATTATTTTTTTCATCAATGATTTCAAACGGGAAAAGCAGCATAATTTAATTTTAATTGCTGGTCCCATTTCCACAGAATGGTGTGTATTGATAAAACAGATGTAATCACACTCACTCTGAACACCCTTACATACTATATTTGTGGACAAGGGTAAATGAACCAGAACAGAATAGGAGGAAGTATGGGTTACATGAAAACACTATAAACTGGTGTGTAAACACTTTATCAGAAATGTGCTTTTATACAATGCTGTTGGAATCATGCGGTGGTCGGTCCCCCAGAGGCTAATTGCATAGTCACTCCTGGTCCCTCACAGTCCCAGTGAGACAGCATTGCAGGTGTGCTGGAGCTCTGTGAGGAAGTGAAGGGATCAGCCGCATCAGTAAATTACCTCCATCTTCTCTCACCTTGGGCAGGAACAGAGGCACCCTGGAGGATCTTGCAGGGCTTCAAGGTATTGCTAGTTGCAACAACCCCATTCTGCCATTTCTTAGGCAGGAATTGTTAGAGTACAGCAAAACTGTGGCCGTTTTCTTTTGTCCTAATATATCTTACCCCATGAATGCAAGACCCATATCCGTGCTGAACAGGCCTGCTGGAATGGTGTCTGAAATAATTTGCAATGTTCTCGTGGCATTCAGGAATGAGACAAGTTTTGGTGTGTCTTTCAAAAAACACCCAATTTGTATACGTGCCTTTAATAGTACAAAGAAAAGGTTATAAAGGATGGAGAGACAAGAAAGTAAACATGGTTATAAAGGATAGAGAGACGAGAAAGTAAACACGAAAGAGTAACAGTGGAAGACTTGAAGCCACTGATGTGAAAAAAGATAAAAGATCCAAGCCAAGTAATCCGGGCAGTCAAAGAAGCTGTAACCCTGGGACAAAGTGTAAAGTAATTTACTGAGCTATGTTTTTGTATTACTGGAAGTTCCTGAATAGTCTGTAGTCAAAAAAGAAGCTGATTTTTTTCCCCTGAAAAGTAGGAACATTTTAGATGTTTAGTGAAAGAATGGGATTCTATGATACTGTAATATACAGCCCAATTCATGCTCTTTCTTTATTAGTGATTAATTAAATAAGCTGAAAGCATCTGCAGAGAGTAACAGATTCAGACCAAAATTAAATGAAAAGAGGTTCTTTTCCCAGCAAAACATCAAATAAAAAACTCCAAAATGTTTCAGGTTACCTGAACACTACTGCTGAACACAAAATTAAATGTTTCATTTGATGATTATTTGATTCACTTTTTTCACCCCTTTCAGCTGGAAGTATTTTGTCCAGCTGCACAGCTGATATAGGCATTTGACCTAGAGGGCAAGCAGTACATTTAGAAATAAATCCAAGAAAAAAGCCAGGAACAAATGCTGAAACATTTTCTGTCCCTTCTATTTTTCTGCATCTCGGATAACAAAACCAAAGCTTTAGTAATTCTACTTTGAAATCCAGAGAGAAACCTATCTTGTGCAAGGAGCTAACCTGACATCTTTTTCAGTGTTTCAGATCACTGTTACTGGAAAAGTGATAAAGAAAAGCACATATTTGAAAATGCCTTTAAAAATCTTATAATGGATCTGTTCTCATAAGTGAATGAATTAGGATATAGAACTGGCCTGAAAAATTCCTTATGGGTTTACAAGTTGCAGCAAGTCTCTGAGGATTTAGATTCTGAGCTATAAACCTGCCAAAGTACACAGATCTATGCGGTGTAGACAACGTTTGGGAGCTGACAACTTTCCACAACAAAGACACCTCTGATACTGAAAACCAGACCTCTCTGGTTTTCTGTCTCCTGTGTTAAATCACACTTAGCATAGGCTTAAATGTAAGGTAATAATGACAATGTTAGGAGGAAGGAAAATTCCAGATAATAGCAGAAAACCTAAAATAAGTGTAGTTCTCAGTTTAACAAACTTAGGAGGGTTTCTTCCTTGTTTCCTTTGATTTGCAAACTCCTGTAGAAATGATTTAATGTTCATTAGTGTTTTAGATGTGTTTTGCAAAATATTTATCCTTCCGTTTCCTTGTTCTTTTCCTCTGTTTATTTCAATGCCAAATGAAAAAAAATTACTTCAACTTATACTACCATTCAAAACAGTTATTGTGAAATGGGCCTGGGACAACATGCTTGATTGCCCCCTGAGTGCATGGATTTATATTGGCTAGCATCAGGCCAACAGAGGTGATAAATGCTGAACCCAGCTTTGATTCGTTCCTTCAGTAGAGACCTTCAGCTGCTTCTCTCTCCCGCTCACTCTTACAGCCTCCCTGTATTGAGTCATTCATTTGCATGAAATCTCTGAACCCCAAATATCTTTCAGACCCTCCACACCTCTGTCAAATGTAGTTGAAATTAGCCAGCTGTTTCAAAACTTGCCACCGACGGACAAACTATTGGAGTCCATAATCCCATTCCTTTAGTAAACCAGGCAAGCACAGGAGAAGGCATAACGAGGCCCTTAATTACAGAAACTCTTCCTTTAACTTTTATCTTGCTACAAAACTCTTGGTTGAAACTTTGAGTGTTTTTCAGTAAAAAATCATGAAGGTAACATTACTTAATATATTTACCTTGCCTTTAAGTAATTCCTTTGTGTTACATGCTTGAAAACAGAGCTGTTCAAAAGAAAAAGAGAAGGACTATTTTCCTTGCAGAAAATACTGATTATTTTTTTTTAAAGACTAACAGAGCAGATTTTTTTGAGTTCAAGAAGATGTAACAGTAATTCAAAGGTTTTGAAGGAAAGAGTATTATGAGCCAGGGCTCATCAGTCTTTTTCATGGTGCAGATGAACGTCTTTCAATCAACCTCACTTATAGAACTTTTCCCCTGTGATCATCGAATCAGAAGTAAGAATAGCAACAAATAGAACATATATCGAGAAGTTTTAGAACTTGGAATGGGCGTTGAAAAATCTTTCACCCTTGAATGTATTTTGTTTTGATAGTATTACGTACAAGTGCTTGTAAGAAATCTTGCACACCTGTGTCTTAAGGGCTAAATTCAGTGATGGGACAGTGGAAATAATTCTACCAAATTTATTTTGGTAGATCATGTCTTGAACAATTTCTAAAGGTTGTCCTTTATTCTAACAGTTGTGTTTTCCTTTTCTGAATACTACAAACCCTAAAGAGGGCTGTGCAAAGAAGGATGGTCAGGGAAGAGAAAAGAGCCCTCATTTCCATTAAAAACTGTTGCTTCTCAACTATTAATTTTCTCTCCAAACATTGGAGAAAAATGTGTAAATGTACAGAGGAGTCCTGATTCTTATAGCATAGAAAACATTTAGCCCTGACTCTGAAAATAACACACAGATACACAACCTAGCTCTGTTTCTACTATATAGTTAATGCATGTTTTTAGTATTTCCAATATATATATATGGCATCATCTAATAGAAGACAACAGAAGTTGTGCATGAGAATGAATTGATACAATTTGGCTAGATTTATTGTTGCAGTTAATGCAGTATTTAGCTAGTATAACATTACCTCCTTGATTTTTAAACTGTAACCACAATAGGGAACAATTTACTCCATTAGCAGAACAGGACAGATAATTTGCAAAGCTGCCCAGTTTCCTGCCTCCCACCTTGGACAATAACCTTCTTGGGAATTGTGAATTAATCCAGTTAACCCTGCAACCACAGGGGAGCCTAAGCAACACATGAAACACAGAGCACTGGAGCAGTGTAAATCTAATGTAAATATGTGGGCATTTAAAATTACCAGAGCTGCAGACCTGAGAGATGATGTTTTTGATTGAAAGCTCTGCTTCAGATTGCATATTGAATGCAGGTGTAAGTCAGGCAATGACTTCAGGTTTGTTACATCCATGGGGCTGGTGGGCCTTCTGGAATTCCAGGAGCAATTCTCAACAGCAAAAAGGAAATTAATTAGGATCATTCTTGACTTTCTAAGGAAAAGAGTTTCTATAGTATATAACTTTGTTAAAAATAATATCTATGTTTGGCGGGGGTTTTTTTCAGAATTTCAAACTTTCCGATAGGGTTTTCTTGCCGTTTTCAGTGTTTTCCTCATATGTGCATTTGTAAAACTACTAGTGAGAAGAAAGCAGTTACCAAAAAAAGGACATAGTAATCAGCTTTTTAGTGTAGTACCTAAGGATTTGGGGGTTGAAGAGGATTTGGGGACTGACTTTTTTTTTTTAGTGCTTCTGTTTTCCAAATGATTAGTGATTTTGGATGCATTATGGGCCTGCTTGTGTCAATCTAAAGTAGCTCTGATTTTCTCAGAACAAGGCTTTGCCACTGGAGAAGTCAAGTTACATCAAAGTACCTCAAATTAGGCACCCCCTGAACTGAGAGATTTAAAACTACCAGTCCTTTTTCATCTGGAAGCTGCATCTGGAAGCATTTTAACCCAACCAGCCTATTCTATTCTGATGCACATAAGTTACAGCATTTGCCCCATAGTCAGGTTTAATATTTAGCCAAATCAACAATAGAAATGCAAAGCTTGCATCAGATGCCTGACCTGGCATGGGACAGATCGACTTACATAGAGTTTCAGTCGAAGAACTTACTCGATGTGGAAAATGGAGCTGGGATTCAGCCAAAACAGTAAAACATTCTTTGAGAGGCAGCACTGCTCATTGTCAATGCCCTGCGGTGTGTGGTGGTTAGTGTTTGCATAGGACTTACCTTTGTGAAGGCTGACGTAAGATGTAGTTACAATCAGTGTTCAAAGATCTTCTCCTGTGATGTAGCTCTCTTTGCTGCCTGAACACAGGACTGTAGGTCTACAGATAACAGAGTCAGCTTCAAATTTTACAGGCCTGTAGGAATGGGAAGAATTGTGCTGGCATCATGGGATACGTACGGGTGTGTCTTTGCCTCCTCCCTCTACAATGGTACTATCCTGTTAATATTAGTCTGCCAAGTTAGGTACATTATGTTCTAACAAACACAGCCTCCTAATTATGTTTGTTTGACAGACAATAAACTTTATTTTCAACAGGTGGTCTGTATGGGATCGAAGGCTGCAATATTGCAATTGATTTTGATCATTCTTCTGGTCTGGGAGGTCAGGCTCTGAGAAATCAGAGAGAAGCCAGTTATTCCTACCAAAAAAAAAGAAAAAATCTTTCAAATGTCCAAAGGAAAGTTGTGTTATCTTTTATGAAAAAATAATCATGACACTGTGTGGTATTTGCTAATGGACAGGTGACATAAGCAATGTCCTCCGAAGGAATGCAGTTGTTTGTGGTTATTTACATTCCTGCTGTGAGCCAGAAATAAAATCAGAGCTCCATAGCATTAGAGAAAGGTACTTTCTCCCTCAGTAGCAGTCCCTGCAGCAGCAAAGGGGTAAAAATAACACTAAGAGCAGGTCAGTGACAGAGGAGCAGAATGCAGCACTCCTCCTCAGCACAGCCTGGTGAACCCAAAGGAATGGCCCCAGGGCCAGAGATTTGTTGCCTCAGGCTGCTGGCTTGGCTGAGGCGTTTTCTCCAGGTGTCGACAATCCAGGTGGACTCTTTAAAACAAGACAATAACAATTTTAAAAATAGCTTTAAAGAAAGAGAAAGCAAGCACTTAGGAAAACCAGCAGGCAGAGGGAAGGAGGAAGGTTAGGTATGGAGCAGAGGGACTAGAGAGGACGATGGAGGAAATAAAGGGGAAAAATGACAAATTGAAAACAATTGATGAAAGGAGGGACTACAGAAAGGACGGACAATGTAAAGAGGTGAAATAAAACATGATCTCATATGCAGACATGATTGGGAAAGGTTATTTCACCTTCATTTTTATTTCCTTGGCAGAGAAGGGGGAGCTGTAGGGATGAGGAAATTAAGTGTTTGGTGCTGGTGCCGATGGAAACTTTTGTTTCAGCTGCAGCTCAGGCAGGGGAAGAATTTCCCTTGGTCAGACCTAGGTGAGGGCTTACAGAGCAGTGCTATCTGTGATGGAGGCAGAAGCCCTTAATATCTGTATTAATTTTTCAGGCTCTGAATAAGGAAAGCAATGTCAATGAGGCTTTAACATACTTGCTACTGACATGTGACATGCATCTATAAATATTCAAGGAATGATGGGATCACTTAACCACTCTTTCTTTGTTTCAGCCTCAGTTCCCACCCCAAACTGAACTGGAAAATTTTTTATGGACTTTGGCATGTCTCAGTTAAATTAACCTCCCCCCCCCCCCCCCCCCCCCCCCCTTTCTATACCTCCTTTCCTGTCTACTTCTTCTGAATCACTCTCTCAAGCCGTGTCCAGACTGCTTTCAGCTCTGGCATTGAACTGCAGCTTGTCACTAAAGGCATCCTGGCATGCACATAAAAGGGATTTGGAGGTGGAAATGACCACCAGTTAAATCACCTCATCCTCCCTCTAGTCAGTGCAGGATTGTTCCTGCAGCACGCTCCCAAGGGCTTGGGGTTTTAATGCTTTGAGCAACAGAAATTCCACCCCCACCCCCTTTGGGAGGAGTGCCTGAGAGCTAATAGATCACACTCTTACGCAATTTTTCCTGATACATAGCCTACATTTTCCTTTGTTTGATGTCTTTACTACATTATTCCTATTTATAACTGGTGCTGGGTGAATCCCAGGTGGTTCTGAGGTTCATTTCTGTTTAAGAAGGCATGCAAAAAGGCAGAGACTAGTCCACATTCTTTAAAGCTTTTGGTACCTTCCTGACAGGCTCCGTTATTTCTTCCCTAAAACTGCCCAGGACCCAGTAGGCGGCCTCATTTCTCTCTAGCCCAGGAGGGTAGGATGTTGGATACTGGCCAGTCCTCTGCTCTGGTAAATCTCTTCTGAGAACAGAGACCAAAGCCCTGATCTCCTCTATCTATAACATGCCTTTTTCTAGTTATTACCCAGTAGACTAATTCCTCCAGTTTTATTTCCTGTACTCATCTAGCTGTTGCCATGCTTTTTTTTCTTCCTGACCTAATTGAGAGGGTTTATCAATACCTTTTAATTGGACCAGTTCCTTTGATACCTGAGCATGAAAGATACTTAAGTATTTTTTCTTAAGAAAGAAAGATATTTCTTAAGCTGTCATTCCAGTCGATACCCCATGAAACACTGCAGTAATCAAATGGGAGCAAGTGGGATCCCTTCCCTTGTTCTGAAGAAATCTTGCATGAAAGGATTCAGTCAAGGGCTGTGAATTCTTCCTTTAGAGACTCCACCCTGCAGAAGCACAAGTACCGTAGAGGAATCTCAGCATACTCCACGCTTTAAGGCTGCCCAAGCAGTAGTTCAACATAATCATTACTGGCAATTAATGCATATTATACACGTGTGCAAGTTCAGACTGTGCTGTCAGGATTTTCTCACTATCTAAAATTCTTCATCATACGGGCAGCTTTCTCCATCTTCAGATGTCAGAGACATTAGTCCAGTCCTTGATTCAGGCATCTAATTTGGCCAGGACACGAGTCACACTCAGAGGGACTGTTCCTACTACTGTTCTTTTAATAAATACTAGTTGCCAGAGCTGTAACAAACCCCAGATCATATCTGTCTTCGGTTTGGTTTGAAGACGGATTTAAATCCACAAATTAAATCCAGCATGTCAGAATGTCCCCTGTGATATTGTGTATAATCTGTCTTCTCACTCTTTCCCTTTGAAGGCTAAATGACAATAAAAAAATTGATCTGCTGCAGCAAGAGAAATAAGAAGCAAGAAATGCCTGCTGTAGTCTGGTAGTCTAGGCATTTAGATTATGGGAAAAATATTTTTAAATGCCTTTACTCAAGGCATTTTCATTTTGTATACCACAGTAAATGCGTTCAGCAAGACACTGGTTCACAAAGAGCATTCATATTTCGATTGTTCTCTTAGGAGACAGAAAAAACGCAGTTCTATCCCTGATCCAAACCCAGGACCCTGGTTTTCCCCCAGTCACACCACTACTACTCTAACACTAGGCAAGAGGTAGGTGGAAGAGGCACGAGCACCACTTGTCCTGTATGTTTTGTATGGTTGCCTGCTAGACCCCAAAAGGGAGACAGAAGGAGAAATAACCAGTTGTGAAGCTCGCTGGCTCACAGACAGCACAGTAGTAGGTGGTCTTTGGTGGTTGTTCACACAGTGAGTACTAGGAACAGTGTCATGGTTTACCCCAGCTCCGCTGGAACCAGGACAAGTAGGTTGGGGGAATTGCTTTGGTACTACAGCAATATAGGTGGGAGAACAGAGCTTCCAGAGACATGAGCTTTCTAAGTCCCCTTATGTCCTGGACAAACATAAATCCATGGTTACAGTTTTTGCCATCAGCTAGTTTCTGCTATACATATATGTATCTAAAATTTGAAAGGTAGGGTTTAATGTGTAAATTGAATGGCAGTGTCAAGAAGTAATAGACACTGATAATAAACTACTGCACCGCCAGAACAGTGTAATGAGTTATAGAAATGGAAATAGGGTATTTTTTTTCTGAGGCAGATGACTGAGGACCATCAAACCAACCCTAAGATGACTCAGGAAAATTTACCAAGAATAGCATATGTACACAGGGACACCCTTTTTGGCATTACAGACTGTAAATTATGGTTATTCCTAGGAGGCAACAAAAGTCATTGTCAGTTGTACAATTACTTTTTATTGGCAGTGCTCTTTCAACTCAAGAAAACATTGGCTGAGGTTCAACATCAAGATCTGGCTCAAATGCCACCATAATTTTTCAGAAATGTGATGAATGTTCCCTAAGAAATAGTTTCCTAAGAAAGCCACAAGAATGTGTCGAGCTAGGATACAGGATATCTAGAATGATATCCAGAAGTTGCTGCCCCTGAAGATCAATCGCTATAATTTCACCAAATGAAATTTTTACCTCTCAGACTGCCCAGTACTCTGACAGAAAGACACCTGACACATTTGGATGAACTGTTTCATAAATATTGATGTATGTATACACATACACAATTCACCACACATATCTCAAGCATTCACGTTGAAGGGTAAGATACTAGACAAGAAAATCTAGTGACAGTGGAAGAACATCCTGCCACTGTGAAGGTAATGACATGTTGGACATGCTCCAATAGCCTGAGGGTCATATATTGAACATAAATTCAGTCAATAATCTCTCATGCCATATTCCCAAACCTGAGCGAAAACTTTTATTTTATTGAAGCTGATATTTTTTCCGCTGCTGTCAATGAAGGCAAGATGTCAAAAGTTTCTCCTACTGTCTTCCCTGACAGTGTATCCCTATGATATAGCAACAGTAAAGCATGTATCATTACTGATCTCAGTTCTATCAAACTTAGAATATTAGTAAACCAATCTTTAGTTTATCCTCACTAGAATCTTAAATTGCTAGAATGGAGACAAGTCATGTAAAATGTGCACTTTTGAAAAAGATCACAAAACACCTTAAATGAATACTGCAGTTATCAGGAACACAAAACACAACTTGTACAATTTTTTCTACAGTGCTTTATACAGAAATACTGGAAAATCGCTACATACTTCCAGAGAATTCCTGTTTGCAGTGGGATGAAAACGTAAGAGCATAACCATCAAGTCAAAGCAGGAGAAATAGTAATTTCTATCTGTAAAACATTCATAGAATTAGAAGTGTATCTCTGAAGAGGCAGATTTAAAATCATCTCAATCCTAACTTGTATCGGGAATACCTTCTACAATTTCATAAAGTTAATCTCTTTGCACCTTTAATCAACTGTAAAAACTGGTAATATTAATTTCCCTGTTGGCAGTATGGAATTAATTAAATTTAGTGAGAAATTTAGATTTACCAGTGAAAGGCACTGCAGCTAGGAAAGCAGTTCAACCCTCCCCTAACTGAATGGGCCTCTCCAAGCCTCTATTTTTGCTCTTTGCTTTTTTCTTTCCTGGGCTGCAGAAAGATTTTAGGTTCATAGTTAACCCAGAGGATGTTTCTGTCTCTCTATCAACTCTCCAGTGAATTCTTGGTACTTGTGGTTTTGATACGATTGTGATCAGATATTTCTTCCTCACACTCATTTCCAAGTTATTTTAGATTATAAAGGCCTGGCATACTCTCAAGCACAAATCTTAAATTTGGCAACATTGCTGTAACAGACACATGCATACAGAAAGCAGAGGACTAGACAAAACAGGATAATTTGAAGACTGTATTTAAAAGCACAGGAAAGAAACAGAATTCAATTCCCCTAATTTGATAAGATTGCTGCAAAATGAACTTGTAGCTTAGTAAAATGTGTAAGTTTTGCCTCTCTGCAGGCTATAAAAATCAATGCTTACTAGTTAAGGTTTCAAAGTATTTCAGTAATTTGGTTCCTATTTAATTGCATTTCTGGAGGACTGAGAATAAATGGAAAAATATCAAAAGTTTGTTTATACTGATTAAAACCTTTCCCAGACCTTAAAATACCAGTGGGAATTTTCTTCCCAAAGAAAGGTTAGATTGATTCCTGGTTTAATCAGTTGCTAACCATCATTAAAAATAGGGGTTTATATGGTGTCTTAGACCCAGAATAACCCTCCTGTAAGTCCGTACCACCTGACAGCACCCTCTATATGAAACAGACCAAGAATGTAGTAAACAGGTAACAAAAGACACCACAGAAACAGGTGATAACATTCCTACATCTTTAATGGAAACATTTTGTTACAATTTAGGTTATGTGATATTCTTGCATTTTTAAAATGTGTGAAAGAAAATGCACAGAATAAAAAGTCAAGGACACCAATGAATGTAGATATTTTAAATGACCAAGTCGTAAAAGAAATAAAATACATTACACAAATAAACAAAGGTTATATCCACAGTCATGAATACGCACTCTCCTCTACACAAAAACAACAATAAATAAAATCACATTATATGCAGATAGTTCTACTTACATCAGTACAATATACTGTGCAGCTTTCAATTTGTTTTCTACTAGACTGGTACTAGGTTTCTCTGTTGTCCAGTATTTTTACATTAATAATGAACAGTATCACTGAAAAAAGGGGACAAATTTAACATCCACACTGTCTATCCTGAGTCCTCTTAGTTTTGTGATGATTACACTCTATGCACAGGAAACACACCAAATTCTACCCATTGCCTTCATCCTGCCACTCTACCCAGTCTTCTCAGCACTTTTTAAGACCTGCACAGTCAAGATGACATTGTTACTAGGTAAATACCCAACCTAAGGGCATGGTACACCCTGAGCAGGTCCTATGCACCACTTAAATCCCATTTCAATTTTAGGTAAGGGGTCTATGTGGGATTTAAAAGGTGAATAAGCTTTCTGCCGAGCCTCTGAGAAAGTAGATATTGAACAATAAAGACTGTACTCTGCAGAAAGAGCTTGATCCCATCCTCTCTGCAGTCAATAGTATCATCATGGGAGTATAATCAGTCCCTAAGCATTTTCCCTCTTCTCTCTCCCTAACTCACCTGCACAGATATTTTCCCTATATTCTCAACAGATCTTTTCATCCCTTGCATCCTATACTGCAGAAGTCATCACAACACCTGCCACAATGCTACATCAGGGAGATACTAAATATGGGAGGACACATTTATCATCTCACATGGCACCAAGATAAATGACCACTGATGAGTAACTGTGGTATTGGCTTTTCAGTGGTGGCTCCTTCCGCTGTCACACTGCATCCACAGTTCACAGAGAAACAGAAGTCCAGCTCATCACCAAGTATGAACGAACATAGCTGTGCTCATTATGTCTGCTGATGGTTTAGTATAACATTAGCAAAGCCTCTGTTCATAGTTTGGGGGGGGAGAATTGTGTGTTCCCTGTGCATATCAGTTGAGATTACAAAAGAAACCATTAAAACAAGATTTTTCTTTTTAAATACCCTTTTGGTACATTTTCTTTGCTTGCTCAAGTGTCCTCTAGAAACATTCACATGACAGAAACACCAAGCAACAGTTCACACGGAGTGGATTTTAACCTTTCAAAGATTTAACACCTAATGAATCCACATAATTTTTCTGAAGTACTATAGCTTAACATACAAACTTTAACAGTGTTCTAATATTTAGAATATTTTGCCTTTGACGCAGAATACTAACTTAGTGGTTAGTGAAGCCTCTCCTTTCGAAAGCTAGTTTTGTACGCTATAAATTCGGTGTATGTCAGTTAGGAGGCATTCCGAAAGGTAAATTCTGGAAGAAGTAATAGCATAATAAAACAGTCTATGTAATGATACACTGGACATAATTAAACACTAGCCCAAGAAAGCCTCAAAGCCATGGCAGCATTACCTTCTTGATCAAAACCAGCAGTAACCTCATAAAAACACCAACATTAACCTTTATCCTTTCTTCCTCTATGGGTGAGATAAATGGAGAGCTGCATTTATGCCAGACTTAAGGCTTCGCTGGGGCAAACCACAGTGCTTAGGCTTCCTGTCATTCTCTAGAAGAGAAAAGACACTATCAAAGTCTGCCGCACAGCTTGCTGACCCCCGTAGACAGCCAGGTCTGAGGTCTCTCACAAACAGCTACTTGTTTCAATTTCAACAATCATTTTCCATCAGTCTCAGAGCTCGGATGTTAAAAGGTATCTGGGAAAGGAAAAAATACAGGCCTCAAGCCATCTGAATTCATTTCTGCCTCTAAGCAGGGATATGCACAGTGCAAACACTTCTATTCTTCCACTTGAAAGGTTTCACACACACACAAATCTTTCTGTGCTTTCAACAGCAAAAAGGAGAGAGGGGAAGGAGAGGGGGCACACACAACAACATCTGAAGATTAAACTTCTTCCAGTATGTCCTTAAAAATATATTCCAAAAAGTAACTTTTGTATTTCTTTGTTTCTAAAATGGGCTAAAACTGCCTCCTACAAAACATGCACTTTGCTGAAATTTGTGCCTCCATTGCTCACTGTTGTGAGACAAGTTGCTAGGGCACGTTCCCAACCAAAACAAAACATAATATACCATTAGAAACTAGTATTTCTGTTCCCATATGTCCTGCTTTGGGGAGGGGGTCACTACATTTGATGTCATTTTATAGCAACAACAATTAAAGTAAAAAATAATAAAAAAAAAGACTGGCTGGCATCACCTGACATCATCTCACCATGCTTTGACTACTGCATTTTCGGCAAGCCCAGTGGCACCCAGTAATCATTTTAGCTTTAAGGGGACTGCTTCTATGACCACAATTTATGGTGCCAGCCCCGGTGTTTTTAAAAGGACAGGACATCAGCTGCAAAATTGAGATTAAACTTCAGAAAGTTTTTGGCCAACCCGATTTTTCAACTTTCCTTGGTTAAAAGACCTGCAACATCAGACAATTCTGGGTCTAGATCTGAGATAATGGCTGGTGTGGCCATGGGCTGAAGCAAGGTGTGCTGGCAGCTGAGCAGCACAGCAGCAATGAACAACGGCTGAAATTTTGTAAAAGCCACCTCTCACTGAAGAGGGAGCATTTCTGACAATGATGGAAAATGGCTGTCTCTTTTCAAAGTACTTCTGAAGCTAGAGAAAAGAGCATGAAAAAAATAGGGAACTCAAGAGTGTTCACTCTACCCTGTGAGAAAATGAGGAAAAAAAACCTCAACTGCTTTATTTAAAGAAACAAACCAGCTACATGTCTACTCTGAAGCACAGAGGAGGGTAGTGAAGGATGTGGAACTGTCTTGAGCTCCGGAAAAGGTGGACTGAATTGCCAAAGAAATTTATGACCAGGACTATTAGCTTCCTGTCTTTGATGTCTATTCTTGGCTTTCCAGGAGCATTATGGCATTCATGAGGTGAAAATCGCACTGGAGCCAAGGTCAGCTAAGGCTGATGCAGGCTGTTCTACTGCAATGCTGAGAAATTCACTCTGAACTGCTTCAAGATGCTGACTTTAAAGCCTGAAGACACTTCACCAAGGGCCTGAGCTTACTTCCTCTGAATCAATGAGAGGGCTTTTTTGTCAGTTAATGACAGTGTGATAGCACCTCCAAGCAAAAAAACGAATCAGAAATCAACCTCCCAGTAAAACATGCAGTCAGGGAGCACACTCTTAGTTTGTCCAGCACAGATGTTCTCAAAGCGTTAGCTGCACCTTAATAATTCATTAAAAAACAACAAAATACTATCAATAATGTAATAAAGCATTTCTTAAAAACAAATTGAAAATAGATCAATAAAGTTTATTTTGAGAAGTGAATATCTGTTTAATAAGCTGAATTCTGGCCACAATCTTGCAAGGTGCACAGCACTCTCAATCAAAGTTTTAGCAATGACTGAAGGTTCTCAGAACGTAGCTGGGTTTGGTCTTCAGTGAAGCACATCACAGAAGGAATTGGTAATTAACTGATGATGGTGGTAGTCACAGACAACTCGGGACACACGAACTGTCTATAAACAAAACTTCCAGAACTACCAATACCGCAGGACAAAGCATCTAGGCATCTGACTCTGAAGTTGTGGGTCTTAGCATACTAAATCACAGGTACTCTTGAAAGTTTTGCTTCATCTTTCTCAACTTGCCGTGGAAGTCTACACACTGAAGATAAGAGGCTGGAAGTCAAGTAATTTGTCCACAGAATCCTCAAAAAGAGGATCCTGAGGTGAATCAGCTATTAAGCTGATGAGTGTTTGGTAATTTAAAAAGTGCTAAATTAGCAGAATTTGCCAAACTTTGACAAACAAAAAGTATGAAACCACTAGTTTAATTTCAATTTAACAGGCACAACTGTAAGATTTAGCAACAAATATATGGCCTACGGGGCCAATCTTTCTCCAATTCAAGCATATGGCAAGATTCCCTCTGGTTCAGCCACGGCCAGGATCATACCCTTTGGTCCCAAGTGAGCAAAGCACTTAGAAGCTGAAGTTGAGCATATTTTAAGTGTGTTCTAAAGTGCTGACCTGAGTCAAGGCCCTCCTTGTGCTGCTCTGTAATACAGACATATGTTTGTAATACGGGCAATTTGTTGAAGCCAAAAATGTAGGTTTTGAAAACTCTTTTGAGAATCAATTATTATTATTTTGATTAGACATTCCCTTACAAAGTTTGAAGCCTAAACATTGTGGCATTGAGCTAATGCAGATGAACCAGAAAGGAAAAGTGCATTAGCTGGTAAAGAATCTCTCTGCTGAATAATCTAAACTCAAGGCAGTTTTTGATCTATGGGCCATAGAAGACCTGGGAACTATTAGCAAGAGGCCTGTGAAAGGCAGCTAAGAGGAGCAAGTTTATTTATGCTATACAGGAATCTACTTATGTGAAATGTCTTAAATTATCTCCACACTCCCATGGGAAAATGCACAGGTAGGTGTGCACCAATTTAGAATGATTAAAGCCTGTTGAACTAAACTGTTCTAATGGGCAAGAAAGGTTCACCTTTCTTAGAAGGTCCTAGGATGTAAAGTTGTGGCAAGGCCTCCATCAGCGCCCCACCAACAGACATCTCATAAAAACACTTCTTGAGGTCATGATTAAAAACCCTACATAAAACTGGTGATCACAATTATTACCTTTTTAATTAAAAAGTGACCTTTCATGATACTTTTTTTTTAGTATGTTTAGTTATAGTGAGATGACACAATAAAAAAGCTGTCTTAACAATTTATTGTCCCAGCCAGATCTCCCGGCTCAGATCTTCTGGTCTGATCTGACGGTGCATGGCACAGCAAAAATGCAGATCTACACTACTGTCTGGTTCCCTAACTAGTGACTGAGTACTAGTTCACACTGCAAGGCAAGTCATAAAAAACATCATTTTGAAAAAATTTCATGCTTCAAATCACACCTTATTTTCTCTACATATTTAAAAATTTTACTTCCCTTTTTCTGTGGCAAAGTAGTCAAATCAATAAAAGAAAGCAAAAATGTTGAAAGGTGTATTTGCAAAACAAGTAGTAGATCAAAATCCCCTTGGAAATTATTTTAAAAAAACCCAAACCTTAGGCATGCCCAGGGGCTCAACAAACTCAACTGCTTGAAAAAAATTCCAAAAACTAATTAGGAAGTCTTTTTCTCTCCCCAGCTCCACAGCAGTATGAATGCTGCTCTAGCCTACATTCTTCTCTGGTGCCCGTAAGATAAGGAGGCTACTTCAGAAAACTGTCCTTTGACCACAGTGTTACTTTGGCTAAGGCACCTTTGCAGAAGTCATACAGGCCCAGACTGGGAAACGGGACGACGGAAATCTACTATGTGAACAGCAGCTGTTACAGTGAGTCCTACAGACACCAAATCTACCTGGTCTACAGCTGCTCTAACAGTCAGGAAGCCCTGCTCTCAGGCTGCCTGGGACATTAAACAGTATTTCACAAGGGCAGCTGATGAACTCCTGCATATGCTAGGAGACAAGTGAAACATAAGAAAAAAAAAGTCCACAGAAACACTCCATGGGGTATTTCCCCATCAACAAACAAAAGGCAGCAGAAAGAGCCAGCTTTCGTTTTTCATTCACTTCAAGCTACCCCAAAATGGTTTCTCTGAATTGACACTCTGGCTTCTCAGGGCCTAGAAGTTTTGTAGAACATAGACTTCAATGCCAGTTTTGAGATTAACTTTCAAGTCTGACTATGACTGCTGAGACCAGAAAGTTCTGCTTATGAAATCAGAATAGGATAAACCAAAAAATGTCACACACTAGACCCATTGTCACAGCTGGATTTTCCCAGACAATATTTTTACGGGTCTTCTTCACCACATTTATAACACGTACTGTTCATTTCCATTTGCTGACTAGAAAGCGCAGAGCTCTCCTTCGTCTAGTATAAAATAATATGTCAGTAGCTAATTCACCACAGATTCAGCTTTGCTCCTGGTAAAGTCAATGGCAAAAGTCCCAGGGACACTGATGGCAGCAGGATTAAAGTCAGCCCTAGAGGAGTGTTTTACCACCCTGATTCCTGAAGGTAGTTCGTTGCATGTTTTATTGTACACTCATGAACAGTTTGTCTCACTGACTAATGCAGGACTACTTAACATGTGAAAAGTTCATTATTTTCAGGATCAGGGCTGCCATCACATAGACAATCCAATAACTGCATTTATATTGTTTAAGTAACTAGTTGAATGTTGCACATGCCTGGAGAAGAAAGTCGGACAAAAAGTCCATTACTATCCGTAAAGTCACTTCTCCTCCCCTAAGTACTGGTTCTAAAATGTATTTACAGCTGTTGACCTTCCCTGCATGTTAATCGTATCATAAAAAATGTATTCAAAACATTATCTCCCTTAATTTTTAATCCTACCAAAGCAAAAATAGATACTTTAATAGAAAAATACAAGATAAAAATTATGCTAAAAATAAAATGGTAGCATGGAATGTCATTTTTACACAAAAAAGATCCCCTTTTGAGTTGCCTCAGCTATACAAACACTTTCATATTTACAATTTTGGATGCAGTCCTGTGCTCACTGAAGTTAATGTGATTTTGCCATTGACTTCAGTGGGAACAGGAACAGGCTCTACATGGACTGTATCTGCCTCTCTGAAAAGTCATGGCAGTGGAGAGAAAAGAGCATGACAAAACACATATAAGACTGAGGAATCAGCCAGTCCTCTCTGGAAGCCTGATTATCTTTTGTCTCACTATTTCACACCAGTGAAACTCCTCCTTCTTCACTGGAGTTTTACCTAACTACCAGCACCGAAGAGGGAGAATCACTGCTTTTGATTGTGATACTATACCAACAAGGAAAGAATGGTTTGTGTGTGTTTCCACCTGCCTGACTTTCTCAGTGGAGTTAATTACATCCCAGTGGAGTTAATTACACCCAAGTGCCAGTTGCCTCCAAGAACTAAACTCCATATGCCCAATCTTGTATCCCCTGTAATCAATGGCAATGATTCAGTGATGCAGGATCATACCCCAAATTAATTCCTTTTTTCCTTTTGACAGCAACCAGCACCTGCACCTCTGAAACCATCTTTGATACCCACGGGTGAGATGCAATTAAGGAAGGAGGTGGTAGGAGCTAAAAAAAAAAAAAAGGGAACTGAATGAGGCATTCCCCATCAACTAAACCCAGATCTGCTGCCCTTAATATATGCCTTAAGAAATACTGTCTTTTCATATTAAGTACATCCTATAACATCAAATTGCATCATTTTCTTTTTTCATGAGATGAAAGGCCATGTGGCATAATGTGATTAATAAATCATTCCTGAGCTTCTGAAAGAAATTAAGACAAAATTACTGCTTAAAAGAGTGAGTTCTTCAAGAGCCTCCTCTTTTTACACTGATGTCTTTGGTTGTGTCCTTTTCCCTAAATCTTTTTTTCCCCAGGAAGAATGGGATCCTTTTTCTTCTTCTTTATGCAGCAGAAAAATGAGATCTAATGGAGTCTTCACGTAACTGCCGATGTTTCCCCATGTTACAGTCCTCCTGTCGAGTTCGCCTCTCAATAGTTATTCTGTATTTCTTTCTGCATGAAAGGAGAGGAACAGAGTGAGAAATCCTTCTCCAGCTATAGAATAACAGGACTTCCCTTACAAAGAATGCCTGTAGGGGACAGCTGGGTGCCAGTTGAAAAATGAAATGTGGCAGAATGTGAAACCCTGGTCAAAGATTAAAGTAGTTTGCCTCAGAACATTTTACCCAGGCTCAAGAATGCCTGTTAATTTCTACACGGCAGTCTCAAAGCACCAAGACACAGACATTTGCTTCTTTGAAAATTTCTGATCTAAGTGATTAGGAAGTTTTTGTGAAGTGTCATGTGAACTGTGTTACATCACTGCTTTTTATTGATCAAAGCCAAATTCTTTCCACTATAAGAGGGGGCACTTTCTGCAGAGTTCAAACAACAGATGAGACTCTTTATTCAGTTTCATTTCTCACTGAAACTATATATTAACTAATCCTCCCATCTCCCTCTGAGAAAGCTACTATGTTTGTAATGTCAGAGGAGGTAGTATGATGAATTAAGAAGGGGGATGTAGAGGATAGATAAGCAGTAAATACAATTGCTCATGCATCAGACACAGTTTTTCCTGTGTGTCTTCCTCTAGGGCCTTTTGAAGAATTCTGTTATGTTACTTTATACGTCAAATAAGCCCTCTGACTGTCTTTCAGTTTGCCCTTTAGTATCCAAATCTCCCTCAAAAATCATAAGAAGATTCACATTTATATTTTATGCCTTTATGCTTCTACTGAGTTTCAGGAGCAATTTCTCAGAACAGCATTAGTCCAGCCCCACGTGCGCACAGTACTGCTTGTGCAGATGAATGACAAAAAGCCTGTATGCCAAGGGCATGCATAGCAGGAGTAAGAGCTAGGCACGTAGCAGTGGAAGAATGATTTTCAAAACAGCAAGGTTTTAATTTAGGTAACATGGCTCAATAGAAAGTGGGAACCTACAAATTCTGAAAAAATCCCCTAGATGTTTGTGTCTGTATCAGTAAGCTCCAAAATAACTTGAAAAACCTATGTTCTTTACTTCATTTATGTATTTTCAAGTCAGATCCTTCCACAGGTCAGAGCATGCACAGTGGCACCTTACGCACAAGGACAGGTCTACATTTTAGAAATGTAGCTCTCTAAGTTTAAATCCTTTCAAAGCTATGTATTAGAACTACTACCCAGATCTTTTAACAGGTTGCATGCACACTCAAAGCTGTGTTTGCATGCTCATTTGTGGTAATCACAGATCCAAATGAGATGTAATCAGAATGCACATATACAATTTGAAAGGTACAGAAGCTGCAGGTACAAATTACTTCCAGGCACACAATTTCTAGACCTGCATCTTCTGAAAATCTGACCCACACATCCTGATGTGTTTTGTTTTCATGTGTTCATTGCAATGGTGGAATTAGAGAGCTGTCCCTACTTCTGCTTTGAGTGGGTGCAATCAGATCTCCAGGGTGAAATTCACTCGTGTCTTTAGATGTAAATCTATCTGATAAAGTACCCACTAATTCCTTCAGTCAATGGAGAGAAATAGATATTTCTAAGAGGCATTCTTCTGAGCTGGTTTAGCTTTTACATGAGGATGACATGAACTTCACCCAAAAAAGTGCCACTTTCTCCCTCTGACCATAAATACAAATACTGAGTGTTGAGCTCATGTGTGTACATCTACTTTTACAGACACTCACCTTTGCTCACATGGATTTTCAATCCAAATCTTTCTGTCAGATGACTAAGAGTTTAAGGCCTGTTCCTACAATAATGCTTTGCATAATTTTATACCAGCTCAGGATACGTCTTTTGCCTCATTTCTTGTCCTTACATACCAATTCCCTCCCAGTATCAGCCATGCTAAAAAACACACCTGAAAATTATAATCTCAGATTGAGAATGTATAAAAGATGCAAGAACTTCTGATGACACACACTATAAAGACAGACTTTTATTTTCTTTTCCTTTGTCTTTTAAAGACAGTCTTTAATCAGTCCCAGCTAACTTATCTCAAACCCACATAACAGACTATGTAAACATCAAACACATGCAAGAATACAATCACCCTGCAAAATTTCAGTTCTAACTACTTGGATGAATAATCCTGAATATCTTTTGAAACCCTGGATTGTGCTGGTGAATTGAAGCAGTTCTTGCTTGTTTCATTCTGTTAACATTTTATCATAAATACTTTTATTGGATAACATTATTTGATTCTTATATGCAGAGGTTAATTCTATTCTCCTATCTATCTTTCTCTTCCATAACATAAGAGGATAAATTATAGTATATATAAAGATGCCGAACATGTATAACTAATTTATTCTGTCAGTGTCAGATCAACTCCCAAGACTTTAGATTTGCTGACTAGCAGTGTAAGAATTATCTTACTTAAACAGGAATAAAACACTCATCATCCTGCACTGACCTCAGCTTATTAAGTTAAATGCACAGCTTTGAAATTCAAATGCTTTCTTATACCAAAGCAGAAATCTCTTTCTAGCTTCCAGTACAATTCCACTCAATACTGAAAAACTAAGCATGGTACCAGGCAGGTCATATAAATCTCTTCCACGATTACAGCCTGCACAATTGTGCTGGCAAGGAGTACCAAACAAAGAAGGCTTTTAAGGCCAGGGCACTTTACTGAAGAACTGCGAATGACCAGAACTCAGTGGAATTACTTCAATGAGTAAAGTTACTCAGAGATGTACATGGTTACAGGATGAGGCCCTGAGTCAGCACAATGTTTTGGATATGCACAAAAGGACAATCAAAGTGTGTTCACTGCCTTTGGTGGGAATGTTACCACAGATTGTTATGGCACCTCTCTGTCTACCATCAAGGATGTGCTGCCAGGAGCTGAGAGGTTTGGATGATGAGTGAAGAGTTTACAGAACTTTCAATGAATTGGACTAACCTGAAAAAGTAAAAAGCCATCAGCAGTCCTGCTCCAAGCAAGGCACCCACAACTATTCCTGTAACTGCTGATTCTCCTAGACCACCTGCTTGAAAAGGGGAAAAATAAACAATCAGAGTTCATATTGAGAACTATTTGCGTTCACATATTGGAAAATGCACACAACTAGGAAATGACTGACCAACATCAGATAATATCTAAAGCCTTTGAGAGCTCAGGACTCCATGGGAACCTCTTCCTTAGTTCCTGTCTCTGCATGTTTATTTTTTGGTCTTGCTTTCTTTGGGGTTAAAGAAGTCCCCAAGATCAGTGTCAGATGAAGACACAATTCTAGAGCTGTGATACACAGGAATGTTGTTAAGAAACTGGTCTGGATAGCTTGGTCTGAATCATAACACAGACTGGGATTACAATGACACATATAATAAGACTCAGGACTGAATACGCTCTGAGTCATTATAACAGAAACAAACTCATTTCACCTGGTTTAGCAGCACAACCCTCTATCGCCCAAGTTTATTAAAAAGACCGTATGATTATCCAACAGCACCTGAATTTTATTCTTTTTCTGAATCTATGCTGTTTCACGTTAAAGCCATGTGAGCTGTGCCTTGTTCCAAATCTCAACAGAGGCAGAGCCGGGACACAGTGGCTAGGGGGAGCCCAAGTAGGGACTGTCACTCTACAAAGTGCAGGGCAGCTGAAGAACAATGGCATTTTCATGTGGGTGCAGCCTACTCCCTTTTCCATGCCTCCCTGAGTTTGTCAAAAGGAACAGAGAAATATTAAGGAAATTAAACTGCTCCCTCCTCTTCACTTATCCTTGACCCCTTAATAGGAATTTTGTCTGTACATCAGGATGTGCGGAAGGAAGAAGGTACATAGCTACACCATGCTGAGCATACAGGCTATGGCCTGGAAACAGTCTCTACAACATGTGTGTACACACAGGCTTTTCGGGGATCGAAGAATTATCAGGCTGCAGATACCTTTTCACTGCAGGACTAGCAATTTTTTTTTTCTGTGAAAAGCTAAGACCACCCTTTGCCACTGAGGCACCAGTATCTTCCTACCCTTATCTCCTTGCAATGTCCTGCTCACTACACCACCTTCTCTATGGGGGGCAGTCTCACCCTTCTCGATTCACAGGTGTTGCCCCATTCAACTGACTTCACTTCTTCTCAGCCTGCTGGGCCCCTTGCAGTGCCTTCTCATAGCATTGAAAATCATTCTGCAGTGGGATAACACTGCTCCCATCAGCACTGGCCTCCCCAGCTGCTAACTATCAATATGATTATTCTCTGTTTGGGGTTTCAGTTATATCTGTCTTTCTGGCTAAAAGAGATTTTACCTTTTAGCCCCTGGAAAGTCCTAAAGCCTCCAGGGACCTGGGTTGTGCATCATGATTACTGTCATGCTTAAGTTCAGGGAAGTGATTCAGACCACATACTACCCACGGCTGCCAGACCTTAACTTCCCAAAGAGTGAGCAGAGAGACGTAGTCACGATGTCTCAGTTGGACAACTCTGCTAAGTAATTTAATAGGGACCATTATGCTGCACCACCACATGGATTCCTCTCTCTGACAGCCTGGGCAGAAGCATTAAGTCACTAAACTTACATGATTTACATGGTGTATTGTTTGTGTGCTCTGAAACTCGGCTTTCATCTAGTCGCAGCCTGCCGTGATTCCAAGGATATTTCACATTTGATCGAATTTCAAAACGCCCCTGCTTTCCATAGTAGTCCCCGATCACCTATGCAAAAAAGAAAGGAATGAAAAGATTTTCCTGTGAACTTAGGTAAGTAAAACAAACAGGAGAGCAGCATCACTCTCTTGGACTCCTGTGGCAGGATGTTGAATCACAGAGAACAGGGCTGAAGGGGTCTGTGGGAGGTTATGTAGTGCATGCCTTGGCGCCGGGCAGGATCAGCTGAACAAAAGCATTCCTGACAGATGTTTATCTAACCTGTTCTTAAAAGCCTCTGAAGATGGAGACTTGACGATTTCTGTAGGCAGTTATTGTGGAACTTAGCTATCCTTACTGTCAGTGGTTTTCCCTAACGTGTAACCTAAATCTCCCTTCTTGCAGTTATCCATGACTACTTATCAAATTGCCAGTGGACATAGAGACTCTTCCTTTCTGAAACATCACTTTACATATTCACAGGCTCTTATCTGGTCTGCCCTCAGGCTTCTCTTCTATGTAAACCCAGTTCACACAGTTTTCTTAACCCTCTGAATATTCCTCCTGCTCTCCCTGCACTTTCTTCAACTGCTCCATAGCGGGTTGAGGGCTCAGGACTGTCACGCAGCTAAGTGAAAGTATCATTTCAAGTACCTTGTGTGCTGAGGCTCCCAACTACACACTCCAGGCTGGACTTTTCTATTTTGCAAGGATCTGGAGGCACTCAGAATCACAGAATTGTTCAGCTAAAATCTTCAAATCTTCTGAAGAACTACAACAGAGCCTGTAATTCTCCACCTTGTATTTCTGCAGCTGTTGATATTTACACACAAAGGGCCCTTCATGCTTATTATTCTGGTAACCTAAACTATTACTTCAGACCAATTCATCAAGATACTTTAGAATTTCAATCATATCCTCAACAGTAAATCCAGGCTTTATTCAAGATAACATATGTTGGATCTACTGCAATGTTGAAGGAATAAATTGTGCTAACAGTAGTAGGTCACTCATCTGAAAATAGTTGTAAAAAAAAAAAAAAAATCTATGTACAGTAATAAAGACCAAACATCATGACACTAAAGTAGTCAGAAGTGATGGCAGAAGCACATCAAAAGACGTATTTGTCCTACAATGGGTAAAAAACACGTATTAATACACTGGGTTTAGAATTCAAGCCATTGATAGCCTGTTAAAATCTTTCACCTGAATTTCATTTTGAAGGGAAAGAGTTAAAAGATAACTTGCCCTGGTTAGAGACATAAAGGTAGATTTCACACTAAATAAAGGAGCTAATTTCTCTCCCAGTTTTGCAACTGGGAGATAAATTCTTAGAAAAAAAAGACTTTTTTAACATTTGTTCAAAAATAAAGGTAAATTCAGTAAACTGGAAAAAGTAGAGGGGAAAAAAATTGGAGACCATTTGCAGGCAGCAGACTATTTATTAAGAGATTGTTTAATTTATCAAACAGGATTGGGAGACTCCTCTACTAGCAGGGCTTACTAAACATAAAAGCATGCAGAAAGGCTTAAGAAGAACAAATAGCTACAAGCAGCAACCAAACAGATTCAGATGAGAAGTAGGACATAGATTTTTAAAGAGCAAGAGTGGTTAAACAGTGGAACAAACATCGAAGGAGAAAGCGAGGCAGTCCCTGTTTTCAGTGTCCTCAAACAAAAGACAAATGCCTGTTACAGCGCGAGCTTTAGTCACGTGTAAACCACAGGGCTCCATACAAGGGTAAGAAACCTGCCTGCAATACAGCAGAGGTCAAACTAGGTAATCTGCTGTTTTCTTCTAGCTTTAAACTCTGTGACTGGACCTGGGAAAACAGCTCTGCCCAAACACCCATTCATCTGGCTCAGTTCAGCTGAGAAACATTCTCATAAGGACATAGAAAAAATTGGCAAAATGAATAAAACAAGGCATCAAAGAAACAATGTTTTTAGAGTGAAGCATGAGGGTAGAAATGAATGTAGCAGACATAAGTAGTAAGTAACCACATGTAAAATACGTTAATTGCATGTATATTTATATACATCATAGACAAACCAGATGGAAATTAAAATAAGCAGTATGTTAAAAGGAGAAATGTAACATCAAAGAAATAAAAGACGGTTTAAATTGCAAGTGAAAGAGCAATGGAAGGAAGGGTAGGAGAGAGGGATTAAATTGATAAACAAGACAAAACTCTAATGGACTGAACAAACAGCAGAGATACAAGCTGTTCAAGCCAAAGTTATCCCAACAAATTTCTACTCCTAGCTTCAATTAATGATGATTACTCCTACTCCAGGAGTCTCTGCAGTTCACTGCTGTAGTTTTTCAGTGATGTTTACATACCAAAACACACTAGACATCCTCATGCTTTTAAAAGGGCTTGTTGAATTTGTCTCTGCCGCAGCACTGACAAGAACAATATAACTTCACTGGATTCAAATCCACACATAGAAATGTCCAGCTCAGATTTACTACTGCTTTATGGCTGAGCTTGATGAAATAGGGGAGGCCAGCAAAGCTTAGGTTGATGCTGACTTTGCAACTAACAGAAGCTTTACGCTGCAGCTGGAGTTAGTGCAATGTATGCATTACTAAATGCAATCCAGTCATGCTATTCCCTATGTGCAGCTGGTGATATTTCTCATAGACTGTTTTTCACAGTCTGGCTGCTTCCACTCCTGCGGCATCCGGCGGAATAACCCATGTGGTGTATATGGAGTTGTCTGATTAAAATGCCCCTTGAACACTGAAAACAAGGCCCTCGGGTCTTACCACCTGATAAACAAGGTGAGGCAAGGTCTGCACTCCTGCCTGTGGCTGTCCACACGGTAAAATATCTGTACTCACTGTGTTTATACATCAGGGTAACTTGTGCATCCCTGTTGCTTCCTACCAGCGAATAAAAGGTCTGCTCATTTTAAACAATGATTTCTCACATTCAAAATTTCTTGGTGCTTAGCTAGCTTGTGAGATTTCAGTCTAAATTTTAAAGACTCTAGCATCATGTGAAGAAATATGTATTGTTAAAGAAAAGAATTTCAGAAAGTTTAGAAAACTTAGGGTACCTACATCAAGATAATTATTTCACAGAAAGGATTCAGTCTCCAGGTTGATACGATTAAGCAATACCATTTTAATGTGTATATTGAATAAACAGATGCCCACCAAGTAAACAGATGATACCGTGTTACATTATGCTGACTAATTCATCAGTGGCCAACTGCAGTGGTGTTCGTTTCCTTACCTCCTGTGTGCCTGCCTCTGGGTCTGTCATTCCAATCACAGAGAAATCCCCATATCTGTCTCCATTGGCATCAATGGACACCTGCCCTGCAATGCCTGAAGAATGGCATGTGAGGAATTAGAAAATTAATTAGTTAAAATACTGAGCCTTTCCAAGCAAAACAAGAAAACAGTGCACAGGTTTTTACAGACCGATATGACAGGAAATCTCATCAGTCTCCCAGCATTTTTGTTGGCATTCCAAAAGAAATTGTAATTTCATCTTGGTGTCTGCATTCCTGAATTCTTAACATTTCTCCTTTTTAAATATCAAACGTGTGAGACCGTTTGGGGAATACGTGAGAAAAATCTAATCCAAAATCCAGCATGCAAGAATAAAATACAAATATATTTAACGTGAATTATTTACAGAGTGCTTAACCCTGAAATATCTAACAATGACTCAATAAGGAAAGTCCAGCTCACGTGCCGCAGAGGACACAGGGGCACAGCCCTACACCCCACAGGCTGATGGGGCTGGTGCACCCATACTGCCACTACAGTGTTGTTTCCATCTGATGGGACACTGCAGGGGGCCATGGTCAAGGGGCACCATGTGTACCACATATGCATTAAGTCCTGCATTCATTTACCTAGGATTAACTGTGTAATATGGTGCTGTTTGTTTTATATTTTTCAATCTCCTCGTTCAATTCCTTCCTTTACAAGTTCTAGGAAACTTCAGGGAAACTGGGAATCATAGACTTATAGGACAAGTCAAGTTGTCAACTCAGTGCTTCAGGAGGTCTTGAGTACAACCTCCCGCTCAAAGCAGGGTGAACCAGGAAGTCAGAACAGGAGGATACTCAGGGTTTTACCTGGTCTTCAAAACCTCCAAGGACAGAAACTGCACAACCTCTCTGGGGCAACTTGTTCCAGCTGTCATGGTGAATAAACACTTCCCTGTATTCAGTCCGAACCTCTCCTTTCAATGTATGCCCTTGTGTAAAAAGAGAATGGCTCCAACTTCATCGAATCACAGAATCATAGAATGGTTTAGGCTGGAAGGGACCTTAAAGACCATCTAGTTCCAACGCCCTTACCAGGGGCAAGGACACCTCCTACTAGCTCAGGTTGCTCAAAGCCTCATCCAACCTGGCCTTGAACACTTCCAGGGATGGGGTATCCACAACTTCCTTGGGCAGCCTGTTTCAGTCTCGCTACCCTCACAGTAAAGAATTTCTTCCTGAGATCTAATCTAAACCTACCCTCTTCCAGTTTGAAGCCATCACCCCACGTCCTATCACTATATGCCCCTGTAAAGAGTTCCTCTCCAGATTTCTTGTAGGCCCCTTTCAGATACTGGAAGGCTGCTGTAAGGTCTCCCTGGAGCCTTCTCTTCTCCAGGCTGAGCAACCCCAACTCTCTCAGCATGTCCTCATAGGAGAGGTGCTCTAACCCTCTGATCACCTTCGTGGCCTTCGTCTGGACCTGCTCCAATTTCTTGTGGTGTAAGCCAAACAGCTTCTTAAAAATCTATCAAGCAATACCATTCAACTATGATGAAGACATTGTAAGACTTGCTGATATGCTTTATCATCTCAGATATTCTCAAATGTGATCCTCCACTGCCTGACACCAAACATAGCCATTTACACCAGTGCAAGTCAAACAGGCATCATTATACATCCATGTTACATCAACTACATGACTAGACCAGGCACAAAGCAGCAGAGGATCAGGTTCTCGACAGAGGTCAAATATTCAGCCAGAGTATAAATTCCCCTCAATATACCTAATGATAGTAAACATGCAACAGATTAACACACCTCCATTTGTCTTGTCTCTGTTCCCGTTTAGTGATGTCAGGAATGTTTAAACTTACTGTGATTTTCAAAACATGTAGTGGTCATTGAAAAATTATTGTCAAGCCTGTGTTTCATTATAACAATACAGCAATCAAACAATTGCCAATTTGATTTCTGCAGGAAAACGGCATGGGTATAATAACTACTTTGCTGTGAAAGCATTGGAAGAGGCCACTACGATGAGCTGCAACATCCTTGCCTACACTGCAGTTCAGATTCTGGATCTGACAGGAGGTGTTAATTGAAACAGACACCTTCCTAGCCCAAGAAAGCCAAAATTCAATTTTTGGAAGTAGGTACTAAAATTTGGTGAAACTCAGAATTCCTATGGGATTTTTTTTTAATGGGAAAGACTCATTTTTAACTTTTCCATCTGAATCAAAACAAAGAGTTTGAAACATCGACATTTCTGCAATGTTCTTCTTTAAGAAATGTATTTAGGAAATTTTGAAACAACCTTAATGAAGAACTGCGTTTGAAGGTGGAAGGATTTTATCCAGACTCTCTTTTTGGTCTAGTATGCTAGATACCTACACACAGAAAATTTTCCGACTTTTTCAGAGGAAATGCCAATGAATAGAAAATATTCTTCACAAAATGTGCCCTGAAGTCATACCAGGGTGTCTCTAACAACCGAAACAATAAGAAACCCTTTGACCACCTCAGCCTTATCCTTTCCTAAGCACATGATGGTGCCTGTGAAGCTGCAGCTGGCAGACTGTGAACACTGCAGGAAACACCATCCACATCCCACTGGAGTTCCGATCGGTCACCTACTCAGAGCAGGCTGTAAAATGATGTGCTCAGGCAATTAAATATCTAGATGTCAGCAGTTAAGTTAATGTCATTAGTGAAACTGGAGTTCTCATCGTCGAGGCCTGCAAAAGTTTAAGTGAATTATAAAGCTTCAGTTCTGCAGTAGAGCCTGGTGGGTGTACGCATCGACCGTACTCTGCGATGCTGCATCCGCTTCAGAGAGGGGCTTACAGGCAGAATAAAGGGATGTGATTTTCCTAAAAGTACTGACTTGCAAGACATCAAGTTACATGACTCTTTCAAAATCAGTTTTATCCGTGTAAATTATGTCCAGCAAAATACTGCCACAGGGAGGAGATGGCATATGACTTACATGGCATTTGACCTTTTCAACTGCATCCTCACAGCTCAACTTGACAGCTACATTTTCACAACGGCTGTGACAGGTCAGCCAGCAACAACAAACTGGTTTTCACAAGTAGGGCAAGAGAATGTTTTTTCCTCCTGGCTGGTTTTACAAGAAAGATGTGAGAATCTCCATGGAACACACAGTACTATGAAAGACTTGCATGGGCACACCAGCTGGTGGCTTCCTGGAGCAGAGAAAACACAGGCAGGCTGTGCTGGGGCACCTGTTCATACACAGGATAGCCAAACAGTGAGGCAAATCCTTAGACACCAGATTCCCTCTGTTAAAACAGTGTCTTCTGGGGAGCTGTGGATACAAGAGGAGGTAGTGGGACATCAAGCACAATCTCCAGCTGGTGCAGGGCTCCTTATGGGATAACTGCAACCAGCGTAATTTAAAGCAATCCTTGTATTGCCTTAAGCTGCCCTGGGAACCCTTTTGCCTTGTGTTCAGGCCACAATTTGAGAGCAGAAAAGAGGTCTGGAGCTGTTGTCCTTCTTGTGTTCCTCTGCTATGTCCAGTGTGTTCCTAGAGCAGAGAACCTGGCCACTGAGGTTTTTCTTACACATTCAAATTAATCATTCACTTTTTATCTAGGGGAAACGTTTCTTTCTCTTAGGCACTTCCATAGGAAATCTTGCCAAACCTACACCAAAAGACTGGAGTATTATAAGAGATGGATAGGAGTATTCGAAGAGATGACAGATGAAGCCAATAATCCTCAGTTTCTGTATTATGATCCCTACCTGGCAAAAGCACTCACATTGCTTTGCATCAGCAGGGTGACGTACAAGTGCCAGTTGCACTGAGGAACTGCAACTTACCAGATTAAGCACAGAAAGGCACAATGCTGTTCAGCTGCTGCCTCTGAGATAACACGCACAACTCCTGAAAGGAGGCTGGGGGGAAATCCTTCCAGGGCCCAAAGGAGCCCTGTTAAGAAACAAAAAAAACCCTGGCACCTGCTTGCTTCTATCCATTCCCAGGCTTTTAAGATAAAAAAGTCAAATGGAAAAAATGAAGCAATCTCAGACCTAGTAGATGCACACGAGTAAAGTGAGCAGCTATAATCTTTTCAAAAACAAAGAAGCCTGAAAAAATTATTGGTATTTCTTTAGAACATCAGTGAGGGTCATTAAATTGTTAGGAGTTTTTTGAGCTGAATAAGACTTCAAGGGCAGGCGCAGAAAAAAGTCAGACTAGTGAGGTACGTGAGTCAGCCTTAAGGATGTATACGGTTTCATATGGCTATTTTCCTCTTATTTAAGAGTGGAATAGGCATGGGTCCTTGCTCTGTGCACAACAAAGACCTGTATTTTTTTTGACTCTGAAAGCTGGAATTCCATATTAACTCTTACCTTCATATGTTCTGTTCCGTGTTTGCTGAACAATTTTTTCCCCATCTTTCTTACTGAAACCAAACTTCAGGACTTCCTGTAAAGCTAGAGCATAAAGAAGAATAGCATCATGGAATCCTTCCACAAACATGTTCACCTGAAAAAAAAAAAAAAAAAAAAAGAAGAAAAAAAAGCAATGGTAATTGACACACGAAAAACTTTCCTTCCCTATGGAACTGATTAACTAGAGGGAATCTCCAAATTAAACAAAATGACTAATTTGGAGGGTTATTTTCTCAACTGCTGGAACACAAAGGAATGTGTCTCAAAAAAACCCAGGGGGGGAAACGGCAACTTTTGACCCATTTTTAAGAACAGTTAACCACTATCTGCTATTCTGAACATTCAAATCACACTTTAATGTTGTGTCTGAATAGCTCTGCAGATAGGGGAGAAATTTGCAGATCACAGTTCCCATGCCCAGACGCACAAATTCTGTGGCCAACCATATGAGAAACTGTAAGGTGCTGAGCACCCTCATCCCACAGCACTGCGTATGTCCTCCTCCCCCTGCGCAGAGGACTTAGCACCTCTCAGGATTGGGAAGTATGTTCTGCCATGATTTTTTTTGGAGAGCACAACTGGTGGATTTGCTTGTTTAATGATTACCACTTCCATTTCTGGCCCTTGTTCAGCTGAGCATCTCTTCACTAGCAAATGAGCAATGGAGGAAACTACTTATCCTCTGCAGTAATGTATTCTCTGGAACTGCCAGGAGAACACTTTCCTGTTCTTTACAGTTTTTTCATAAGTGACATGAAATGAATGAAATGTTGCTTTCTAACCCTAATATAAAAGAAGACTGCTGCCAACCAGCTCTGCATCCCACGAGTCTAAGTAGGCAAGCTATAGCTTTTGGTCTACATCACTGTGAGTAACAACAACAGTTAAAAGCAGAGTGCTGCAGGAACATTACAGGTTTGTTCACAGGAGCCTGGTGTGCTTCAGTAATGAAGCAATAATTGTTTTAGGAGCTGAGTTCAGATGGAGACCCATGTGCAGAAGCAGACACACATGGCCCAAGCAGTACAGGTATTCCTCTTCTGTAAGCAGCAACTCACATCTCAGTAGTGCAATGCACCCTGGCGTGATGCACAGTAATTCAGAATTAATTATCTTTTCAGCTGCAAGAAAGATGTTCCCATTCACTTACAGTTTCATTACACTGGAAAAGCTCCTGACAGCCTAGCAAAGGTATAATCAACGATTATACTACATTATGGGGTCTCTTATTGCCATTTCCAGTGAACAACCCACCTCTACAAAAATTCTCCTGGAACAACATTTAGCTTATCTTCCACTTCAGTGTATCTAAGCTAATTAAAATGTTGGTAAATAAAGTGCTACTCTAACTCTCACAGCTTTAGCTGACATTAAACATGTTAAAAGACAAAAACATGTAGCCAGTTAAGTAAATAACTGCTCTGTAGATAAAAAGTATTACATAGTTGATTGGCTAAGCCGAACTAACCAAGCCCCTGGTAATGTAATTACATGCAAGACATTCCTTCACTCTTAAACTAGTTGCCAACAGTAAGGAGAATTTTGGAATTATTTACTCATAATACAAAAGTTTACATTGCTCCGACATTTAAAATCAGAGTTTTTAAGAACTCCAACCTATGTTTCATTAAGAAAATGCACCACCAGTTTACAGAAGAGCCCATAGTGCCACAGAAGGCACAGAACAGCTCAGTCTGACAGCCAAAGACTAAAAGGCAGCTGCAGTTATTTTGACCTAAGACGAAAGCACGAAAGAGGTGGTGAAAGTCAGGCTTTTGGTGGAAGAACAAGAGCTGATGGTCAGAGTGCACACTAGGACAGGCTTTGCCAGCAGGAGGGTTTAATTTTTTAGAATTGAGAAAAAAAAACCCAAACCAAGAAAGCACAAAGCTTGACAACTGCTTTATGTGCCAGTGTTAGAGTCTAAGTGGCCTGTGGATGATCAAACATGGGCTTTCTTGATGTGACACTCATTCTCTCAGGAGAGAAATGAGTCTCTCTAGTTGCTTTACCTCCCTGCTGGCTGATTTACAGCTTGTGGCTGGCATCTGTTTCAAGTAAAGCTATTTGTCACTTCCTTTGTCCATGGCAAAGACCTCTCACTGTAACACAGAAACCTTCAAAATCCAGCTCATTTGCTCAATATGAAATCTAGCCGTGCCACCAGCCTGAAAACCCTCCTGTAGGCACTGCAGATTTGCCAGATAAGCCCTGCCAAAACCCACTTGGCAGTTTGGGAGGTTACTGCCACAGCCCCTTCCCCTGACTCTTGGCCACAAGCCCTGACATAACATACGACAAATCACATTAGGAAGTAATCAGAAGATCACCTGTGCTACCTTATGCACAAACCCCAGCATTTTATCTTACGTTGTCAAGGAAGGTGAAACTGATGGTAATTTATGCCATTTCAAATCTTCTAAAAGAGTAATGTTTACTGTTTGCAGGTGAGACCGCACCTACACTCCCCAGCCAAATCGTATGTTGGGCACACTGGCTACTTTTCACATTATTCCAGGAACACGCTCAAGCATCACTTCTTGAAAGTGGACACAGGATGCCATGAAGTGCATAAAGTTTTCCTGCATATCATCTTGCTCAATCATTTAGAAGTTACCACGATCCTACACAGAGAATGGGTTGCACCATGTGCAGGACTGCTCTAAACTAGAAAGGAGAAAACATCGGAGATGGGAGGAATACTACAATGCAAAGTAACACCTACAGGTAATTTTGAAGGGATTGCTCTTTGTTCCATGTCCACCTGCCCAGAGCTCACTCAGGTTCACTTTGCAGCCCTGTTGCCTGTGACTGACTACAACAGATCCTCTGAGTTTAAAGAGTGCAAAATTTGTTCCATCTGGTTCCACTCCTGACTCATTAGAACAGCGTCCCAAGCTGTATAATTCCAGAACTTCCTGTCTGGACAACATTAAGCCTGTTAATGATACCTCATGTACCTCACGGGTATGAAGGATTTTCTTTTCTCTTCTTTTTTCATTATTTTAACATAGCTTCTGTTCTACATTCAGTCCTATCAGAAATTATGAAACAGCCACCTATCAGAAATTATGAAACAGACTGACACCAAATTTTCCTCAACAATTTTTACACTTTTGGGCCTGTGTATATTTGAATTTTAGAATGCCTGACAGCAAAAACAAATAATACTTACTTCCTTTGCTGCAGGAAAAGGGTTAAAAAGGGCTAGAAGAAGTATATGTTCTATGAATGTTTCAAATAGGGATGAGAGTAAATGTGAAGATGTCTTCACAGGTTGCTGGAAGATCTCCATGGTAATTCATAATGCATGGTTCAATGTTAGACAGCCCTCAAGACAAAACTAAACAGACCATAAAAGCTATTAAAGATCCACTAATCTTGTAGGTAATTAACAGTTCTTTTAGTTGAGCTCTAATAAAAAGCAGAATTTTTATTATAGTATTTTCCATTTTGATTCATACTGTTTTTTTAATTACAGGTGCAAGCTGAGCTCCAAATGCTGTGATCATAATTTGCACAACAGGCCTTCTAAAATTTTGCTGTCACTGACCCGTACCGCACAGCAAAGCCACCCCTCAACACGGGTCATCAGCAATGCCAGTTGCAGCAAAGAAGCTGTCAGGTTTGCTGGACATCTTTGGAAGCTGCAATACAAATATGTGGAGACACCCCCTGCTGAGACATCGTCCATATTACTTTCACATCCCATTCAAGTTACCATATAACTAAAGAGCAGGTAAGCTAACTGCATAGCTAGATAAGCATACATTTGCACCTTTTATTTTCCTACCTTTCTACTCTCGTTAACCATCTTCCATCAGAAAAAAAAAACCCTCTCCATGGAAATCACATAAATAAATGTTACACGGTTCAAAGTTATAGTTCCCCAAGCAGCTATAGCGTGACCACAGTATTCATATATACCAAGGTGTTAACAGCATACACAGCAATGCAAAATACTACCGACGTGGAAGACGGCCAAGCTACAGCTATGCAGGACCCATAATTTTCCATATCCTGCCCACTGACTGTTAAGTAAGCTTATTCTCTTCCATCTGGAACTGCCCAGCTCTGAATCACAGCAATTACAGCAATTCATACCACTTCAGTGCAAGGTGGGGAGGATCATCATCACTTTTTCTCTACTGCAAAAGCAAACAGCTAACATTCCCCAAACTTGGTCTCTGCATGTACTTCCCAGTATATCTGCAGTGATTTTCAAGTTGTCAAACTACAGTCCCAGCCAAAATCAGTAAGGACCCTGGGAGATTGCATAGGGTGTACCCACACTTTTTGAAAAATACTTGACATGATGCTCAGGTGTGCTAACGCCCACTGAAAAGTCCACTGATACTTCACCCTCTTTCACAGTAGTCCACAGGGACGAAACTTTAAGCAATCAAGTATGGAAGTTTGATCCTATAAACACATGAAGCTCATCTAAACTCAGGACTATGAATACTGTAAACGAACCCTCATGAGTTTTAGCAATAGTGTTATACTGTATAACTACAGCATGACAGTAAAAATATGGCAATGAAGTTCAAATACAGCAACACATCTTACAGTTTAAGTAGATGTTTTCCTACTATCTCATGCTGTTTCAATGTATCTCAATAAAATAGTCTTTTTCTAAGCAGCTGTAATTTAACTGTCAGTTCTCTCTTTTTAATCCTTCTTCACCAAGCCAATCATAATCACGGTACTTCTTTTATGAGCTTTTCCAAGAAAACCTAACGTAGCTAACTTTTTCACATGCGTTTCTTGTCACATGTCTTTGGTTGTCTTCTGTCAACTGACTCACAATCCAGCAATATACTCTTCACTTACTTTTGGAGCAGGGACTTTTCTCTTTGATACCATTTGCTGATGTTACACGCTGCCATTCAGGACATTGCCACTGCTGATGCCATCATTACAAGTATCCCTTTATGTTCCTGGGATGCCCAGGGGCCCTCGGCAGTTCCTTGATGAGTTGCTATGCCCTTGCACTGAGCTGCACAAGTCCAGAACAAAGTGCTCATGATCCCCATACAGTAGATGATACGCTGGTACAACTGATTTGCTTTCAATTTTTTTTTTTTTTTAAGATAAAATATGATTCTTACAAACTGATTTTCCATTAAACTTTGAGTTTGCATAAACTCAATGAGAAACTCTGGATGGAAGTGAGATGTAGACTGAGAATGTGAAGCTGAGGGAAGAATATCCTTACATCTGAGCATGACCTGGCAAATAAGTGAAGTGCATTTCAAACCAGTAATGCCGTGCCCAGTTTCAGCTTTGCAGTAATTTATTAGTCGTACTGCCATAACGCTATTGCGTATCATCCCGTATGTTATCATCATAACAGGATTATCACAGCTCTCATTAACTCACCATCCTCAGCTCCTCACATGATTTCTTAATGCAACTATGCAACAGAAACTCACAGAGTTCCTAAATTTCACCTGTGGATAACAGCTACCCCCATGCATCGGGATTGGGATTTCGAGAACTCCCAAGTGTAACAAATGCAACTCCATGGGATTCACCCATAGCCAGGTGTCATAAACAGCATGTCTTGGGGTGCCTATAGACACGGATATGTAGAATCATAGAATGGGTTGGGTTGGAAGGAACCTTAAAAGATCATCTAGTTCCATCCCCCCTGCCATGGGCAAGGACACCTTCCATGAGACCGAGTTACTCAAAGCCTCATCCAACCTGGCCTTGAACACTTCCAGAGATGTGAGCATCCACAGCTTCCCTGGGCAACCTGTTCCAGTGTCTCACCACCCTCACAGTAAATAATTTCTTCCTAGTATCTAATCTAAATCCACTCTCTTCCACTTTAAAACTGTTACCCTTTGGCCTATCACTACACTCCCTGATAAAGAGTCCCTCCCCATCTTTCCTGTAGGTCTCCTTTAAATACTGAAAGGTTGCTATAAGGTCTCCCTGGAGCCTTCTCTTCTCCAGGCTGAAAACCCCAAGTCTCTCTGCCTGTCTTCATAGCAGAAGTGCCCCAGCCCTCTGATCATCTTCGTGGCCCTCCTCTGGACTCACTCCAACAGGTCCATGTCCTTCTTATGCTGGGGGCTCCAGAGAAGAGTACAGGGGCGGAATCACCTCCCTTGACCTGCTGGCCATGCCTCTTTTGATGCAACTCAGGATGCGGTTGGCTTTCTGGGCTGCAAGTGCACCTTGCTGGCTCACAATGAGCTGCTCATTCACCAGTGCCCCCAAGTCCTTCTCCTCAGGGCTGCTCTCAATCCATTCTCCACCCAGCCTGTATTTGTGCTTAGGATTGCTGCAACCCAGATGCAGGACCTTGCACTTAGCCTTGCTGAACTTCATGAGGTTGGCATGGGTCCACCTCTCAAACCTATCCAGGTCCCTCTGGATGGCATCCCTTCCCTCCAGCATGTCAACCACTCCACACAGCTTGGTGTCATTGGCAATCTTGCTGAGGGTGCACTCAATCCCAGTGTCCACATCAACAAAGATGTTAAACAGCACCAGTCCCAGTACCAACCCCTGAGGAACACCACTTGTCACTGGTATCCACTTGGACATTGAGCTGTTGACTGCAACTCTTTGAGTGCGACCATCCAGCCAATTCCTTATCCACTGAGTGGTCCATCCACCAAATCTGTGTCTCTCCAATTTGGAGACAAGGATGTCGTGCGGGACACCATCAAATGCTTTTGCACAGGCTCAGGTAGATGATGTCAGTTGCTCTTCCCTTATCCACCAACGCTATAACCTTGTCATAGAAGGCCACCGAATTTGTCAGACACAATTTGCCTTAGTGAAGCCATGTTGGCTGTCATCAGTCACCTCCTTCTTTTCCATGTGCCTCAGCATAGTTTCCAGGAGGATCTGCTCCATGATCTTGCTGAGCACAGAGGTGAGACTGACCTGCCTGTAGTTCCCTAGGTCTTTCTTTCTTTCCTTTTTAAAAATGGGGGTTATGTTTCCCCTTTTCCAGTCAGCGGGAACTTCACTGGACTGCCACGATTTCTTAAATATGATGGATAGTGGCTTAGCAACTTCATCTGCCAGATCCCTCAGGACCCTCAGATGGACCTCATCAGGTCCCATGGATTCGTGCACCTTCAGGTTCCTTAGATGGTCTCAAACATGATCTTCTATAGTGGGTGGCACCTCATTCTCCCAGTCCCTGACTTTGCCTTCTGCAACTTGGGTGGTGCGGCTAGAGCACTTGCCAGTGAAGACCAAGGCAAAAAAGTCTTTGAGCCCCTCAGCCTTGTCCATGTCCCGGGTAACCAGGTCTTCCGTTTCCTTTCAGAGAGAGCCCATATTTTCCCTAGTCTTCCTTTTATCACTGATGTACCTGTAGAAACTTTTCTTGTTGTCCTTGATGTCCCTGGCCAGATTTAACTCTACCTAGGCTTTAGGTTTCCTAACCTGATCCCTGGCTGCTCAGACAGTTTCTCTGTATTCCTCCCAGGCTACCTGTCCTTGCTTCCACCCTCTGTAGGCCTCCTTTTAGCATCTGAGTTTGTCCAAGAGGTCCTTGTTCATCCATGCAGGCCTCCTGGTGTTTTTGCCTGACTTCCTTTTTGTTGGGATGAATCGCACCTGAGCTTGGAGGAGGTGGTCCTTGAATATTAGCCAGCTTTCTTTGGCCTCTCTTCCCTCCAGGTCTTTACCTTATGGTACTCTACCAAGGAGACCTCTGAAGAGGCCCAAAGTCTGCTCTCCTGAAGTGCAGGGTGGTGAGCTTGCTGTGCACCCTCCTTGCTCCCTTAAGGATCTTGAATTCCACCATTTCACAGTTACTGCAGCCAAGGCTGCCCTTGAGCTTCACATTCCCCAGCAGCCCCTCCTTGTTGATGAGAACAAGGTCCAGCATGGCACCTCTCCTTGGTGGCTCCTCTGTCACTTGGAGAAGGAAGTTATCATCAATACACTCCACGAACCTCCTGGATTGCTTATGCCCTGCTGTCTTGTCCCTCCAACAGGTATCGGGGTGGTTGAAGTCTCCCATGAGGACCAGGGCTTGTGAACATGAGGCTGCTCCTATCTGTCTATAGAGGGCCTCATCCACTCAGCCTTCCTGGTCAGGTGGCCTGTAGCAGACGCCCACTGTAATGTCACCTGTCCCTGCCCTCCCTTTAATCCTGACCCATATGCTCTCGGTCAGCTCCTCATCCATCCCCAGGCAGAGCTCCATACACTCCAGCTGGTCCTTGACATCGAGGGCGACACCCCCTCCTCGTCTCCCCTGCCTGTGCTTCCAGAAGAGCCTGTATCCTTCTATTCCAACATTCCAGTCACAGGAGCCATCCCACCACATCTCCATGATGCCACTAAGACCATAGCCCTGCAGGTGTGCACTCATCTCTAGCTCCTCTTGTTTATTCCCCATGCTATGTGCATTTGTACAGAGACATTTAAGTTGGGCCCCTGATGAAGCTGACTTACTGGCCGGCGTGGCTGGAATTCCTTTATGCTGCACTCCAGGTGCTCTCCTGCTGACCTGTGATCCTTGTGAAGGCTCTGGGCATCTATTGCTGGCATTGGCATCATACTGGTAGGAGTGGGATGGACTGAGGTTCCCCTCCCCTGGCAGCTCCAGTTTAAAGCCCTCTTCACGAGCTTGGCAATCCTCTGACCAAAGATGCTCTTCCCCTTCTCTGACAGATGGACCCCATCAGTGCCCAGTAGACCAGCTTTCTCAAAGCGAGTTCCATGGTCTAAGTAGCCAAACCCCTCACTGGGGCACCAGTCCTGTAGCCTTTTGTTGATTTGACAGATTCAACTGGCCCTTTCAAACCTCCTCCCTTTGACTGGGAGGATTAATGAAAAAGTACCTGACCCAACCTGTTTCCACAGAGATCACATCACTGTGAAACCAGACCAGCAAACGGAAAGGAGGATAAAGCTGTAAAACAGTTAATTGCCTAATACTAAAAGTACAGTCTGTTCGCTCGGGCAACCAGACTGCTTCCCTAATGGAGATGGACCTTAGTGGTTCAAAGAAACAGGAAGGGAAAGAGAAAAATAATAGAAACACATGCCTTCTCCAGAGAAGGCCATTTCCTCAATATTTAATTCACAACTGAAAAAGAACATATGGCATTATGCCAAATTCTGGGCAATGCAGCTGTAGCCAAGGACAGCCTCCTACTGTGTTCACCGATATCAACTCTCTGTAAATACATAAATACATAAGCTGGCACGTGCTCAAGAGACATGAGGCCAGAGCTCAGGACTTGGTTTTCTAAATGACAGAAAACTGTCCCAACTCTCACTTGTTATTTGGGGCTGGAACCCACACCTCTCCCTAGAAAACGAGGATGAGCATTCCCCAGTGCAAGGAGATGCCATATAACAATAAAACCTTGTGCATACTTAAAAGAGATTTATTCAAATTGTTGCATCAATTTCATCTTTCACAGGGAGCCAGTGTGTATGTCGAAACCAACATAAGACTTTTCTTATAGGGGAGCATGTGACTTCATAATGTGAACTCTGCAAACTGAGGCTTATACTCCGCTTTAAAATTATAGCTTAAAAATTCAGCACTGCAGTCAAACAAGACATCAGTTCCTTTTAACTTTAAGGAGGCTTTTTCGAACAAGGCTGCCTGCTTGTGTCCATCTCCTCACCAAAATTTATCGGTACGGCAGTATCGCTGAGCACAGAGGAGATGGAGACATGCGCCTCTACCTAAGCGCTCTGCACGCCATGCAATGTGGCCTCAGTGTGAGGACTCTTCAACTGAGTGCAAGTTGAGAGAGAAGGCGTAGGTAGAAAAACCAGGGCAATGACTAAATCTGGGGAGCAAGCAGCCTTCACAGCCCACCAGCTGCCCACTTCCGTCACAGAAGAGCCCACAAGCACCATTTGAGAGAGAAGATGTATAGAAAGATCCCTGCTTTTACTGCACTTTGATTTGGACACAAAGACACTCTGCTGCAGCTAAGTCCTCTTCCTTCAGGGTGAGACTGTGCCTTTGCCTGTCTGCACTGTTCAGCCATGCATCTGACCAGCTGGTACACGAGCCGATCTGCACCCTGGGCATGCCAAACCATTGCTATCTTTGCTCCACCTGGACAAGACGATGCTTACTCCAACAGGACTGAAATACCACCAGTCACAAACTCCCATCCAGTTTAAAGCCAGCTGTAGACCAGAAGCCAGCCCTTTGTTGCACAAAAAGGTCTGATGAAATAAAAGAAATTAACAAAAAGAAAATAAATTAACAACCAATACCTGGGATTTATTTAAAAAAGGCTGCCAATTTCAGGGAGTTAAGGGACTTTTTTCAGTGAAGGTTATTTTCTTGCTAGGGAAAGAAAACTAACCACAAAGCCAGCTCCTTTGCTCTTGTATCTCAACCTCATTCTTCATGCTCTCTTCCTCGTTTTTCTTAATACCTCATTCTTGAAAAACTGGTAGATTTACTCACTGTCATCCGGCTGGGGCAGCCACAAGTTGCTCTTTTGTTTCAATGGTGAATTGAAGCAGAAACCTATTCAGTCCCAGGCTGCAGGGGAGCTGCGCCGGAGAACGCCAGCTAAAACACGACAGGGCACAGCGACAACCGAGATGCAAGGGCATGGAAGAACCCTTCCACCCCACTGCCTGTGAGAGCTGCTTGTTATTTGTTTGTTTATTGCTTGCAACACTGTCCTATGATCATCTAGAAAACAGTTTTAAACCCCTAGTGCCTGCTGCCAACAGGCCAGGCAGAAATCTTTCAAGATACAGCCAAAACTTGCTTCTTCCATTAAGCACAGAAACGGGACTCGCCACCTCAGCAGATTTAAAGCCTTACCCACAGTCAGCTCACATCACGGGGCTTTTACTGTCACTGATTTGCACAAACCTTGGACCAAACCCACACCCTGACTTCACTGGGTCTCAGACCCCCACAGATCCCCACAGCACGGCCAGAGCAGGAGGGAGATGAGCTGAAAACTGCCCTGCTCCAGGAACGGGGAGCACGTCTGGGACCCGATTTTCCTCCTGCAAACCCGTGTGGGATTTATTCCTGGCTATATCCAATGTGCTCACTGATTCCTTCTGCAAGTTGGTACCAGACATTTTACTCCTCTGTGGTTTTGGTTCCTGTATTACCTTTTAATATTGGTCTCAAAGGAGTGCAATCAATGTAGCTTAGGAGCAGCACTGTTTTGCACCAAAAGTGAACTACCTACAGAATAATCATTTAGGGGAATTTTTCCTTTATGTATACTTTACACATACTATTCACCTATGTAATTTAGCTCTAAAGGGCTCCAGGACACCTATCAAGGAAAAAGGACAGAATCAGAGAATATATTAATGTGCTCCTGCAGTTAAGGTGAAATCCACCTCCCCGTGCTCATAATACATCTCTAACGCCAGATAAACAACCAGGACCTCTAGCACACAGCACTATATTATCATTGTTTGAATACTGAAGGGATCTTAACTGTAAAAGGTATAGCTGTCATTTATAGATTAACCATTGTATTTTTTTTAGGATTTCCTACCTTCTAACAAACTACGTAGTGATTCATGTGATGAGTTACAAAACTATGTTCAGAAATCACACTTCTAGTCACAGTGGTGAAACACAAGGGATATTAAAGAAGTTACTCTTTTCAGCTGAACACACATAGATACTAAAACATGCTTCTTTTAAATAGATTCTTCTAAGGACCTCATTGGTAGTCTGATGATAACCTGTTATACAGTTGCAATGAATGCTTACATTTTAAGTTAGCATTATGCAACCGTTGGGACATTTTAATTGCAGATAAACACCTAGTACCCAAAAAAACCCTCCAGTCCTTTCATTAGATATTAAGTTTTAAATGTCAGGGAGCAAGTTTGTTTTTCAAGCATGAAAATATTTCAGTTTTCAGGATGACAGAGTCACTCATGCGAAAAAAATCAGTTCCACTTGCTAAAATAAGCTAACTGGCTTAAATAAATGCAGAGCTAGGACAAACAGGAAGGACATTTTTTGTTAAATGTTTATGCTTGTACAATGTGCAATTGTTTTGGGTTCTGGATTTCTAACATTATCACCAAACCACAAAAATCATGGAAATATTTTATTTTCTATGTTAAAAACTCTCAAGATCACATCAGTTCTCATGCAAAACTCAGAGAAAAATCACTATATCACTGTTGAGAAAACACACGTTCAAACTGAATTTACCTGTGCTATGCTAGCTTGGTGAATAAATAGTATAAGGGTAGGCTGATGAAATCTTCGATGGGGTAAAAAGCCATCTGATGAAAGGACCATCTGATTTCTGCTTTGCAGCAGGTTAGCAAAGGCTACCTAGCAGAGCGTTAGCTTTAAATACAGTCTTAAGGTCTGGATAAACACGGATGATTTAGGCACAGCCAAAGGGGTGCTTAGCTCAAAAGTATGCTCGGAGCTGGGATTAGTCATCTAAACTCCTTATTCGGTACCAGGCAAAAATTAGGTGCACAAAACAAGGATTCATAAGCACCAGCACCCTGCCTCACCCTTGCCAGCAGAGGAGGTGGAGAATGAGGGATGGATGTGATCTCATTACTCTCGCACAGGCAGGTAAGGAACTCCCTGCTGCATGGAGATGCAGTGAAGTCTTTACAAAAACCCCACAGGGAGCCAGTCCTTCCAAGTCCCCTGCCCCTTTCATCTAAAAACCCCGGGGCTACGACTGCTGTGCTAGCGCGAGAGAAATTCAGGATCAAATCCCTGCTTTCAAGGTATCTGAACTCCACCCTTCCGCTGCCCTGTCTGCAGGGCATCCTGAGGAGAGGGATGACCTGCCAACAGCTGGAGCACCTCTGGGCTGGGAGTAAATCGTTCACCAGAAGAGCCCACCTGAGGCTGAGGTTGCCATGACAAATGATCCTTTTATTAAATACCAGGGTGAATGGGCATACAAACTTGTAAACCTTAATGGCATGGAACTAATGCAAACCCTTAGGCTGCTATTAATCATGCTTCCATTCCAGATAATTTAAAAATTAATGACTTGTTTTTGTTATTTTCTTTCAGTTACTGGAGCTCTGACAAAAGGTGTTCGGCTGGCTGATTAACCGTCCCTTTGCTGGCATACCAGCGAGGATCCCACTAGCAACGGGAAAGGAGAGGTACAGCAGCTATCTTGGAAGGTATTTATGTGTACCTGTCAGCAGACAGTAGCATTGCAGCTACACACCTGGAATGTGTCCTCCTACCCTCCAGCAGCAGCATGATAGTTAATGCCTCAAAAATTTGAGGATTTACAGCCTCTCCAAAAGGCTAAAATCTCACTCTTTTAGCTTCTTGCTTCCCTATTGACTGTCTGATCCCTGAGATCCTGCTTGATTTTGCTTTCTACAGTATGTTGTAGTCTGCAGTCTAATGGGTTAACTGGATGCATTGTACTAACATGGGTCCCATCAAATGTAAATGTCCTCCTGCCTACTGAATGTTGCCTTGTTCGAAGCCACCGAGTGAAGGGTGCCCAGAGCTCCTCACCTACCCTCCTCCCATTGTCCCGCGCCCCTTTCTCATGCCCCTCTTATTCATTTGCTCTGGGACATAGACAGTCCTTGTCTTTTCAATCCGCCTTAATATATTAGGTCTTCTTGGAATGGACTAAACCTTTTGATTTTTGTCTCAGGCTTCTCTTCCTAATGAAAAAAAAATCTACTAAAGAGAGAAGGAAAGTTGGGAGTATCCTCCTGTGGGTTCCTGTGGCTCCTTGCGTGCACAAGAACACCGCTGCCTTTATTCACACAACCCATCCTCACAGGCTGACTACATTAATCCCTCTGCATTAGAGGAATTACTAAATATCAACTAAAAAAAAAAAAAAAAAATCAGAGCTGGCAGAGCGGTAGGCCAATCTTCTCTCACAGCCCAGGTGGAGCATGCCTGAGCCCTGCTGCCAACACTCATACACGTGGGTGACTTGACTCACCCACAGTGCCGGTGTGCCCTCTTGTTAAAAGATCTGTCCCTCTGGAAAGTGGGTCTTTCTCAGAGCTACAATCAGGTTGTTTAACCTCCCAGCACTCAGCCTTACAAATGAATGTGCCAACGTAGCAAGAGATCACAGACTTGAGGTGTTACTGACTGCCACCTATACTGTTCTTCTAGGAAGACTTGTCACCTGAATGTCATAAAGTTAGACCTTGCCCTGCTGTCATCTGGGATTGCCTTCACCATATCTATAGCTCAAATGAGTACAGGAAAGCTCCCCTGAACCAGCTCAGTGTGGCATCTGCCCCTGTGCAGGCAACACCTCGGCTGCCCTGGAGCTCTCAAACAAGGAATACACATTTCTGGCCTTGAAGAATTGTCCTCCCTTTACGCCCCTAAAGAAAACAAAATGTAGGTCCTTCCCCCCAACCCCTGCCACCCTCCTGATCAAACTCTCCAATTAAACTGTCTGGCTCAGCCAGATTTCAAACACTGAAGTCCTAACCCAGTCTGTGTTGCCCCAGCGTGAGGCCCCCAGCACAGGTGAACCCTCCTGCAGTGCAGAGGCTGGAGCATCCCATCAGCCATCCGGAGAGCACACCGCTCCACGAGAAAACAGCTTCCAGCTACCCACCCAGGACCCTGCTTCTGGCTGCAATGGCATCCTGACACAGGACAGGCTCACCCAAACCTCCCACTTCAAGCCTTGTTGAGCTGAGGGTTTTTTCCAGTCAAAAAGGCAACTTTCAACTGAGTGTTATTTTCTTAAGCTACTCAGGGAACAAGGCTCATAGAAGAAGGTATTAGCTGCTAAAAGTCAGTTAGCAAAGGTCTTTTAAACGTCATTTTGTGCAAAATGAGATATATTGTCTTTCCTTGCCTTCATTCAAACATCTCAGAGCCAAACCTGAAGACCATTTAATACCAGTATCAAAAATCCTGCAAATTTACATAAAAATAAGATCTCAATGGGACAAATCAGCTTTTGGATCACTAGCAATGCAAATGGCATGGAGAGGCATTAAAAACAAAAACAGGTTATGAACTTTGCTGGAAGATGTGTTTTTCACACTTTATTAGTGGAATATAAGGTTTATTTCTAGCAAGTACTTCAAAGGGAGAGTGCCTTGCCCATAAACCTCTGAGTGTCTGTTTAGTAAAGTGGAATGTGAATATCTGTGAAACCCAAGTAAAAACATGGGGCTACGGAAAATATACAACATATATATAAGATCAACTCTAAACTTTTACATTCCCAAAGAGTTCAGATGTTACTATTTTCAGACATACCTACAGTTTTATACTATCTTCTCCATGGTTTAAGACAGCTTCAGAAATGTGCTTAGACAGGCTAGAAAAACTAAACAGAAATCCACTGGAAGAGAGAAGAATAATTCTTTCTTTCTTTTACTGTCTTTTATGACATCTGTTAATGGCAAATAACATGCTATTAGGTCGTAGTTTTGCCTAAGACCTCAACATGGAAGACACTAGTCTTTCATATCACTGAGAAAGCACTAACTTCAGCAAAAAAAAAAAAAGTGTCTGCTGTATTCACCAAATTTAGCAGTCCAGAGTTCAACACTGCTCTTACAGAAATTGAAGAAACTCTCATTAATTCCAAGGGGTGAAGGGCTGGTCGTGAAAATCCTAAATACATTTTACTAATAGAATTAATCTTGTTAATAAGCTGGCATGTGAACCCGTTTTTTCCGGCTGCTGAAAGCAGCTTGTGGTTTGCTTTTATTCTTTCGAACACAATTAGCAAAGCACTCCAGCAGCTCAATAGACCTATTCATTTGAACAAATTATTCCTTGCCAGGGGGTTTTCTTTTTTTTTTTTTTTTGAAAAATCTCCCCTAAACTCTCTCCCATCCTGGTATAGTCAGAAGACACACAAAAGCCTGCCTGTCATTAATCTTGCCTGCCTGTGCCTGAAAAAAGACAAGTGGGATGTACACTGCTGAATACACTACATTTTCAGCGTCTCTCTCAGTGACATGACTGAATTGCTTGCCTCTCCCAACCCTTATCTTAGCTGCCGTACAATCCTAATTAAAAGGCTGACGTAAGGCATACACACGGGGAAGAGTCTGGCACGGATGTTGTGGATGAGATGATAAACTTTATGAGCACAGTTACCTCCCACGTAGCTTTTGTAGTTAACTGTTGGAGCTGAAACAGTTGCTCTTATGCGGACTATTTCTCATTTCAGAGGGCTGAAATCGTTAAATAAAACAGACTTGCCCTTTCTAATAGGCAGTAGCATCTCACTGATTTAATTAATCTACGTAGCTCATTCTTTCACTGAGATAATTTTACAGGCAAATTAGGCTCCAGGTCCCTTCTCCTGCTACTCATTTTCATGTGAAAAGGGCTGTGGGTAGGATAAAACCCATGCACCCACCTCACGAACAATGCTGTCATGTAGTTAACACAGCAGAAATATTTGTTTAATTAGTTACATTTTCAGCTTTTAAATGAGAAGAAAAAACAAGCGATGGGTGGTCTGTAACCTCAGAAGAGCAAATATCCCAGGCTGTAAAATCATCCCAGCTCAGAATACTGGGTTGGACATAAAAAAAGCATTTATTGAATCTTAGGCCTGAGTCAGGAACAGAAGGTGCATTAAGAGCTTCCAAACTGCAGGCTACCGCCAATTCATTAAGTGTTCGGCATTATTTAATAAAAATGGCTTATGCATATACTTTAACTGAAACACTATTTATTCATAAACATTTTTAACTAGAGTATCTGTTGGGAGTTATTCACACACCAATTCAGAGACAGTTTCAAATTCTTCCTTCAAGTAAATGCATGCAATTCCCATTGCTGTCTGCCTCACCTAGGCTGTAGCTCTGCAAGCAGAGCTTGTGCTGTATTTTGCAACTAAACCAAGGATCTCATTTGGTTTATAGAGACCAGGACATGTTGTTGTTAATGTCTTGGTAACGCATTAATATTACACAAGAAAACTACTATAACTTGTGTAATAGCATTAAAGCTTACTGTTCTTATGCCTGAACCCCAAATCTGAACAGCTTTTTGAAAAAAATTCTTCTTTTTTTGGCTATTTGATCAGAGAAGACAGTTTCCAGGTAGGCATGAAATAGAATCGCCAGGATGTCTACAGAACTACAGCATGTTTCTTCAGAAAAAGTCAGGACACTATTAAATGCTGAAACAAGGGCTGAGAAGATCTGATGCTTCAGCCCACAGTTCTTTGGGTTACGTTAACATGACAGTAATTGCTTTCAGACTCTGAAAGTGGTGACCAAGCAAACTAATAATACTTGCTAACAGACACAGGCAGCTGTTGCAATGGGATGTTGCAATGGGACATTGCAGACAGAGAACATCATCATTTTTAGCGCCATCCTGTGCAACTACTACCTACCCAAATACTTCTAAGATGCTTTCTCAGAACCTCTCCGCCACTCTTATTTTTGATGCTGTTTAGTTAAAAGGTGCTTAAGGAAGTTTTTTCCTTCACAAGAGAGATTCCTGAAGGAGTCAGAGAAATTGCTTTTTCCACACTTTCCTGCTCACTCACAAGGCACAGGCTCTTCTACTTTCTCCCCTGCCACAGCATAGCACCCATGCAGAAACAACAGCAATTTCTGACCTGGGAAGGATGTAACCGCAACGAGCTCTTCTGTTTTCTGTGTGATTTCACATCTGGAGATGAAGATGGCCAAAACACTCTTTGACCTGTTACTCCTCCAAGGGCCATATGTGTTCTCCAGTCCCACAATTGGACAGCTGCTGCTTTAGGACTTTGCCCTTTCTGTCTCCCTTATCTTTCCTTCTGTCATCTGCTTATTTTCCATTTTTATGATATTCTTTTTTGGTAGATAATAATGCCTTTAGGAATACTGCTGGCAAGGGGCCAGGACAAAATGGCAGCACTAACAACTTTTGTTTGAGTTAGGGTCACTGCGAGATAATTTAGACCACAGACCCAGGGCCCCATTTTCCCATGACACTGGAAGAATCCACACAGAGAAGCAGAAACACTGAATGCCTCAAATCCAAACCTCCCTGAATTCATCCTCTTGGGACACAGCTTGCAGAAAAGGATGAGGGTTATATTTCAACACCCGTGGACAGGACTTGAGATGGACTGCACCACCAACTATCTTTCCCCAGAGTTTTTGTTTTCAGGAGCAGAATCCAGCAGAGAAAAATCCATCTCTGTCACTCCCCACCCACTCAACTGAAGGACCTCTCCCTCCTAAGCTTCCCTTGGAGGACACAGCCTTGCTTAGCACACGCCCAGACCAAAATTGCCACTTTTTTCCCATGCTGCCAAAAAAAATCACCATTAATGAGTTGCCCACTACCCACGTACCTTTCAGAGAGGAAGGAACTTCACCTTAGTTTGGCTTTTTGTTTTTCCTCATTAGTTTTTAAAATGGATTTTTTTAAGCCTGAAGGCTACCCCAAAAAGTTTCTCCTATGAACACAGCAGCAGGAGAATCAGTTAAAGGAATACGAAGCATCTCTCTCCTAGTGTCAAAAGTGGGAAAATACAAAATTCATCATGAATGATGAAAAGCAAACCTCCTTGCCCCATAGCCATGACCTGTAGCTCCTCCATGGGGACTCCAGACCCCTACAGCCTCCACCACAAGCTTCCTGTGAGGACTGCTATTTCAGATGGCAGGAAGCTGTGGTAAGTATACATAGATCATAAGTCCTCCCTCTGCCCCAACAGGAAGAGATTGGGAAGGGTGCAGAAAGCCAGGTAGGAAAGGAAGAGCGGGAAGAGGAGTAGGAGAGGCAGCAGCAGTAGGGGCTCCATGCTACTGACTGGCTGTAGCAAAGACTAACGTTTTTGAGTGAGGGAGTAAGATGAGAAGCTCTGGATCACAGGTGGGAACGGGATATCGAGAGAGGCAGCCCTCAGAGCCAGGCAGAGGAAGATCAAGGACAAGGCAGTAGGGAGGCAGGCACCTGCGCAGCCGCCAGGAGCGTTGCCAGTACGGAAGGCTGATTGCACAATCAACCGTGAAGTGAGGAAAGAGGACTCCTGGCAGCGGGTATGCAGCTGTGCAAGGAGTCTCCCCAACAAACACATTAGCCTGCAAAATCTCCCCCCTACTGGCATGGGGGATTTGCTCTCTCATGGATACATTTCTGCTTGACCATAACAGGGCTTGCATCTATCCAGCGTCTATCAACACTGAACTTCCATAGGGTTTGCAGTGGGTCCACATCCTAAAGAACAGCAAAGCATCCCTCTTGCCTGCCTCCAAACCACCCACAGACAGCATCCTGAGCTCTCGGCAGTTTAACACTTTTCTCATCTGAGGAGACGTCACACTGCCCAGACTAGAAACGCCACAAAACTGTGGATGACTGGATCTTTAGTAGTCAAAATCACATTTCTCACCAACCACAACCAAGAGCACATGGCAGATTTTCAAGGTACATAGCGTGCTAAGTGACACCTGCAAAAGGGCACATAGAGGGAAAAGGGAAGAACAGCACAAATTACAGTCTCGTGCCTTGTTCAAAACTCATTTAGCAGGTTCTTCAGAGAGCAGCACCTCAAACTCAGCAGTTGGGGCTTCTCCACTAACCCAAGGCAAAGAATGCCAACAAAAGACTGTTTTGGCCTGCCTGGACTTTGAAAGTTTCACAGCAAAAACATAAGTCACTGACATGATTCAAACAACATTTTAAGTAAAATACTGAAAATATATTCCAATTCTAAGAAGCACAGGTTTTATGAAGACAGCTGAGGTTATACAATAAACTGCAAGAAAGGTCATTTATTAACATAACATTCAGCTTCATCAGCTTGTGCTTCAAACTAAAGTGATGCCTCTACCTGTGATGGACACAGTGCTTAAATCCAAGAAATCAGGTAGGTGCCTAAGTGGGACCTGGCAAATGAGGGGTTTGGGTTGCTTTCTTGAGTTTCAGGCATAAATTCCTAGCTCTCATTTCCTACAGCTAAAGACTAATCAAACTCCCTTCAAGCCTCTTTTCTTTATAAGCGTATTTGGAAAGTTTACTCCCCATCAGGGGAACACTGACTGTCTGGGAAGTACTTGTATCAGCATGCAGAAATCCCTATAGGTATGTGCTATACATTCTTGCTTTCACAGAAGACTTTCCTACAACAATGCCTAATGAACTAGCTTAGTAGCTCAAAAGCAATTTTCAGAGGCATCTTCCTCCTACATTTGGAGAGATTAAAAAAAGACATACTTTCCCACATGCATCTCTGGAGGACAACGGCACTTCCTTGGCTTAAAACAACTCACAAGGACTATACTGATATTTTAGACAGTTTTAAAGAAACAACAGCAACAACTTAAATATGTTTAGTTGGGAAATAAGACCACTTTTTTCATGCACATCAAGAAAAACTTCATCCGATGCAATACAGAGAGTATAACTTTCCGAGACCTGATTCTACCAAAAAAAAAAAATCATTGGGAGAAAACAAAAGAAGAATATAGTTCTCTCCCTGTTAAAAAAAGGCAGGTGATTGGGGGAAAGGAAGAGAGACCTGACAATCTGCCTTTCCCCAACCTTCCTGCTGATGAACAAGGGGATGAGCACAGGACAACTGGTCATGGATGGTGGTGCACAGATCTAGTGCACCTAGACAAAGTCTATTCTTGTTATTTGCATTACCCACTAAAAAAAAAAAAGGAAAAAAAGGAAAAAAAAAGAAAAGAAAAGAGATTATATAGGCAACAGTGGGATTTTACAACTGAACCCAGGTGATTCTGTCCTGACAAGGTCTCACCGCTACTTTTGCTTTAATCAGGAGCATGTTTTTGAAAATGCTAAGACCTAAAGCCTGTCATCAAATACTTACATAGTCATCCTCGTGCAGACCCTGCTTCTGAACAGAACTTTTCACCTCCAGGGAAAACTTTTCAAACTCGGGCTTCACGGTCCTCAGGAGAGTGACGGTTTGGAGGTATGAGTACGCTTTCTTGGCTTCAAGGTCATGTTTGTCTCCTCTTCTCCAAGAGCCATTTCCTAAGGGGAAAACAAGCATATTTCCAAGTCCAAATTAGGTACCATTACAGGATTGCATTCCTTTTTCCACCCGGAAGTCCCCTGTCCTGCACCCTGGGGAGATGGCAAAGTGCAAGGGAGAACTGAACCTGTTCCAAGACGTGCAGGAAACCAGGCAGAGAGGAATGGCTGGTGGGAAGTAAATGTGCAAACAGAAGGACAACTTTGCTCCCATACTGTGCTTGCTTATTTTTAAAGGGTGGGATGAAGCCTAAATGTGAGAAGACATCTTGGAGCGGAAAACACGCGCCAGATCTCAAACACAGAGATATTTAAGTTAGAACAAGTGAGAGAGGATTTGACCACAAAGTTTTTGTTACACATCACTCCACCAGCAACAGTCTTGGACAGTCAGAAAGGCACCAATAAAGTCAATAGCATGATCATGACCCCGCATGGGATGCAGATGGTGCAGCTACTTCTCCCACAGCTCTCCCACTGTGGTCAAGGAAAAAAACCATGTGTGCAGTGGCTGCCAGACCAGCCCTGCTCTTAGTGGAAAAGAAACACTTAGAAATAAGATGGAATCCTGCACCTATGCCATATTTACACGTGTTTCATGTCACAGCAGGGGAACAACTTCACTCAGACCACCAGTAAAGTAATCAGATTTTGAAAAAGCAGGATAGCTGGCTGGTTGTTAATTAGCCCTGCCTAACAGGGCCTGACCTTAGCAGCTCCAAAAGCCCCGATACAAAGGTTCATGAGATCAGTGGAAAGGTTCACACTGCTCTGGACCAGGTTTTGTGCTATTCTGTGTAAATGATAAATAAAAGAGGACTAGGGGGAACATCAGTAGCCCTAAGCAGTGTGCCTTTAAATGCTTACAAATAACTAGAAGCTAGACAGTCTTTTTTTGAACAACAGCAACAAACCCCATCACGGCTAAATGAGCCAAGTTGAAGACTAACGCTAAGCTCCCAAGGGCGACCTGGAGGCTCACAGGACCCTGAGATGAGAGAGGATGTGGCTGCTTTGCTTGGGTCAAGGAGCACAGTGTCATTTAGACCAAGAGAAGCACGCGGTTTGGTAATGAAGATGCTAACAGAGATGGAGTTCAGACATCAAAGCCATGGTGCTCCTTACACAGCACTACCAGCTGCATCACGTGTCTGCAAGAGCAAATTAACGGGCAGACTACCTCGGTCGCCCCGAAGCAGGTGAATACAGAGACCATGTTTTGTCCTCCCAGTACCCTGGCACTGCTGCTGGGACTTCCCCCCCCCCCCCTTTTTTTTTTTTTTTTCGACAATAAATGTAATTGGAGAATTGCACAGGGTGGGAGGAACAGGACCACCCAAGCCCTTTTACCTCTTATTTCCACCCCAGGAAAGCTTTATTTACCACAGCTCAGCAACAGCTAGGACTATCATCTTTATAAGTACCATGAACCTGAACCTTGCTAATTCTTAATTTCTTGGGTTTTGTTTTTTGGGGGGTGGGGAGGTGTGGGGGTCAGGGAAGTGATTTCATGCTCTTTAGGAAAAAGCTCTAGTTTGACTGGTCAAAATTACTTACAGCAGGACCCTATCATCAGACCTGGTAAGAGGAACTAACATCCCACCATCTGGTTCTGCCCTCAGAGGTAGCACTCTTCCCTTCAGTGCCTGCATGCTGTCCTTGCTACTGCTTTCAAAAAGAAAGAAATGCACATCTGGCAATTGTAAGCTAGCACGTCTTGCTAGCTTCCCCACAGGAGGGTACAAGTCCTGCCAGAGCCTCAAGGCTGAAAAGCCTCTGCCCCAGCTGGGTACCTGCATTTCAGAGGTGCAGTCTTCAAGAAGTACGGCAGAGACCACAGCACAGAGGGCTTTGCTATAGATTTGTATTTACAAATGGAGATGGCTAAAAAGAGTGAGATTACAGACACACGAAAAATGGTAGTGCTGGTAGAATGTGAATAAGTTTCTGTCCTGGACGCTACATGTATTTATTTTTTAAAATCCTGACGCTGGGTGCAGGGAAGGTACACTTGCATAACTGCGTTCCTAGAATATTTTACATATTTAAATTCCTTTATGGATTATTTTGCAGGAGGTTGTCTTGCCACAGTACTTATGTGCAATTATTGCAGCCTTGGCATTTAATACGCCTGCTCTTCTGAAAAATTAAAAATATTCAGAACAGAGGGCAACAACAAACTGCAATATGGTTATCTGAACTTCAAGGCAAAGTGCCAATTTGCCAATCACACCCACTCTTAGATTTTGTACTAGATTTTGTACCTTACAAAAAGTATCTCCAGGGACTAGCAACAAGGAATTTTGGGAGAATTTCTCTGTATTTCTCTTTTATGTTTGCTTTCCACATGTGATGACCATCTGTACAAAAGTCAACGCCTGATGCACAGTGATTTCACTCTTCATGGGAAACACATCCACAAAGAAACAGAAAAATTGGTTTAAAAGAATTATTACTTAGAAATGTCAGGAAATGCCACATTCTAACTACGCTACATCAGAAGACAGACAGTTTTCATTAATCCCTTGGAAAAGCTACAAGGAGACTGTGATGCAAAGGAGGATGGTGCTGAGGCTCCCACATGACCGCAGGGCAAACAGGTATTGCCCCCATCACCGTGCCACATGGAGGTCCCACACCAGGATGACACAGCGCTGCCCTGTATGTGGCTGAACAAAGTGCCATCTACTGGGGACAACCACCCCACCCTAGCTGTGATGCCAGGGTCCCTCCTGGGGCAGGTGCTGAGCCTGGGGATCGCAACACTGCCTCCTGCAACTGCCGCTACCTCCTAGCAAATACCATCCCGGAAAGCAAAACCATTGCAAAAGGCAGCAGCTCACTTCCTGCAGCCACTGCTCTTAGTGAGCATCCCCTGCTCAAGGAGAACTTTGGGCACCATCCATCCCAGTCAGCTTCAGCGCTTCCCAGGTGGTCACCCTGCACTGATTTCAGGCAAATCAAGGAAACCATCAGTTGCAGGCGACGATTCATCTCAGCCACTGCGGACACCGAAGGATGAGGTGAATCGCTGTCCGGGGGTGCCGCCTTCTCTCCTGTGACTCCAAAGGGATCCCAGTTGATACGCAGACTTGTACCTATGGCCAGATGAATCACTTCTGATGCACTTCTACTCTGTGAGATGAAATGCAGTAGTAGCGCAGCAGCAATGAGCCACCACCAGCAGCCAGAGGGGTTAGTTCATCAGTGGCTTCTAGTAAAGTCAAGCCTGCAAAGCTCCCAGGGTCTACAGAAGGGCCAAAACATCAGGGGTTTGTGACTGCTGATATGGGTAGATCTTCAGCTTTTTGCTCTGGTCCTGATTAAGGCTGCTATGCCAAATGGTTTTGCTTATGCCACAAAGGATAAAGTCACTCCAAATTCAACTCAACAAAAAAAACCCTCCTTGATTCAAACCATTGGCTTTGACCTTGTTCTGCAACTTTATCTTTTAGTTATTTAAGTGATTTCCTCATTCTCTAGCAAAATTTGGCACTTCTTTAGCTGACCTAGACGATACCCATAGCAGTATCTGTACTGCCGTACATATCTATATCTCTGAATTCAGCTACGTACATTCATTATAGACCTTTTCAACAAACAGCACTGTTTTCTGTGAAATAATCTCAGAGGTGGTAGATGGATAACAAAAAATTGATGCAAAAGAATTTAACTTACAATTAACTGATTTATTAAACAAAATACATCATCCTTTTGTGAATTCAGCTCTTCCTGTCGGTCAGCTTTTTGGGGCTTGAAAGAAAGAAAAGAAACAAGTTTTCCTTCTTTCTCAACTCCCACTTGGTTTTCAATTTGAAATGAATTTGTTATTGTAGTGGATTAGTTAAGGCAGCCTGCAGGAGGGGAATTATTTTCTCTGCACCTGCAAAAGAGGCTGCTCCTTTCAAAAGCCACACTGACACTTCAACAAAACCTAGTTCCCAGGCATGAACTTGCCTCAGCTTCAGCCATCTGATGTTTGAAACTTAGCAAATATGTTGCTTCAGTATTCCTTCGAATTTAACTCAGGCAGCTGTAGCAGCTGAGAGCAGGTTTAGTCCCTGCCACGCACTACCATAACACCAAATGTAACAATGCAGGTATATTTCAAAAAGCAAATGTTTTTAATTTACACTTTAAAGTCATGTTTTAATTTGACAAATCTGATCCTTTTTACTCCAGGGTTGGAATCAGCCACTTTTATCCACCCTACTCTAGTAAATTCAGACTGCCCGTGTCTCATCCAGTGCTTTCCCTTCAACACAACACCGCTGAGTATTTTTGCAGAAGCAGTTTCTGATCGAAAGCTGCAACAAATTAGACATGTGGATCCACCAGCAGAGAGATGACTTCTGGAGACCCACGCCCTGCAGCTGCCCACAGCCCCGGCCATTGCTAGTGCCTCCTTCCAGCCATCTGCACAGACTGCAGCTGCCCGGCAGCCAGGAATATCCCTGTCCTGAGATATGGTAGTCACAAGGCTGGGGATGGTGCCAGCCACCTAGAGCTGAGCACAAGCACTGCAGCAGGGGGTACCCACACCTGGCTGCTATAACCAATGTCTCTGTCTGGTGCTGCTTCCCCTACAAGTAAGTAAGTAACGCCTGTAGTGTATTTGGTATCCTGTGATCCACTCAGTGGCAACTATAGCCACGAGATCCTTTCCGGCAATACCATAGCCCAAGTGGAAGGTAACTGCAACAACAGGGAAAGACAGTGGTGTACTCTGGGACTCAGTGCGGCATATTTTGAGGCTAACGAATCTAAAAATATTACGAGGCTTACAAAAGACTTTGCAACATACTTGGGCAGGAAACACATTACCATATGATGAGCTGTTGAAGAGTTCAATATTGAAGAAAGCGTAGTCCCCATTGGTCATTCCTTGCCGATGAGCAGCCAACATGATGTTCCTGATTGTGTCACCGCTGGCACACATGATTACAACTGGTGGAAGAAAATGGAAAACACAGATAAGAAGCAGTTTAAGAACTTCAGGGAACAGCCTGTTAAGCTTGAACGCTGCCAGAGACAGTGACCCCAGATGTCCTCCCAGTGTTGCAACAAACATGACAACACAGACGGCAAACAAAGCTGATTTCCCAAGCAGCTGATAGAAGACAGGTACCAAACACAGAGGGGCTTCCTAGTCCCTTGTGTCCTCTGAAAACAATTAAATAGAGCCTCTGTGTGATCTAAGTTTTTTTTACCCCTGCAACATGTATTAAGTTCTAGCTTCAAATTTCTTCAACTGCATGTATTCATAGAGTCAACTGCAACCATAAGCCTCTGTTGTTACTTCTAAGTGGACACAAGACAATCTGAAGATGAAGCATTAAGGTTATACAACCACATTACCATTTTAATTTCCATTCCATTGAACAGTTCGGCATAGATTCATCTCACCTACACCTCAGCTATCTAAAATTTGGGCACCTGGTCTAGAATTTGTTACCTCTCTACAGTTAACATAGAGCAGCATCTCTGTAGCTGTCTAGTGACACTGGAATGAATCTCTCCAGGATGTGAATTTCTCTCTGGAGACTATACAAGGAGCCTAGGCAACGACCTTTGATGGGATGATTAACATTCAGAAATGGGAAAAGCAAGTGCCATCTTCTGAGCATGAAGATTAAAGGTGGTTACAAGATTAAACGCCACCCAGCCTCATTTATCACAGACCAAGAGCAAAGCAGGGGCTCTGCTGCTACAACGGGATCTACAAGCCCGCAAGCATCCTTCATGTGATCCACATTGTGACAACTGTCGTCGAGAGGTCTCTTCCCCAATGCTGGGCAGGGGGAACTACTCCCCTTGGTACCCCCTTCCAAAGGAAAAGCAGGAACTCAGGCGAGGTCTTCAGCAATGGGGAGACACCACCCATACTTAGCACTTTATACCATAAACTTTTATATAGGTTCACAAGACTACGGGTATGAAGCTACTGACATCAGAGGGAGCAGTGAAGTATTGTATCAGTGCGTGCTTCGGGGCTATATCCTACAGCAAAGTCATAAGAGATCCTGTTGGGACGATGACTCAAAACCAACTGCATGCACATTTCCAAGAACGCCGTCACGCATGGCAGGGCTCAAAAGCTACAATAATGTACACAAATATTTTCACCCCAACAATAAAACTGAATCAAAACCACATTCAGCTTTTCTGGGTAGAAGTGTTTGCTATTATAAGAAATGAGAAGGCCAAACAGGCCAAATCTTTTCGCACACAATGAATCTTCTCCCATCACTTTTCTGGTTGGATGCCATCACAGGCATAAAGCTCCAGATGCACTGCCGGGGTGAGTCACGTTTGGTACATCCCCACGCTTCAGGAGAGTTATACCATGCATAGCTCTGTCCTCCTGATTACAGCAGTGTAATATAATAATTTCCAGAGCAACAGAGCACGACATATTTCATTACCATTGTGAAGCATATTAGCATGAAGAAGAAGAAAAAAAAATTCTTGAAATAAAATTTGGATCAAATCTTTTCCAGACGCACATCAGGAATGAATTTGTCTCACTGTTCCTAATTTCAGTAAAGGTGAGAGATTTCCTTTTGAAATGTTTCCTTGCTGCCCTCCCAATTCTCCCTTGACTTTGCCTTTATAATTTACATCTATCATAAAATTGTAATCTGTAGATGGAATCAAAGAGATTCCCACAACACCAGTAAAAGACTTTGAGTAAAAGGAATAATAATAAAAAAAGAGTGGGGGGGGGAAAAACCCTACTTTAAAATACATTAAATCATATTTTGTAAGCCTCTAAAGGAATGTAAGGGAAGTAATATTAACTATTTGGATGTGGGTTTTCGCTCAGTAGGAGAGCAAAGATTACATATTTCAAGATTTTGAAGCAAGTAAGCTACGGGCATGTCTCTAAAAATCTTCCAAAAGTGTAAATTACGTGTTTTTAATCTGCATGTGTACCTTACTATGGTGTACATACAAACGTGTACATGCAAACATATACACAATATTCTTCCCCCAGTATGATACATGCAGACCACAGTAATTCTAATACTAATATTCTGAATTTATTGACTAGGATTATTGACTCATCCTGCAAACACTTAAGAGTGTAATACGAGTTAAAGGAGTGTTCCCTTCACTATGCACATCCCTTGGACTATGTGCTTAGGCAGAACATGTTTAAGCACTGTCCTGGGTTTGTGACCATCACGGCTAACCTGAGCCCACAGCATCAAGTCTGCAGCGTGGCTAACAGAGCCTACTAGGGAGCTTGAACTAGTAATGAAATCCATTAAAGGCAAGTGGTTAACATTCTATCATCATACTTTTCATTATGATTTTGTGGTGGCTCCAGGACTCGAGTCTTTTGAAGTGGCTCCAGGGACTGAACAGGCAGCCGCTGGCAAACACGGGTATGTGGCTGAGGGTGCCCCTGCCTCCCAGACCCCCGAGAGCCCACTGCAAACCCCCAGCCAGCAGCAACCTAACCCATGGGGCCAGCCTCTGCCCCAGGTCCCCACAGGCCAGCTGATGGGCAGCTTCTTTCTCAGCCCTGGGAGAGTTTCAAGTAGGTATCCCACATCTGCTTGAAAGCCCACTCCCACTCCAGGCAGCTCAGGGAAGCCCCACCACTCAGGTGGGACCACCACTAACAGCAATCTCTGGAAACGGAGAAGGTGCAGGGTCCGAGCACAGGATGGTGTCACAGTAGGTGCGACGCAGGAGCCCTTAAAAACTGGCGAGAAAAAACAACCAACCAAAAATGTTTCTAGAAAGTGCTTTGGACAGTGCCCTGTTGCCCACAAGCCCTGCTGCCCCTTTGAGGGGGACCTCCAAGGAGTCCCCAGGAGAAACGAAGACCTCATCTAGGCAGCTAAGGTACATGGTGCACCCTCATGATATATGACTTTTAAAATATTGGGACAGCCTGAAAGATGATGTGAATGGCAGGACCACCCCTCAGGCCCAGAGGAACGCGCCAGGCAAGTCCTGCGGTCAGTCTTTAAAGTCAGAAAGACACAAGTGGAAGCTGAAGGGCCTCACTTTGCTGCATTTCACAGCAGCGGCATGAGCCAGAGGACAAATGAAGAGGTGAGATGGAGGGAGGGGACCCCACAGGGCATGAGGAGGGGAGAGAAGTACGACAGAAGGCTGCTTTTGTTCAGCCGTTTGCAAGTTACAGAACGATGCAAGAGCAAAGGTCTCAGCTCATCAAAGCATTTAAGCCCAGGCTGAAAGCAAGCCTCTCTTCCCCGACTGTCACTGCAGTCTGACGAGCAGGGTTTGCCTTCAGCCATCAGTCACATTCCCACAGCACGGCCACGGCTCCCTTTGACTAAGGGGGAACACTCATCTTTTCCGGCCATAAGCATGTTGTTATGCTCTTACCATCAGGAAAGGCAAACACACGCACAAAAGTTAGGTTGATTAGAAAAGAAAAGCATCTTTTCCCCACATAGCAGCTTCCTCTAGCACTTGGACATTTCTGTCTCTCCATTCAGTATATTTCCCCGAATGGTACTTACTAGGAAAGCTCTATTTTAAGCACCTGCTTTGGAGAAGAGAGAATTAAAGAGCCAGATGCTATTAGACCTCAGCTCTCTCACACATGCTCCTGCGCGCGTTAAGTATTTCGCAGCAGTGAAACGACATCAGCTGTGCAAGGCTGCTCCGTCCGCAGCCTACGGCACCGTCACACCAGTCACACCCGGCATGATCTTTATCAGTCCAGTTCTGATGCTATTTTAACATTCTACAACCAGGGATATAAAAATTGTACAAAACACCTTGTACATCTATGTCACTTTTGGAAAACAGCTAAGGACTTTATTTAACTTGATCCTGTGGTCTACTCCCGGAATATACTTTTTTTTTTTTTTTTGCAGTAACTTACTGAGGAAGCCTATGGTTGGTAAAAGCCTCTAACTGAAAATGCCTTTTTGATAAGCCCATGTATCCATGCATTGGTCAGCAAGATCTCACTCTAAAACACATCTAACTACAAATTTGCACATCCCAAAGCATTTGGGGCATTTTACTACTTCATGATGCAAAGCCAGTTCAGCCAGCCCAGGGGTGACTTTCCAAGATGTTTTACAAGCCATTTATCTCCACAGTGTTTTGCTAACAGTTGGTGGCAATATTACTGCACACACTCACGGGTTTCACATCCACACATCCCCTGAAATGACCGCTTCCCCTAAATGAATTTGTTACTTATGAAGTACTCGACGGGGCTTCCATCGGCAGGAGCAGGAGAAAAGGATCCCCGCAGCAAAACACAGCAGGGCGAGAAGAAAACCTCTTGGCTTAGACTTTGAACTTGCAGAGAGTCACTTCAAAAAATCTTGGAGGATAAGCAACAGATTTGCTGCTCCACAGACACGGGTGATTTTGGGCAACCCAAACCACCAGCAGAAAGCTGATTTCTTACTATGCCACAAAACCCTGCTAGCGGGGTCCCCAAGAGTGAGGCTCCCTCCCCGCAGCGGGAGGCAAAGCTCTAATGAACCTCTGCGGGCACAGCTTTTGCTCGGGGCTGCTGGTCCCCGTCCCTCGGTGGACGCCTGGCCCGGGGACACCGGCACAGCGCCGCAGTGAGTCTCCCCACGGGCGGCAACGTGACGTGACCCCCCCTTCCCGCACGACCTTCCCTCCCCGCTGCTCCCACCGCCCCGGCCACCACCGAACGCCGTCGAGGAGCCAAGCCGGGCACCCCGCCACCACTTACCCCTCTCGCCGGTCTGGAGGGTGCGGACGACGTCGTCGAGGTCGAGGTGTCGGCTGCTCTCGTCGAAGCTGTGCACGGCCATGTGAAAGGCCTCCTCCTGGAAGACCACATGGACGCCCTCCATGGCGAAGTAGCAGCTGCGCTCGGGGTTGCTGTCGCTGTAGAGCAGCGTGGCCCGGCTCCACTGGTGGTGGCGGAAGAGGGCCAGCAGCATCTCGCCCATCTTGGCGTAGGCGGGGGCGACGCGGGTGAGGTGCGAGTACTCGCCGCCCTTGGCGCCGAAGCCGGCGGCCAGCGCCCCCGCCGACAGCATGGGGACGTCCCAGTGGGCCGCCAGCCGCGCCACCGGCGCCGCCGCGTACTCGCAGACGGGCCCCAGCAGCAGGTCGGGGCGGCGGCGTTGCAGGGCCACCATGTCCACCAGGCTGAAGAGGGCGCGGTTGCCGCACGCCGAGTCCTCGTAGGTGAGCTGGAAGGTGTAGCCGGGCGGCAAGCCGCCGCCGCTCTCCCGCAGGCTCCGCACCGCGTACTCGATGGCCGGCCGCACCCGCCCCAGCGAGAAGAGGTAGGCGTCGTCCTGCGGCAGCAGCACCAGCACCCGGATCAGCTTCTCCTCCTCCGCCGCCGCCTCCGCGCCCGCGGAGCCGCCGCCCAGCGCCGCCCGCGCCGCCAGCACGCAGCAGCAGAGGCTGCCCAGCAGCCAGGGCGGCATCGCGCCCGC